>CM038141.1:253228786-253645136 GCA_021437245.1 Aegilops speltoides | reverse complement strand
CTTCCACAATATTCCACCTCGGTCATATCGTCATGGAGTTTAGGCGAAGCCTGCGCCGATAGAACATCATCATCGTCCCACGCCGTCGTCTTGTGGAACTTATCTCCGGAGGTCGATTGGATCGGAGGCGGAGATCGTCATCGAGCTGAGCGTGTGCTGAACTCGGAGGCCCCGTCGTTCGGTGCTTGGATCGGTCGGATCGTGAAGACGTACGACTACATCAACCGCGTTGTGCTAACGCTTCCACTTATGGTCTACGAGGGTACGTGGACGAACACTCTCCCCTCTCGTTGCTATATCATCACCATGATCTTGCGTGTGCGTAGGAATTTTTTTGAAATTACTACGTTTCCCAACAGAAAGAGTATATCCAACCTCAACCTATTCAAAGGGAATCTCGCACCAGCCAGTGGTTGGAAACCAGTATCGTTGGATGTTGAAGAATGACGTACCATTTCGCTGTATCTCTTCAACAACCTAACAGAAGTGCGGCCGTACATTGAGTAAGATCTCAGTACATTGTTTCGCAACTTCTAATTCCTTTGAACTGCTCTTATTCCTGGATATTTGATGCAGTTGATACCTCGCCATATTCTCGTATGGAGCGGTGATCCAAAAGGATTCCGTCGAAGAGTATGAGCTTCTGCCAAAGCAAGGAGGCAAATATCCTGGTTTCATCTCTTGGTTCAAAAAAAATGGTAAATTCCATTAGACCATTTCATTTCTTTGGCTAATTTGCGCCTAATGCAACAATTCATTCGCATTAAACTTGTAGGCTAATTCAGAGATTATGGATGCCGAATTAAGACAAGTAGCTAATTGTTTTCACTATAAGGTCCATTCATTTGACAAATACGACATCAACAGGTATCGCTTTCGTACCCATGGCAAAGAGCTATCTATGGCCGACTGAAAGTCTACAAATTGTTGTGTCTCTGCTATCGGCAAAGGAGATATCAAGTACTATGGAAGAGTTGAAGCAATTTATGAACTTTAATTCTATGGTGAAAACCCACCAAACATCTTAGTCTTCAGATGTTATTAGTTCCAGCCGAGGGAGACTAGAAGGACTCATGAACATATAGGGCTAGTAGAAATCAAAAAAAGAACCCATTTGGATGTTCCCGATATCTATATTACGGCTCAACATGCAACCCAACTATTCTATTTACCGTGAACCTGTCAAAGTGATCCAAATCTCAGTGGTTGGGATGTCGTTTATGAAGTGCCGCCACATGTTAGACCACCTCCCCCAATGAAGAGGATTATGAACGTCACATTAACCAAGACACATATGACAAAGGAGAATTCTTCCAAGAAACACGTCATCCCAAAAAAACATTTCAAGAACCACTCTACTCCACCCCAGAACATTGAAGTAGACAACAATAGTGAATCTGACTTCACCCCTAAGGCGGAACAAGAAGAGCCAGAACAAGAAGAAGTTACAGCTGCAGATGACCTGTCAATGCTTGAACGATTATGTAGAGGAGGCCTTCCACATGTTGATGCATTTATTGATGATGATGATGAGCACGTCACTGATAGTGATGATGATGATGCATTTAATGATCACTAAGCATATATAGACGATTCAGAGTAATATTAGTAATGTGAGGTATTCAATTTTTTATTATGTTCATGATGAGGATACACTTAAATTATATACATATTATTCATGTTAGGTATTCAGTTTTTTATTATGTTCATGATGGTGATACACTTAAATTATATACATATTATTCATGTCAGGTATTCAATTTTTTATGTTGTACTAATTTCATTTACTTTTTGTCATTGCAGGTATTGACAGGATGGTGGGCAAGGGTCCAGAGTGCCCCGAGCCTCCTGCGAGCAATACTAGGAGGGGTGGTTCCGTTATTCCACCCCAGCCCCTCCAGAGAGCGCTGCTAGACAGTATGCAGACATCAGCGGCGGGTGCTTCTACTTCGGCTGGGAGAGGTCGGGGGAGGAAGAAGGCGGTTAGAGGTGGACATGGCAGCGGTAGAGGTAGGAAGGCTGCTACGCCTTCCTCGCCACCACCCCCAGCTGATTCACCCGACCACAGGACTGCTCCGTCTGACGTGGATCTGTCTCGGACTCCGATCCATGAGCCTCCGGTCGCCGATCCTTCGCCGCCCCACCAGACTTGGGTCGCCGATCCTTCTCCCCAGCAGACTCAGGTCGCCGATCCTTCGCCCCACGTGAGTGCGGTCCCAGAGTCTTCGTCCCAGAAGACTCCGGTCCCGGAGTCTTCTTCCCACGAGACTCCGGAGGCTACTGGCCCTACTGGTGGTAGCGAGGATACCTTTTCTAATGATAGCTACAGTGATGACGAGCTGGTTGAGAAGGGCAAGAACGTGTACAAGCGTGGCTGTACAAAGCTCCCGCCTGTGCCGACGACCCCCAACCAGAGGTGGTTAACTATGCCTAATGGGTTGAAGTAAGTGCATTTACTCTTTTTTAACCTTTTGCCTTCATGTTTCTTCAAATTAATATCTAATGCGTTGGCCTTGTCATACTGCAGGGGCTGGGTACACCCCCATGGTGTCTGCAGGCCCAACACGGTCCTTGGTGTGATTTGCCGGCCGCACTTCCCTGGGTGGGTCATGTTGCTCAGTGAAGGTCGGTTTCCACAGCTAGCACTGAGCTGGGAGCTGTACTCGGTTGCCCCGGCCCCTCTGGGGGAGATGGTCACCGGTCTCGCGTGCGAGACGGTGGCCGACATTGTGTTCCTTTGGTTTTGGGTAATTTCTCCTTTACATAATTAAAAATTGACTCTACCTAGCTAGTGATTGTACTAATCAGTGTTATCTTGTTTGATTGCAGACCTTCTACAGGGTTTCAGAGAGAGAACATGAGGCTGCGTCTATGGTTGTCGAAGCCGAGTGCAAGCGCCTACTTCAGAACTTACGGCACGAGGCTCGGGTGCAGGCCGTTTGAGACTACTACACCTTGAAGGGTATTAGGAGGCGCAAGAAGAAGTGCTGCGGCAAGTTTCTAAGTATGGAGAAGTACTTGCAGGTAATTATACCTATTCTTAAGGCCTTGAACTTAGTTTTCTTGATTTGATTCGTAGGCGTAGCGCTGAAATTTCTCTTGACTAACTTAGGTGCCCCCGAGATGGTGTGCGGATAAGATGGACTGTTGGGAGGCATTGGTGGATATGTGGTGCTCTCCCCAATGGCTAGTCGAACACCATAGGGCCAAGGATATGCATGACCAAATGGTTGGTGTGCCACACCATCAAGGGAGCTCCAACCTGTTTGAGTACGGGGATCACTGGGTATGTAGCTTGCTACATCATTCATGCAATTTCATTCTTCATGCTAGCATTTTTCCCTTCCAAAATGACTTAATATGCTTAGTTAGTTAAAAAAATGGCATAACTACCTTGGATAGTACATTTATGACATAATTAGCTCTAAAATGACATTATAACCTTAGATAGATCAATAAAATAACTAAATATGCTTTAGTTAGTTAAAAAATGGCATAACTACCTTGGATAGTACATTTATGACATAATTAGCTCTAAAATGACATCATAACCTTAGATAGCTCTATAAAATAACTAAATATGCTTTAGTTAGTTAAAAAATGGCATAACTACCTTGGATAGCTCAATAACGACCTAAACTAATCTTAGCTAGTTCATTCATGACATAATTAGCTCTAAAATGACATAATAACCTTAGATAGCTCTATAAAATGCCTAAATATGCTTTAGTTAGATAAAAAATGGCATAACTACCTTGGATAGCCCAATAATGACATAATTAGCATACTTTCGTCAAAAATGGCATAATAATCTTGGTTACCTCCAAAATGACCTAAACTTAGCTTATTTTCCTCCAAAATGACATAATAACCTTACTTAGCTCCAAAATGACCTATTTACATAGCAATATCATTCTTCATGCTAGCTTGAGCCCTTAACTAATATTTTGTTCCTCTCTCTCAGGCGCACCACCACAAGAAGCCTGTGCCAAGTCTATTCGACCTCTATGGCATGGCCCATAGTGCCCCTTACAAGAAGGCCAAGGCATTCTCGGAGTCTGACCTAGATCATCCAGAGAGCTTCACCAACATCTCCTCCCACCACAAGATGGTGAAGTATAGAGACGAGGGGAAGGCGAGGAAAGGGGAGGACTTTAACCCGAGCCAGGATCCTTTTGATACAGAGATGGTGATGATATCTGGTGGCGGGAGGTCCCATGGCTCCGTAGCCATTGGTGATGGCCTGGTACGTTGACCTATGACTCTCCCGCAGATCAAGAAGCGCCAGAGTAGCTCTGGTCCTGAGATAACGCCTCGTGCACGACCCGCGGAGCTCGCCATGGCGGTTAGTTATACCGGCTCTCTCACCTTTCCTCCATTACATTGTGTGTGCGTCTGTCGATGATTACAATGCTAACGAGGAGTGGTGTGTTGCAGGCATTGGTTGATAAAAAGAGATTGAAAACACGTGCGCTTTGGGAGGAGGCAAAACGGGAGGCGGCGGAGAGGGAGAGGGAGATGGAGGAGAGGACGGCTAAGCTGTTGGGGGAGGAGGGGAACAGGAACGAGGCATCTCACCAGGCCCTCTACGAGCTCCTCGTGGTATGTTTCTTGTGCATATTAGCCAAATCATGCATGTAATGTCGCATTACTAACTAATATGACTAACTCGTGAGAATCAAATGCGCAGACCATGTGCAAGAAAAACGGTCAGACCCCTCCGTGATGCCCCAGATAGCTCCGGCGACCATGGTGAGTTTGATTTTAATGGTCGTTAGTTACTAGTATTCACATTTTAGTTGCATCATGCTAACGAGACATTATTGGAAATGATCTTTGGTGCAGCATGCCTCCCGACAAGCATCGACCAATCCTTCTGCGTTTGGCAATGGCGCAACCCCGACTGGTCCTTCACCTACGTCTGCCATTGGTGCAGCCCCGACCGTTCCTTCACCTCCGTGATAACTGTGTTTTCTTCTTATTTAGCCTATTTAGTCCATTTATGACATAATTTAGCCTATTTAGTCCACAAATGACATAATAAGATGAAGAAAATCTTCTTCTTCTTCTTCTTCTTCTTTTCCTCCTCTTCCTTTTCTTCTAGCTAGTCTTCTTCTTCTTTTTCTTCTTGTTCTAACTTTCATGTTTCCCAATTTGCAGATTTGCTTTAGATCGATGAGGAAACTTGCATTGATGGAGTGTCCTATTCTTCTCTTGCTTCCTTGTTGTTTATGAAAACTTGTTGGATATGTACATATGTATATATGGATATGTTGTTGGAAACTTGTTTCTGGATATGTATGTACATATATGGATATGTTGGACTTTTATGATGTTGGATATGTTGGATTTGATGAAATATGTTGTTGGAGATGCTCTTATATGTTGTTGGATATGTTGGAGTTATATGTTGTTGGATATGTTGGAGTTATATGTATGTATGTATGTATGTATATCTGTTATATGTTGCCAAATTAAATGGATTAAAAAATAGGGGATATGTAGCCTCTTTGTCGTCTGCTAGCAGACGGAAAAGAGCTTTGCCTACTGCTAGCAGACGGCAAAGAGGCCACATGGCAGCTTCCTGTACAAATTGGGAACACTGGGCTGCCTATTTGGTCACTTTGCCGTGTGCCAGCAGACGGCAAAGTGGCTAAATAGGACTTGCAAACAGGGCTAGCTATGTCGTCTGCCAGCGGACGGCAAATATTCAAAGCTCTTTGCCGTCCGCTAGCAGACGGCATATCTGGCCACGTGGCAGCTTCTCAGCGCTGGCCCAAGCTGAGCTCTTTGCCGTCAGCAGACGGCAAAGAACACACTGTCAACCCTAACGGCTCTCACCCCACCCCACTGCCGTCCAAAATCTTTGTCGTCTGCTTGGCTACGACGGCGGACGGCACAATCCTTTGCCGTCTGCTTCTCTGAAGCAGATGGCAAAGAAGGCCTTTGCCGGCACTCATTCGGTCGGACATTTTGCCGTCCGTTGGCGCCGCCATCCATGCCTTTGCCGTCCGCCATGACAGACGGCAAAGAAGCCGATTCCTGTAGTGATTATTTTGCCTCGACATCGGATCCGGAGTTTTCGGAGATTCTTGCATGCAGATGAGCGGTGCAACTTGCCAGGGAGATGAACATGGAGAAGCTCGAGATGGAACTGGACAAGAAGAATGTTGTGAATATGCTAAATGATCCGAGGAAGAACCTTGTGATACGTCTCCAACATATCTATATTTTTTGATTGTTCCATGCTATTATATTACCCCTTTTGGATGGTTATGGGCTTTATTTTACACATTTATATCATTTTTGGGACTAACCTACTAACCGGCGGCCCAGCCCATATTGCTGTTTTTTTTGCCTATTTTAGTATTTCGAAGAAAAGGAATATCAAACGGAGTCCAAACGGAATGAAACCTTCGGGAGCGTGATTTTTGGAACGAACGTGATCCAGAGGACTTGGAGTGCAAGCCAAGAAGCTGTCGAGGCTCCCACGAGATAGGAGGGCGTGCTCGCCCCCTATAGGGCGTGCCCCTGTCTCGAGGGCCCCTCGGGCAGCCACCGACATACTTCTTCCTCCTATATATACCTACATACCCCGAAAACATCCAGGAGAAGGACGAAACACAATTTCCACCACTGTAACCTTCTGTATCCGCGAGATCTCATCTTGGAGCCTTCGCCGGCACTCTGCCGGAGGGGGAATCGACCACGGAGGGCTTCTACATCAACATCCTTGCCCCTCCGATGAGTTGTGAGTAGTTTACCACAGACCTACGGGTCCATAGTTATTAGATAGATGGATTCTACTCTCTTTTTGGATATCAATACAATGTTCTCCCTCTCTCTTGTGGAGATCTATTCGATGTAAACTCTTTTTGCGGTGTGTTTGTCGAGATCCGATGAATTGTGTGTTTATGATCAAGTTTATCTATGAATAATATTTGAATCTTCTCTGAATTCTTTTATGTATGATTGAGTTATCTTTGCAAGTCTCTTCGAATTATCAGTTTGGTTTGGCATACTAGATTGATCTTTCTTGCCATGGGAGAAGTGCTTAGCTTTGGGTTCAATCTTGCGGTGTCCTTACCCAAAGGATGTAAAGGGTTGCAAGGCACTTATTGTATTGTTGCCATCGAGGATAACAAGATGGGGTTTATATCATATTGCTTGAGTTTATCCCTCTACATCATGTCATCTTGCTTAATGCATTACTCTGTTCTTATGAACTTAATACTCTAGATGCAAGCAGGAGTCGGTCGATGTGTGGAGTAATAGTAGTAGATGCAGGCAGGAGTGGGTCTACTTGTTATGGACGTGGTGCCTATATACATGATCATGCCTAGATAATCTCATAATTATTCGCTTTTCTATCAATTGCTCGACAAGAATTTGTTCACCCACCGTAATACTTATGCTATCTTGAGAGAAGCCACTAGTGAAACCTATGGCCCCGGGTCTATCTCTTATCATATTTGCTTTCAATCTACTTTTATTTGCATCTTTACTTTTTGCATCTATATTATAAAATACCAAAATATATTTATCTTATCTTACTATCTTTATTAGATCTCACTTTACATGAAGTGGCCGTGAAGGATTGACAACCCTTTATTGCGTTGGTTGCGAGTTCTCGGTTGTTTGTGTAGGTGCGTGGGACTTTTGAGGAGCCTCCTCTTGGATTGATACCTTCGTTCTCAAAAACTGAGGGAAATACTTACGCTACTATCGCTGCATCACCCTCTCCTCTTCGAGGAAAACCAACGCAAGCTCAAGATGTAGCAAGAAGGATTTCTGGCGCCGTTGCCGGGGAGGTCTTCGCTCAAGTCAATACATACCAAGTACCCATCACAAACCCATCTCCCTCGCATTTACATTATTTTCCATTTGCCTCTCGTTTTCCTCTCCCCCACTTCATCTTTGTCGTTTTATTTTCCCTCTCTTTCCCAATCTCTCTCTCTCTCTCTTTCGCTTGCCATTTTCTGCTTGCTTGTGTGTTGGATTACTTGTTGCCATGGCGCAAGATAATACCAAATTGTGTGATTTCTCGTATACCAATAATAATGATTTCCTTAGTACTCCGATTGCTCCTCTTAATGATGTTGAGTCTTGTGAAATCAATACCGCTTTGCTGAATCTTGTTATGAAAGATCAATTCACCGGCCTTCCTAGTGAAGATGCCGCTACTCATCTAAACATTTTTGTTGATTTGTGTGATATGCAAAAGAAGAAAGATACGGATAACAATATTGTAAAATTGAAGTTATTTCCGTTTTCACTTAGAGATCGTGCTAAAGTTTGGTTTTCGTCTTTGCCTAAAAATAGTATTGATTCTTGGAACAAGTGCAAAGATGCTTTTATCTCTAAGTATTTTCCTCCCGCTAAGATCATCACTCTTAGGAACGATATTATGAATTTTAAACAACTTGATCATGAGCATGTTGCCCAATCTTGGGAAAGAATGAAATTGATGCTTCGAATTGCCCTACTCATGGTTTGAATTTATGGATGATCATACAAAAATTTTATGCGGTTTGAACTTTGCTTCTAGAAATCTCTTGGATTCGACGCGGGAGGCACGCTTATGGAAATCACGTTAGGAGATGCTACAAAACTTCTTGATAATATTATGGCTAATTATTCTCAATGGCACACCGAAAGATCTTCTAGTAAAAAAGTGCATGTTATAGAAGAAATCAATGTTTTGAGTGGAAAGATGAATGAACTTATGAAGATGTTTGCTACTAAAAATACTCCTCTTGATCCCAATGATATGCCTTTGTCTTCTTTGATTGAGAATAATAATGAGTCTATGAATGTGAATTTTGTTGGTAGGAATAGTTTTGGAAACAATGCTTATAGAGGAAACTTTAATGCTAGACCGTTCCGTAGTAATTCCTCTAATAATTATGGAAATTCCTACAATAATTCTTATGGTAATTTTAATAAGATGCCCTCTGATTTTGAGAATAGTGTGAAAGAATTTATGATTTCTCAAAAGAATTTTAATGCTTTGCTTGAAGAAAAATTGCTCAAAGTTGATGATTTGGCTAGGAACGTTGATAGACTTTCGCTTGATGTTGATTCTCTTAAACTTAGATCTTCTCCTCCTAAGCATGATATCAATGAGTCTCTCAAAGTAATGAGAGTTTCCATTGACGAGTGCAAGGAAAGAACCGCTAGATTGTGTGCTAAAAAAGATAGCTTTATAAAAGCGTGTTCTTCTAGTTTCTATGAAAATAATGATGAGGATCCTAAAGTCATTGATGCGTCTCCTATTAGATCTATGTTTTGCAATATGAATTTTGATGATTATGGGACTGATGATGAATCAACTTTGCCTAGAAGGCGTCCCAAGAATTCGGAGTCTTTAGATCTTGATGCTAAATTTGGTAAAAGTGAGATTGGAGAGTCCTCAACTTCTATTAACATTGAACCTACTATCTCAGATTTCAAGGAATTTGATTATGATAATTGCTCTTTAAAAGGTTGTATTTCCTTGTTGCAATCCATTGTTAATTCTCCTCATGCTTATAGTCAAAATAAAGCTTTTACCAAACATATCGTTAATGCCTTGATGCAATCTTATGATGAAAAACTTAATTTGGAAGTTTCTATACCTAGAAAACTTAATGATGAGTGGGAACCTACTATAAAGATTAGAATTAAAGATTATGAGTGTTTTGCTTTGTGTGATTTGGGTGCTAGTGTTTCCACGATTCCGAAAACTTTATGTGATATTCTAGGTTTCCATGATCTTGATGATTGCTCTTTAAATTTGCACATTGCGGATTCTACCATTAAAAAGACAATGAGAAGGACCAATGATGTTCTTATTGTTGCAAATAGAAATTTGCTGCCCGTGGATTTTATCGTTCTTGATATAGATTGCAATCTTTCTTGCCCTATTATTCTTGGTAGACCTTTCCTTAGAACGATTGGTGCGATTATTGATATGAAGGAAGGGAATATTAGATTCCAATTTCCATTAAATAAATGCATGGAGCACTTTCCAAGAAAGAAAGTCAAATTACCTTATGAATCTATCATGCGGGCTACTTATGAATTTAGTGCCAAAGATGGCACTCGTTAGATCTATCTTCGCTTTTATGCCTAGCTAGGGGCGTTAAACGATAGCGCTAGTTGGGAGGCAACCCAATTTTCTTTATGTTTTTTGTTTTTGCTCCTGTTTAGTAATAAATCTTGCATCTACCTTCTGTTTAGATGTGTTTTTATCTTTTAATTAGTGTTTGTGCCAAGTAGAACCTATAGGATAACCTACGATGATAGTTGATTTGATTCTGCTGAAAAACAGAAACTTTGCGCACACGAATATAATTTTGTTAAATCAAAGGAACGTGCTTTTGCGTTGATTATGTTTGCTGCTGTTCAATAAACAAATTTTCCAGGACTTCCTATTTTGGTTCGATTTTTAGTGTTCCAGAAGTTTGCGTTAGTTACAGATTGCTACAGACTGTTCTGTTTTTGACAGATTCTGTTTTTCGTGTGTTGTTTGCTTATTTTGATGCATCTATGGCTAGTAAAATAGTTTATAAACCATAGAGAAGTTGGAATACAGTAGGTTTAATACCAAAATAAATAAAGAATGATTTCATTGCAGTACCTTATGTGGTGGTTTTGTTTTGTTTCACTAACGGAGCTTATAAGATTTCCTGTTGAGTTTTGTGTTGTGAAGTTTTCAAGTTTTGGGTAAAGCTTTTATGGACAATGGAATAAAGGGTGGCAAGAGCCTAAGCTTGGGGATGCCCATGGCACCCCAAAATATTCAATAATATCCAAAAGCCTAAGCTTGGGGATGCCTCGGGAAGGCATCCCCTCTTTCGTCTTCGTTCATTGGTAACTTTACTTGAAGCTATATTTTTATTCGCCACATGTTACGTGTTTTGCTTGGAGCGTCGTGTTTTATATTTGTCTTTGCTCTTTAGTTTACCACAATCATCCTTGCTGTACACACCTTTTGGGAGAAGCCTATTTGATTAGAATTTGCTAGAATACTCTATGTGCTTCACTTATATCTTTTGAGCTTGATAGTTTTTGCTCTAGTGCTTCACTTATATCTTTTAGAGCACGGTGGTGATTTGTTTTTGTAGAAATTACTAGTCTCTCATGCTTCACTTATATTATTTTGAGAGTCTTTTAGAACAGCATGGTATTTGCTATGGTTATAAAAATTGGTCCTAGAATGGTAGGCATCCAAGTTGGGTATAATAAAAACTATCATAGGAAGTGAATTGGATGCTATGATCAATTTGATACTTGATAATTGTTTTGAGATATGGAGGTAGTGATATTAAAGTCATGCTAGTTGGGTGATTATGAATTTAAAGAATGCTTGTATTGAAGTTAGCAAGTCCCGTAGCATGCACGTATGGTTAAAGTTGTGTGACAAATTTGAAACATGAAGTGTACCTGGCTTGTGCATCCTTATGAGTGGCGGTCGGGGACGAGCGATGGTATTTTCCTACCAATCTATCCCCCTAGGAGCATGCGTGTAGTACTTGATTTTTGATGACTTCTAAATTTTTGCAATAAGTATATGAGTTCTTTTGACTAATGTTGAGTCCATGGATTATCGCACTTTTACCTTTCCGCCTTTGCTAGCCTCTTGATGCAGTGCATTGCCCTTTCTCACCTTGAGAGTTGGTGCAAACTTCGCGATGCATCCAAACCCCGTGATACGATACGCTCTATCACACATAAACCTCCTCATATCTTCCTCAGAATAGCCACCATACCTACCTATTATGGCATTTCCATAGCCATTCTGAGATATATTGCCATGCAACTTTCCACCATTCCGTTCATCATCATCATGGCATACTTTACTTTTGTCATATTGCCATTGCATGGTCATGTAGTTGACATTGTATTTGTGGCAAAGCCACCATGCATTATTTTTCATACATGTCACTCTTGATTCATTGCACCATCCTGGTACACCGCCGGAGGCATTCATATAGAGTCATATCTTGTTCTAGTTTCGAGTTGTAATTCTTATGTTGTAATCAATAGAAGTGTGATGATCATCATTATTAGAACATTGCCCAAAGAAACAAAAAGAAAAAAAGAAAAGCCAAAAAGAAAAGAAAAAAAAGGCCCCAAAAAAAGAAAAAAAAGAAAAGAAAGAAAAAAAGGGGCAATGTTACTATCTCTTTTTCCACACTTGTGCTTCAAAGTAGCACCTTGTTCTGCATGTAGTGAGTCTCATATATTGTGCTTCAAAGTAGCACTATGTTTTTCATATAGTGAGTCTCATAAGTTGTCTTTTTCATACTAGTGGGAATTTTTTATTATAGAACTTGGCTTGTATATTCCTACGATGGGCTTACTCAAATGCCCTAGGTCTTCGTGAGCAAGCAAGTTGGATGCACACCCACTAGTTTTCTTTTGTTGAGCATTCATTTATAGCTCTAGTGCATCCGTTGCATGGCAATCCCTACTCCTCATGTTGACATCAATTGATGGGCATCTCCATAGCCCGTTGATTATCCTCGTCAATGTGAGACTTTCTCCTTTTTTTGTCTTCTCCACACAGTCCCCATCATCATCTTCTATTCCACCCATAGTGCTATATCCATGGCTCACGCTCATGTATTGCGTGAAGGTTGAAAAAGTTTGAGATTATTTAAGTATGAAACAATTGCTTGGCTTGTCATCGGGGGTATAGAAGTTGGGAACATCTTTGTGTGACGAAAATGAAGCATAGCCTAACTATATGATTTTGTAGGGATGAACTTTCTTTTGCCATGTTATTTTGAGAAGACATGATTACTTTGATTACTATGCTTGAAGTGTTACTATTTCTTTTATCAATATGAACTTTTATTTTAAATCATTTGGATCTGAACATTCATGCCACAATAAAGAAAATTACATTATGAATTATGTTAGGTAGCATTCCACATCAAAAATTCTCTTTTTATCATTTACATACTCAAGGACGAGCAGGAATTAAGCTTGAGGATGCTTGATACGTCTCCAACGTATCTATAATTTTTTATTGTTCCATGCTATTATATTACCCCTTTTGGATGTTTATGGGCTTTATTTTACACATTTATATATAATTTGGGACTAACCTACTTACCGGAGGCCCAGCCCATATTGCTGTTTTTTTGCCTATTTCACTATTTCGAAGAAAAGGAATATCAAACGGAGTCCAAACGGAATGAAACCTTCGGGAGCGTGATTTTTGGAACGAACGTGATCTAGAGGACTTGGAGTGCAAGCCAAGAAGTTGCCGAGGCTCCCACGAGATAGCAGGGCACCCCCCCCCCCCATAGGGCGCGCCCCTTGTCTCGTGGGCCGCTCGGGCGGCCACCGACGTACTTCTTCCTCCTATATATACCTACGTACCCCGAAAACATCCAGGAGAAGGATGAAACACAATTTCCACCACCGTAACCTTCTGTATCCGTGAGATCTCATCTTGGAGCCTTCGCCGACACTCTGCCGGAGGGGGAATCGACCACGGAGGGCTTCTACATCATAATCCTTGCCCCTCCGATGAGTTGTGAGTAGTTTACCACAGACCTATGGGTCCATGGTTATTAGCTAGATGGCTTCTTCTCTCTTTTTGGATCTCAATACAATGTTCTCCCCCTCTCTTGTTGAGATCTATTCGATGTAAACTCTTTTTGCGGAGTGTTTGTCGAGATCCGATGAATTGTGGGTTTATGATCAAGTTTATCTATGAATAATATTTGAATCTTCTCTGAATTCTTTCATGTTTGATTGAGTTATCTTTGCAAGTCTGTTTGAATTATCAGTTTGGTTTGGCCTACTAGATTGATCTTTCTTGCCATGGGAGAAGTGCTTAGCTTTGGGTTCAATCTTGCGGTGTCCTTACCCAGTGACAGAAAGGGTTGCAAGGCATGTATTGTATTGTTGCCATCGAGGATAACAAGATGGGGTTTATATCATATTGCTTGAGTTTATCCCTCTACATCATGTCATCTTGCTTAATGTGTTACTCTGTTCTTATGAACTTAATACTCTAGATGCGGGCAGGAGTCGGTCGATGTGTGGAGTAATAGTAGTAGATGCAGGCAGGAGTCGGTCTACTTGTTATGGACGTGATGCCTATATACATGATCATGCCTAGATAATCTCGTAATTATTCGCTTTTCTATCAATTGCTCGACAGTAATTTGTTCACCCACCGTAATACTTATGCTATCTTGAGAGAAGCCACTAGTGAAACCTATGGCCCCCGGGTCTATCTCTTATCATATTTGCTTTCAATCATCTTTTATTTGCATCTTTACTTTTTGCATCTATATTATAAAATACCAAAAATATATTTATCTTATCTTACTATCTTTATTAGATCTCACTTTACAAGTGGCCGTGAAGGATTGACAACCCCTTTATTGCGTTGGTTGCGAGTTCTCGCTTGTTTGTGTAGGTGCGTGGGACTTTTGAGGAGCCTCCTCTTTGGATTGATACCTTCGTTCTCAAAAGCGAGGGAAATACTTACGCTACTATCATCAAGATCACCCTCTCCTCTTCGAGGAAAACCAACGCAAGCTCAAGACGTAGCACCTTGCTGCAGCTGGACCGGTGGTGGAAAAGATCAAGGGAATGCTATAAGTGTTTGTGGATCATAAGATTAGATGGACGAGAAGGTCAGCGAATAGCGCTGCACATACTCCAGCTAAACTTGGTGATAGTGATGAACTTTGTCAAGTGTGGCTCCAATCCCCGTCAAACTGCATTCTGCAGGTTGTAGCGACGGAGATCCCAAACGCTTTTGAATAAATGGAACATGTTTCACCCCTAAAAAAGGTGGCCCCGAGCCAGCAACTTCAAGCATTATATTTGCCGTGAAACCCAGTTTGAATTACATCGGTACGTGTCGAGCCAGGTAATACCAAACCAGATGAAACGAGCACCAGGACGCCAACCCAAACAAACCGAGAAGCAACATCCCCAAGGATCTCCTAACCGGCCATCGACCACTCACAGACGACAAATTGGACCCGGAAAGCACTGACCCTCCACCGACATGGGAATATCGCACGAGAGGTACTTGTCATAATTCAGCTAGCGATGTCAACAACTGAATAAACCAAGGTAACGAACACTTCAACTAACGCACGAGACGGTACACATAGGTGCAACAAAAAACACTACAGAAAGATGGCCCCCGAGGCCATCAGTGAGGTGAGGAATACTTGGGCTTGATTGGATGGAGGTAAAACCGCCAGGTAGTCACCGGCGCGAGGCCTGCGTGCATCGGATGTCACGGAAGGCACACACGAGTAGGGATGCCCCCAGGAGGTGGGTACTCCAGCATCTTCTAAAAGAGTAATACACATTACATTGTGGAATGAAGAGAATATCTAGTAACTTGGTAAAAAGAGCCAGCAAAAACATATATGACTTGTTGAAACAATATTTTATGCGCACTAAAACAGTAAAATAAATAAAAATACAAAAAACAAAGCTATTGAAAATTCTGGGTATCGAACCAATCGACCACTCTACTCATGTCTAAAGTTTCATGAAGAAATGATGTCCGTGATGTTTTGAGCGAAAAAGTGAAAATCAAAGCTATAGAAAATATTATTTGAATGAATAGTAGCATCTAGATTGTATTTTCTTCACTAAGAATACCACATTCTTTACAAAACTTCAAACGGGACCTCCAGGTTGATACGCAAAATATCAAAAAAATCATAGTATTTGTTTCAATTTTGATATGTCCCTCCTCCTCCCCCTTCCCCTCTGTCGCCACCCGTGCGGGCGACCGAGGGGACCCAACCCTCTGCCACCGCCCCCCTCCTCCTTCCCGCTCTCCCCTCTGTCGATGTTGGTGGTCGGCGCCGGGCTAAGCCTGCGTGTGCGATGGCGGCAGCGGAGGCATCACCCTCTCACTCCGAGCTAGGGATGCGCGGGATCCCCCATATTGAGGTTGAGGCCCCGTTCTATGGCAGCGGCGCCGATCTGGCCCACGACGATCTCCAGGAGCGCGGCGGCGTGGCGACCAGCTGGTTCCTAGGGGCGGCCGTGGCGGCAGCCTGGCTATGCTCTACCTGATCTGGGGCGGAGGGTGCTGGATCTAGGGCGGTGGCCCCTAGGATGGCCTCCTCGTCCAGGCGCAGCGGTCGCGGCGTCAGATCTGGTGGTTCCCCTCCCTCCTGTTGCCTCTCTCATCTTCCCGGTAGTTTGCGTCTGCAGGCTCCGGTGATGGTGAGCCCTAGTGGTGTACCTTGGGCCGGGGGAAACCTTGGCCGGTCTGGCCGGCGCAGCGGCGACATCGTCGATGGGCGTCGCTTTTCTTCATGAAGGCGCAGCTGAGGGCCCAATCTACCCAACCCGATCGCATGCGGGGTGAAAACCTACAATCCTCTTCGGATTTGGCGGTAGCGGCGCTTCACGTTGTGACCTCCCTGGAGGTGTCGTCAGGGGCCTTGGGGCTTGGTTGGGAATGCAGAGGAAATGCAGGTGGAGGGGATGGGACCAGTGGCAGCAGGTGGTGTTCATGAAGGAGGTGCGGCGTTGCATCTGACACATCGACAACGGCGGGTCCCAGGGGCATGGAGCAGCAGGGTCTCGCTGTTGTGCGTGTGTTGATGGACGAGCGCAGGATGGCGGCGGCGTCTAGCATCGTGGTGGCATCGACGGCAGCTAGACGGGGCAAGGTTGATGCTTCAGTACAGCTCTGAAGATGGATTGGTGGCAGTTGGCGGCGGTGGCCTCTGAGTGTGCCTGGACCGATGGGTGCCCCGTACCCGGCATGTGACTTGGCTGGGGCCTCAGGTCTTAGATGTTATGTTTGGCTGCAAGGTCATTTTGGTATTATGCCAAGACTATCAGCATCCCTTCATCAACTGGATAGGAGTAGCGACTGATGTTGCCTAGACGGTGGCTTTGGTCTTACTGTTGTATTACTTTGTAAGGTCTTTTGATTTTTTGGAACAAAGACACTAAGCGTCCGGCTTTAAATTAATAAAGCCACCGGGCAGCATCCACATACGGTTTAATGCATACAAACCACACAACCAAATACACAGGACCACACCATCCCGAATCAGTCAAGGCACAGACCCTCGCGGTCTCGAAATGAAAGACAAGTTCAAACTAAGTGCTAAACACGAACATCAAACTAAGCAACACAACCAAAAGGCTGAAACTGTCGAATTGATCCAGCGCGCCTTCACCATCGTAAGATTGATCTGCTCCATGATCTCGACCATGCGATCAACATCACGCGTCTTCCCCAACAGCGCCCAAGTCTATAAGAAAATGTGGCATTTGAAGATAATGTCAGCGGGGTGAGCGGGGAACTTCTTTTCTATAGTAATTTTGTTCCGAGTCGTCCAAAGAGACCATAGCAGCGCCCCTACGCATCGCCAAACAATCCTAGCATTAGAACCCCTCTGGGAAGAGAGCAAGGCAAGCAAGTCCTCACCGGAGTGAGGGTTCTAGTTTTGATGGAACGTTTCCCTAATGGCGCTCCACGCAAATCTAGCTAGGTAACATCCGAAGAACACATGCATGGTTTGTGTTTTCCCCTTATTCGCAAACAACACATGATCCTTCCGCTGGCCCGTTTCGCTTGGCCACGTTATCCGACATCGTCAAACGGTTGTGAAACATTTGGCACATAAAAATTTTGATTTTGAGGGGAAGACCAGCCTTCCATAGCCCCCTAGCCATATCTAGCGAGTTGCCCTCGGTTAACTTGTTATAAAGTGATTTGACCGTAAACTTTTGGGAGGCAGCTAGGCTCCAAGT
Source organism: Aegilops speltoides (assembly GCA_021437245.1). Lineage (NCBI taxonomy): Eukaryota > Viridiplantae > Streptophyta > Magnoliopsida > Poales > Poaceae > Aegilops > Aegilops speltoides. The sequence goes on along the minus strand of CM038141.1, from coordinate 253,627,376 downwards.
GACCGCATCAGCCCCCTGGCTGTGGTGTCTCCCTTCGAGGGAAGCCACCAGCACAACCCAGCTAGCTACCTCGGCCGGGACGAGTGGGCGCGTGAAGGAGATCACCAGAGGGTGTGCCCTCAAGGCGTCGCCCACCATAATATTGGTGTCAGTGGCAAGTTGATATAAAGCCGGATAGGATTGCCACAACGGCATCTGGCCCCACCAACTATCGAGCTAGAACCTCGTGGCCATGCCGTTATTAACGTTGAAATGAGCCCCTACTGAGAAAGCCGGTCTAACCGCTTGGGTCCCATTCCAAAACGAAGAGCCGGATGGTTTAGCCTTGAACAGGTTCCCGTCCGGGAAATATATTGCCTGTAGGAGATCTGCCAAGAGTCTCGACACATTTTCGGAAAGGCGCCACCACCACTTGGTGAGAAGAGCCACATTCATTAGCTTGGAGTTAGTAATCCCCAAGCCTCTGATTTTTTTGGCTTACAAACTGTCGGTATTTGCGTTTAATGTCGGTTTCTTCCCAAAAGAACCTTGAACGGGGGGTGTCAAGCTTAGCATGGACACCATCCGCGAGGAGAAAGATCCCCATTGTAAAAAGGGGGCGAGAGGAGAGGCTCGAGTTGGTGACAATCAATCTAGCCGCCGAGGACATGAACCTTCCTCTCCATGGGCTCACCCTGTTGGCCACTTTGCCATATAAAGGTTCCCATTCGACGATGGACAATTTCCTATGTGAGATCGGGAGGCCAAGGTATTTTATTGGAAAGCCCCCAAGCTTGCAATTTAGAAGGTTGGCCAGTCGCACACTATCCTGATCAACCATCCCTATAGTGATCACTTCGTTCTTTAGGAAATTGATCTTCAGCCCCGACAAGATTTCGAAGGCAAGGAGCAACAGCTTAATCGTGGCGATACTATGGTTGTCTGGCTCAAAGACAAGCATCGTATCGTCCGCGTATTGCAAATGGGTAACCCCTCCAGGGATGAGGTGTGGTACCAGGCCTTTGATATGCCCTGCTGCCCTAGCCTTGTTGAGCATGGCCGCCAAGGCATCCGCAACAAAGTTAAAAATAAGCGGGGGGTTTGGATTGCCTTGGCGGAGACCCCTCTTGTTGCGGAAAAACTTTCCCAATGTGCCATTAATTGTGACCGCCGTATGCCCATTGTTGACTAAGTGCATGATACGATGGACAAAGCCTGCCTCAAATCCCTTTCTAAGGAGGACCTCCCGAATGAACTCCCAGTTCACTCGGTCGTAGGCATTCTCGAAATCCAACTTGAGTAGGACACCCTTCCCTTTGGTGCGCTTTAGCTGATGGACAATCTCAAGTAACGCGATTGGCCCTTCAAGAATGTTACGGTGCTTAAGAAAGCCAGCCTACCTTTTGCTAATCACCCGTTGAGCGATCGGGGCCAATCGCGAGGCATATGCTTTCGCACAAATTTTGATCGGGACGTTGACGAGGGTGATCAGTCTAAACAGATTAATGTTATCCGTGCCTTTAACCTTAGGGATCAAACTAATAGCTCCGTAGTTGAGGAGAGACAAGTCAACCGTACCCAATGCAAAACCATTAACTATCGCGTAGAATAGATGCTTAAGGCACGGCCAAAATTTCTTGAAAAACTCCAAAGGCCACCCATCCGGTCCGGGCGCCGTGTCCGTTTTCATATCGGCCAGGGCCTTGTCAATCTCTTCCGGCAAAAAGGATAAAACGAGCCCTTCGTTTTCCTCCTGCGTCACCCGCTCCGTTGGGTCCCACAAATCCTCCCACAGGCTAAGAGCTTTTTCGTCAGCCGTCCCCAAAAGGCCCATGAAAAACTCGTAAATGTGGTTGACTATTTCCTTCTAGGTCAGCATGAGACCATTATCGGATTGGAGGCGCAAAATGGAACACTTCCATTTCCGGACATTGGCCAAAGCGTGGAAGTAGCCGGTGTTTGCGTCTCCTTTAGTGACCCATTTTGACGCCGCCTCTACGTCGCCAATACTCTTCCTTAGCTCCCAGGATCGCGAGGACTTGGTATTCCAGGGCATATTGATGGGCCCAATCCCCTTCCGAGAAAGGGCGGATATCTGCCTGGGCGTTGAGTGAGGCAATCTCATCAACGATCCTAACCCGCACCCTCTTGGACTCGCTCCCATGATTGCCCCCCCCCCCCACCCACCCACGAAGGAAAGGACGGAGTTTGTCGGCTGCGGCGGTCCAGCACTCTGTCGGGCCATGCTGCGGACCAAGTTGTGCTATGATCAGCGCCCAGCAATTGAAAACCATTTGAGCAAATCCTTCAGACTCGAACCACGCCGTTTCGAAGTAAAATCTAGGGCTGCGGCGAACGAAATCCTCCCCTGAGGATAGAATCAAAGGGATCTTCCTCCTTTTCCAAAAAATTTGTTTCAATTTTATTATTCAAATAGATGTGCGAGGAACCTTGGTCACCTTGGTATTTAAGCTGCAGAAACCCCTTATCAAATACTCCCTCCGTTCCTAAATATAAGTCTTTTTAGAGATTTCAAATGGACTACCATATACGGATGTATATAGACATATTTTAGAGTGTAGATTCACTCATTTTGCTCCGTATGTAATCATTTGTTGAAATCTCTACAAAGACCTATATTTAGAAACGGAGGGAGTATAATTAAACTTACACAATAAACATATCGGCCATACAATGGAATTTAATAGGGTTCATGAGCCGGTCTATGTTGTTGGCATAATCCATGGTGCAAAAAATGGAACATGCATGTGGTGAATCAGTGACTAGAATACACACAGAAAAATGTGACAGGTTTGCAAACTCAAGGCACCCGTGCGTAAACAAACATATGTGTTTTAAACAAAACTCAGCAACTGTACACCATTCCAGCCTAGAAGCAAACTGAACCAGCTTAACACTAACTCATGCATGCAGAAACGAAAGTGACACAAAAAGTGGCATACCAGATATCTCTACACGACATGAGAATAGCGTAACAGAACCAGATCCTCAAATCTTTACCAAGTTTCAAGCTGAAAGAAGCTGGAATTCATTGGTGCTCAGATGATCTTGGTTTGTTCCAAGTTGAATCAGTGACCAGAATAAACACAGAAAAATGTCACATGTTCCCAAACTGAGGGCATCCGTGCCTAAACAAACGCATGACTTGACAACAAAACTCAGCAAACTGAACAATATTCCAGCCTACAAGCAACTGAACCTGCAGCTTAACACTAACTGATGCTGGCAGAAACGAAAATGACACAAAAAGTGGCATATAGTATATCTCTACATGAGATGAGAATAGCGTAACTGCAGAACCAGATCCTTCAAACCTTTACGAAGTTTCGAGCCGACAGAAGCTGAAGTTGCACTGGTGTTCATTGTATGTTGGTTCTTCCCAGGTTGACTTGATGGATAATCTGACTGTTACTTTCCCGGCTGTAGACCAAGGTTCTGTGGGGCGCCATCTTTGCCAAGACATCTTCATGAGAAGCATACACCCTCTTCATCACGAACTCATCATGAACAGCCTCGATATGGTCAAGCGCTCTCTCAAACTCTGCTGGCACGCTCGTCTCGGATTCCATGTACATACCAGGAAGGTCGGGATGCAGCTTCACATGAAGAGATGGAACAAGACTGCCCTCCTTCACACAGGGCCCTGGTGCGTAGAGCGCATTATGACCCTTGACATATGCTGCACCCAGGCATGAACTGCAATACTTCACACTACAGCAGGTGGCGATCCAATCAAAGGCTTCTGCCTTGCATACTGCACAACATCGCTCATTCTGCTACTCGACCTCGGCAATGAGGTTTCTCCGCCCGTATTTGGCATTGTATGTTGCCTCCATCGCGGCCTGTGCAAGATAAATCCGTTTGCCATCCTTGCCTCTCACCGACCGAAACCAGCTACCCGCTGCGGCAGCACCTGCCATGGCCGCCACCGCAGCCCCAACAACAGCCAAATGCAATGGCACTCGGCGGTCCCGTGCCCAACCTTGCTCTGCCGGTCGCTGTGAAGCATGCAGCGTGAACCTCTTTTGCACCTTCGTAAGATTTGGCTCGGCCGCGCCGGCGCCGCTGTGCAGCTCTCCGTCGAGGTGCGGCAAAGGTTCCTGGACGCCATGCACGGCAATGCGAGAGTTGATCACCACGTCTGCTTCCTTGATGGGTATGTAGTTGACGAAGACATCCTCGGCGGCACCGTGCGTGATGACGAGGCTCTGGCCCTCGCCAGCCAGAGTGTGGAGAATTGTCCCGGGGCGGAGACGACGTAGATCGGCGTGGGTGAGACGATGTTTGAGCACAATGTGGAAGCGCACCGCTGAGACGTAGTCGTGGCCTCCCCTGGCGAAAATGGCCTGGTCGTTGAGTGCCAAGACCGTAAGATTCGCGAACCTCTGAAGCTCTGTGAACTGGAGCCGGAGGGCGATCGCCACAACGCCGAAGCCTCGTCGGCGTAGGCGGGCGATAGCCTCGCGCACGAGCGTGCCACCAGAAGATCGCCCCGCAAGGGAGCGGCGATGGTGCGGACCGTGGAAGCAGGAGTGCGTGAGCGGGCGCAGGAAGCCGACCAGCCCATGGACGACGTAGCGGCTGTCGTTGTAGAGGTCGGGGTGCGATACCTCCACGTCGTCCGCGTAGATCCTGGCGTGGCCGGTGGCGAAGGGGCCCCTTTCCGAAACGATCTTGATGCACAAGTCGACGGAGGCGGAGGGGATCTTCACCATGGCAGCGACCGTGAGCTCGGAGTAGGGGTAGTAGCCCATGGCAATGTGGTCGACGAGGAGGTCTCGGCGCGAGCACATGGGGCAGAAGGCCTGGAGGAAGGCGTCGGGAGCGGCGAAGACTGTCATCGGCCCGGGCCACTTGGCGAGAGGCGGCGAGTTGACGAGGAGCGCTGCCGCCGCCGCCGCCATCTCCTGGTACCCTAGCGAAGCAAGCGCCCTCGAGAGCTGATGCAGCCCCTGCTCGCTGTCGGAGACCACCACCTCCCCAGCGGCGCCGCCGGCTTGGACGGGAGGCGGTGGGCTCGCTGTCGTACTCTGGTTAGGTAGCGTAGTCGCCGTTGCAGTCGCTAACCCCTCTCGCGGCGGCGGCGTTGCACCGGAACGGTAGGCCGCCAGATCCGGCTGCGCGACGGGCGTGGGAGGCGGTGAGGGCGCCGCGGCTTGGGGTGGCACGAGCAGAGCAGGAGGGGCCGACGCCCGCAACTCCGCCTCCATTGTATGCGCGTCGGCGGAGGCGGAGGCCACGGCGAGCAGAGGCTGGCTCAAGGTTTCGAGATCATTTTGATGCATGGAAGGCGCCGCGCCATGGACGGGGTGGAAGTGGGCTGTGGGGTTGCCCGTCGGGGAACGGTGGTGGCTGCACGCGGTGGTGCTCTCCGGCGAGTGGGTGTCGGAGGCGGTGGATAGGAGGGTGGTGAGCACGAGTAGGAGGAGGAGGGGCAGGCGGTGAAGATGAAGAGCCATGGTTGGCGATTTGGGATGAGAATCGAGATGGATCCAAACGCCAATGGGGGAGGGGAGCGGGGGTATAAAGCCACACGCTAATAGAGAGGGGGAGGAGGGAGGGAGCGGAGCATGCCGTTTGCACTTGGCTGGCGACAGGACTTGCCTGACCAACTTGCGGCAGAAGCCATACAGGTCACATACTATCGTCTCGTGGCTTGTGCCCACAGTAGACTAGTCAAAGTGATCAAGGGTCCAGCGACGACAGCATGTTGAGTATCTCGCGGTGATGGGATGGTTTCGCCTTTTCTTTTACAGTATTTATTTTCCTTTATTTTTAACTCCTCCTGGCTCTAACTCTGGCGCACGTACTGTACTGGAATTTTGTGTTATAACTAAAATGATTATAAATTCTGGGGTGGAGTATTCACGTGTCTGCCTATGCTCTAGCAGTTATGTACACACATTCAAAACATTCTCTCTCTCCCTCTCTCAAAAACTATGGACGGGAGGGATTGGTACTTGTTCTGTGTTTGCACCTCATTTGTCGCCAAAACTATGGACGGCATTGGTATTTAAATGTTCAAAATTTGAAAACTACTCCCTTGTGTTGAGTTGCGATTTTTTATTGCTTCATATGCATACAAAAGTCATAGTGTTTGCTTCATATGCATACAAAAGTCATAGTGTTTGCTTCATATGCATAGGGAAGTCCAACATCTATGCAAATTCTATTTTGCGTACGCCTTTTATGGTACCTGTTCTGCCAGAACCACCTTTGTACTGTATTTTTTTAAATGGTTTAGTGTATACGCTAACCCTTTTTACAATATCACTACAGGAATCAGCTACTTTGCCATCAGCCACGGCGGACGTCAAAGGCATGGATGGCGGACGACAAAGGTCTTTGCCGTCCGCCGCGGACGGCAAAAGTGGACGACAATGTAAGAGACGGCAAAGAGCTACATTGCCGTCCGCTTCGGGCGGCTGACGGCAAAGGGTCCTTTGCCATCAGCTGCCGACGGCAAAGAATGCTGACGGCAATAATTGCGTTGTTACTCCGTTAGGTGCTTAACGGCAAGCCTTTGCCGTCGGCGGCTGACGGCAAACATCGGAAGGCCTTTGCCGTCCGCCGCTGTAAACAAAGTTTTTTCTCTTTGCCCTCACCATCTTGTTAAAAACCGACCAAATAGGTCACCTCCCAGAAGCACACGATTGCTCGCCACGTGGCCTCTTTGCCGTCCGCTTGATGGCAAAGAGCCCTTTGCCGTCGGTGGCAGACGGCAAAGAGCCTGCATAATGGCTTTTTTTCCTGTTTTTTAAATCCAACAATTTTCACAGCAAATATATATGACATATATAGATATATTTCAGGGGCTATTTAACAACACATAAGTTTCATCGTACATACATATATAGTTCCATCCACTCATACATAGCAAGTTGCACATACACATAAGTTGCAACCATTAGGAAGTTGCACATACATATTACAATGCAAAGTTTTATCAAGATAGCAAGTTCCATCGTAGCAAGCTAGAAGAATACTAGAAGAGAATGAAATAAAAAAACAAGCAATCCATCATAGCAAACTAGCTTCCGAGAAGTGAATGAAATCTGCAAAATGGCAAATAAGAAAGTTAGGAAAAGGTGACTAGAAGAAGAAGACTAGAAGAAGAAGCACGCCATCGTTTGTGAGGTAACTTAGGTGAAATGGATCGTTTATGAGCTAACTTAGGTAAAAATGCATCATTTTAGAGCTAATGTAGGTATAATGGATCGTTTATGAGCTAACTAAGCTAATTATGCCATTTTTTACATAAGTAAGGTAAGTACATGTCATTATTGAGCAAACCTAGTTAACTAAGCATATTATAACTAACTTAGGTCATTTTGGAGGAAACAAAGCTAAGTATATATCGTTTTAGAGCTAACTTAGGTAAAATGGCTGGTTTTGGAGGTCAGTAAGCTTATTAAGTCATTTTGCAGGAAAAGAAGCTAACTCTAGGTCATTAAGGTAAGCATATTGGATGAAATAAAGCTAAGTCTAGGTCTTTATGCATTTGTTAAGCAAAAAACTAGAGAAACTTACCTTGATCATGGAGGTGTGGGAGCGGGCTGGCTCATGCCAGTAGCTAGAGAAGGATCGTGTGATGCTTGTGTGGAGTAACGCTGCACCAAAGATCATTTCCAATGTTTCGTTAGCATGATGACACTCAAATGTTAAGACTAGCAAGTAACGTCCATTCAAATTAAACTCACCGTGGTCTCAAGAGAAATCTCTAGATCAATGGCTATGGAGCCACGGGACCTCCCGCCACTAGATATCATCACCTGCTCTGGATTGTAGGGGATCTGGCTCGGGTTAAACTCCTCCCTTTCCTCGCCTTCCCTTGACTTGCTTGTAAGAGGCGGTGTGGGCCATGGCATACAGTCGTACCCTCGGCACCTTATTCGTCTTATTGTAGCATGCCTGAAAGAGAGAAACAAAGTAAATTAGTAATTAAAAGGCTCAAGCTAGCATGATGAATGAATTGCATTAATCATGAAGCAAACCACATTACCCAATTCCGCCCGAACTGATATAAGCTGGAGCTAGCTTGATGGTGTGGCACACTTTCAATTTGGGCACGTTTGTCCTTGGCCTCAGTCGGCTCCCCTTCCATCTTTCAACACCTGCCATGACAAAGAGTAAACGAAATTAGTACAACATAAAAAAAATACCGACATGAATAATAATATGTATATCACTTAAGTGTATCATCATCAAGTACAACATAAAAAAATTGAATACCTGACACTACTAATAATCTCGATCAGTATCATCAATAAATGCATAATCATCATCATCACTATAATCAATGACGGGCTCATAGGGTTCAGTGGCATCAACATGTGGAAGGCCACCTTTACGTAATCGATCAAGCATTGAGAGGTCATCCGCAGCAGTAACCTCTTCTTGTTCCGGCTCTTCTTGTTCCTCCTCTCGGGTGATGTGGGATTCACGTCATTGCCTACTTCAATGTTTTGGGGTGAAGTATACCAGTTCTTGAAACGCTTTTTGGAAAGACGTGTCTCTTGGAAGAATTCTCCTTCATATGTGTCTGGGTTAATGTGAGGTTCATAATCCTCTTCCTTTGGGGGAGATAGTCTAGCACGTGGCGGCACTTCATAAACGACATCCCAACCTTTCAGATTTGGATTAGTTTGGCAGGCCCGGGGTAGATAGAATACTTGGGTTGCCTGTTGAGCCATAATATAGACATCAAGAACATCTAAATGGGTGCTTTGGTTGATTTCAACTAGCCCTATATGTTCATGAGTCCTTCTAGTCTCCTTTGGCTGAAACCAATAACATTTGAAGACTACGACATTCGGTGGGTTTTCAACATAGAATAGAAGTTCATAAATTGCTTCAACTCTCCCATAATACTCGGTACCTCCTTCGCCGATAGCAGATACACAACAATTTGTAGACTTTCGGTCGGCCATAGATAGCTCTTTGCCATAGGTACGAAAACGATACCTGTTGATGTCATATTTGTCAAATGAACGGACCTTATAGTCAAAACCATTAGCGACTTGTCTCAATTCGGCGTCCATATACTCTGAATTAGCCTACAAGTTTAATATGAAAGGATTGTTGCATTACGCACAAATTAGCGAATGAAATGAAATTGTCTAATAGAGTTTACCGTTTGTTTGAACCAAGAGATGAAACCGGGATAGCTGCCTCGTTGCTTTGCGAGAAGCTCATACTCTTCGACGGAATCCTTTTGGATCACCGCTCCATACGAGAATAGGGCGACGTATCGACTGTATGAAATATCCAGGAATAAGAGCAGTTCAAAGGAAATAGAAGTTGCAAAACAATGTAATGAGAATTTACTCGATGTACGGCCGCACTTCTATCAGGTTGTTGAAGATATACAACGAAATGGTCCGCCATTATTCGTTATCCAAAGATACTGGTTTGAAACACTGGCTGGTGCGAGATTGCTTTTTTGAATAGGCTGAGGTTGGATCCACCCTTTTTAGGCTCGTCAGCATTGTACCGAGGCTTCGGATTATGCAAATGACGATTTTTGGTTTCGTAGTGTGCTGTCATGAAGTTTGCCGCCTCCTCAGTGATGAATGCCTCAGCCATAGACGCTTCAACTCTACGTTTATTTTTACATTTTTCTCGAAGCGTCTTCTGCATCCTCTCAGTTGGGTAGCACCAACGATTTTGCACGGGCCCCCCCAATCTTTCCTCGGAGGGAGATGCAAAATCAAATGCTGCATTGGATTAAAGAAGCCCGGTGGAAAGATCTTCTCTAACTTGCAGATCAACTCTGGCGCCAACTCTTCCATTTCTTCTAGCACGCCAGGCAATAGTTCTTTCACACAAAGAACACGGAAGAAATAGCTGAGTTCTGCCAGTACTAGCCATTCATCCTCAGGGATGAAGCCACGCAACATCACCGGCATTACCCGCTCAATCCATATGTGCCAATAATGACTCTTGAGACCAAATATCTTCAATTTATCAAGACTCGCTCCCCTCTTTAGATTCGCTGCATACCCATCGGGAACATCAACTGCATTTTCACCCACAAGATAATTTCCCTCATAGCTGGCCTTCCAAGATTGAACCATGCCTTTGGCTTCGTCGATTCTGCTTTCCTTCGGTTCTTTCATGTTTTGTAACGGCCTATCACATAGCGCCTCGGATCGACTCTAGCCTTAGTATTATCCTTTGACTTCCCATCTATGCCGAACAATGTACCAAAAAGTGCCTCGGCGATATTCTTCTCGATGTGCATCACGTCGATGTTGTGTGGGCAAAGGAGGTCTTTGAAGTAAGGCAGATCCCATAAGCATGTTTTGTGAGTCCAGCGTGCTCGTAATTATACCCTTGAAGTACCTCGACGCTCTGGATCCGCTCGAGGCGTTTAAGCGATCCAGGTGCATTGGCTGTCAACGCAGGTGGTGCGAGTTTTTACAACTCTACCTCGATGAAGTTCTTCTTGTCTTTCCTGAACTTATGGTGAGGATCCAGAACTGTCTATGCATGTCGAAGCAAGAAAGCTTATGACCGCCCGGCCAACGAAACTCAAGAGCTCCCTTGCATGTGGGGCACGGAACCTTCCATGCACACACCAGCCAAAGAATAGCGCGCACGCCGCAAGTCATCGTTGAGTACATGTACCGGATACGCATTATGAAGTTTTGTTTGCTATAGGCGCCGTATGTCTTGAACCCATTATCCTGTGCTTCTTGCAATTCGTCCTTAAGCGGCTGCATGTACACATTCATATTTTTCCCGGATAGTTGGGCTGTGGAATTATCAACGTCAGGAAAATGTTCTTTCTTTGCATAATCTGTCCGGGGAGATTGAGTGGAAAGACAAATCACGGACCAACAAGCAGTATTGGGCTGCCGTCATACCAAACACATCGAACCCATCGGTCTTGATGCCGACTCGAGGATGCCTCGGATCTGCCGCTTTGTCGACATGTAATTCATCAAACTTTTTCCACGCAACACCATCCGATGTGTGTACCATCATCGATTCCCATCGCATCTAGTTCGGTTCTTTTGCCTGTTTTGTGCCATGTCATCTGTCGGCCGTCTCTTCGACCATGAAAAGGCGTTGAAGTCTTGGTACGATTGGCATATACCGAAGAACACTAACAGGGATTTTGGTCTGTGTCTTCTCACCCATACCATTGTCTACCACAATATACCTGGAACACTTGCAAATGGGACAATAGTTCAAGTCCGCATAGTCAAGCCTAAATAAGGCACATCCTTTCTCACAGGCATGTATCTTCTCATAGGGCATCTTTAGTGCACGGAGGAATTTGTCCGACTGGTACAGGTTTGCAGGCATTACATGGCCTTTGGGTAGAAAGCGTCCAAATACTGTCATAATTGCGTCATAGCATTCTCTGCCCAAGTTGAACTGAGCCTTCAAAGCCATTACTTGTGAGATGGCATCCAACTGACAAAGCTCAGTGTGCTCGTGGAGTGGACGTTTTGAAGACTCCAACATTTCATTGAAGGCCTTTGCAGATTCCTCCATCTCCTCGTCCGAATCCCGAGCATCATCATAGTCTTGCACCATGTTTTCCATCTCGGTACCATGCTCGTCGGTGCGACGATGATCCACCTCAGCTTGGTCACGTTGGGCAGACTCACCATGAAATGTCCACACCGTATAATCGGGCGTAAAACCATTCTTCTGCAGGTGTTTACCCATTTCAGCCTCTGTCCTCTTTTTCCAATTGTCGCATCGGAAACAGGGCACCAAGTTTTCCTCGGCCATTTGCAATGCGGCTTGCACAAACCCTTGGTTTTTGTGAACCATTCAGCGCTCCATTTGTTCGACCGGTGTGACCGTATACATCCACGCACGATCACTCATCTTGACTTTCGAGCTCTGGACACACAATAATTATATATATAATTCACCATGTATATATTCATCAGTTGATCTACTTTGTCAATTTTATTACATCCATGCAACCTACACTCTAATAGGTAATGATAGGTCCTAATCCCACCCGAGTATGAGTAGATTGGGTTCATTTTCCCAAGCTATGCTCCGGATCCGACGAAAAATTTCGGCAGCACCTCCCCGCTGTTCTCCTGATACACGTCCCTGCAATAAACAGAGAGGATGTGTACCCGGAGAACAACAGGGGAGGCACTGACGAAATTTATGTGTTGGATCCAGAGCAAAGCATATGGGAAAACGAACCCAATCTACACATACTCGGGGTGTCCATGGATAGCGTTGGACAATTCGAAAGAATCGAGGTTATAAATATGCAAATGCATGCATATTTATAACTATGACGCTTTCGAACAGGAGACACATATTGGTTACGCATACTGATGATTCAAGACACATATATAGCTAGCTATCAAGTTTCATCGGCACGAACACCGGAACAGAGCAAATAATTAATGGGGGAGGAGGACATGTCATTTGTGCTCACCCATGAACGAAGGGGCAGAGCTCGTCAAACGCACGGCGAGGTCGTCGAACACCAAACCTCGCAGCGGTGAAACAACTGCACATTTAAATCAACCCGATCAACACAATTATATATGATGTTTTCCATAACAAATCGGAAAATATATGACCTAACTAATAATTCACAAATATAAGACCCTGTGGGCCTCGGGGGGTTGGGTGTCGGGGTGTCGTGTCGGGGTCGGGGTGTGGTGTCAGGGTCGGGGTGTCGGGGTCAGGGGGTCGGAGTGTCGGGGGTCAGGGGGTCAGGGTGTTTCCTTCTATCCTTCTTCTTCTTTCTTTCTCGTCTTCTTCTTCTTTCCTTTCTTCTTCTTCTTTCATCTTTTTTCTACTTTTTTACTTCTTTTCGTTTCTTCTTTTCTTCTTCTTCTACTTCTTCTACTTCTTTTCTTCTTCTTCTTTTTTCATCTTTCTACTACTTCTACTTCTTCTACTTCTTCTAATTCTTTTCTAACACTAACACTAACACAATCTAGCACTAACAATTAAACAGCAAAAAAATGAAAAGGCAAAAAAAAAGTAGTTCCCTCACCGGAGCAATGGGACGGTCGGCGGTCGTCTTGTCACGGGCGTGGGGGGGGGGGGGGAGGGTGGTGGGGGGGGGGTGGTGGGGTGGAGGGGTGGTGGGCGGGCGGCACCGAGCGGGGGGAAGGGGCGGGTGCTGGGTGGCGGGCGCAGGGCGACGGGCGTCACGGGCGGCGTCGAGGGCGACGGGCGTCAACGGGTGGGGGGGGGTGGAGGGTGGGGGGGTGTCGCCGCAGGCGGCAGGGCGCGGCGGCAGGGGGGCGCGGCGGCGGCAGGGCGGGCGGCGGTGGATCAAGGGCGGGCCGTTGGGGAGGAGAGAGGAAGAGAAGGAGAGTAACGGGCGGGGGAGGTGTGGCATCCGTTAGTTACTCGGCTCTTTGCCGTCCGCCACACTTTGTCGTCCGCCGTTATCTCTCTTTGCCGTCTGCTAGCAGACGGCAAAGAGGTGGGGGTGTTAAGTTTTTTTAAACGGACGGGTGGGTGGGGGCCACCTCCCTCTTTGCCGCCAGCTGGCTGACGGCAAAGAATCTTTGCCTTCAGCTGGCGGACGGCAACGAAATGGCTCATGGCAAAGAGCTTCTTTGCCATCCGCCGTTCCTTTGTCGTCGGCTTTTTGGTAGCTGATGGCAAAGAGCTTCTTTGTCGTCCGCTAGCCGACGGCAAAGATCAAGCAGATGGCAAAGTAGCTGATTCCAGTAGTGTATAGAATATCTGCTACAGTCTCTAACTTATGTGTTATATACTATTTGATATGCTTGTGCGAGTTAGGTATCACTCATGGGCTTGTTTCAAAAGGAAGCTTTCTTTTTTATTCATAGACACAAAAGCACAGTACAAAGAGATTGGACCCTCGGATGAGACTAAGCAGCTACCGTTCTGACGCGCACAAGAAGAGGTAAAAGGAAAGAGGATTCGCCATGCTACCGTTCCGACGTGCATGAGAAGATGAAGATAACATCATATGAAGATGGTCATCTAGGTTGAGAAGGGCAGGCTGAAGCTATGCATAAATGAGTTTCCACATGCTTGAAGCTTGCTGGTGATCACGTGATGGACATGTGAAGATGTTCTATGAGAAAACACTTCGGATAATATATGAGTGAGAGATTCACATGACTTCAACAAGCTTTCAAAAGACTTTGATCAAACATACGTAAGCTTGAAGGTCCATTTTGGACTGATTGTGACATGCGGAGATGGTATAAAAGAAAAAAAATTCTTCCATAGGGATTATTGTGGAACTATTTTAAGACTTCACCAGGTCTTTTTGATCAACTGAGGTTTCCAATTTGAGGCAACCATGAACATCATCATTAATCTCAAGTGAAATGTCTAATGCAAAGGTATGCCTTATCTATCTTTCCCTAGATTTGCCAGCCTCATGGTGCTTGGTGCGAGATAGGATTCATAGTGTCAAAAGGGGTTAGAGAACGAGTGGCTTGCTTGTTCAAGTTGGCATAGATTTCTCAAACATTTGCATCTTTTGCATCCTCCTTTTTAGTTCATTTTGGGTGGTTCCCTATGTGAGGACCCCAAACTTGTTGTTAGCTTCGAAATGAGCTCAAGATCATCGATAACCGAGTTCATATGAGTGAGTTATGGTTTATCGAGGGGTGTGTTGTTTTTCTAGGGTCGGATACTCCTGGTAGGCAACTGTGGGTCGAAGTTTTCATGTTTCTTTGTGAGTGTTCTCAGGTTGGGATCGTAGTCTTCGGGCCAGTTGGGTCGGATACTTCGGGAGTGCCTCAAAAGCTTCCCAATGGGAAGATTTGATTTTGCACTATATATAGGGCTCCTCTTCCTTGACGGGTTAGAGTTTTAGGATTTGAGGCCTCTCCATTCTTTGGAGCTCTTCGCTCCTCAACCAAAGCCCTAATCTCCTCTCGATGTGAGGTAAGATTTGTGTTGGATCTAGGAATCATTTGTTGACCTCTGATGGCTCCTTTTTCCTTCATTTTAGAGCTCATTTGTTGCATAGTAAGAGCATCTATAGCCGCGGACAGCAAAATCTAGGCCCTCAAATGCCCGTGGACGCACCCAAGCATGCCCACGTGCAGTGACCGGTCACACCTCAAATCCATACAAAACACATGCTACGTGCATAAATGATGCAACACAAACCGTTCGGTTACTACATCAGGACATGCCACCGGACTACCAAAAATTGGCATGTTCTATCTGCAGATTAGCTATGGAGAAGATCGTCTATGGTTTCCCTTGCCCTTCCCGGTGCCTTTAGTGCCTTTCTCGGGGAAGTAGTGCTCAAAAACACAAAATGGATCCAGCCGGGTCTGCTCGTCGTCGGATATGTCTGACGCATCGCTACCCTCCTGCTCTTTGGGCGGTAGTCTGGCCATGGCACGGACCTCCCGTTTTTGCTCTCGGGCGTGAGCACGTGTGTTCCTCCACTGCCACTTCTTTAAGATGCGAGCACGGATGGCTTCCTCCTCTAGGACAATGCGTGCCGCCGCCGCCATGTCGGTAGCGAGGCGTGCCTCCTCCACCCTTATCCTCTCCTTCTCATGGCTGGCACACTAGTCCCTGTAGAACTCATACTAAGGCGAGACCGGAGATGGGGAGGCTACGAAGCGGTGATCCAGCCCTGGTAGATCCGAACGTTTGTTGCGCTGACGCAATGGATTCATGCTGGACAGATCCCCCCGTCAGTGGGGCATTGTCGTCCTGGGAGCGGTGGAAGGCAATGCAAACAACCATATCCTCCTCCAACCCATAGGAGACGACACCCCAGTCGACGGATCTGGACTGGTCGGAGTCAGATCCGCTGCCCGTCATGCCAGAGAAGAGAGAAGATCACCGGACGGGAGCTTGGGCATAGTGGACTGAAGGGGAGTGGAGTGGAGTGGCTAGGTTTTGGTCCAAGGAGAGGATGGGGATGAATATATGTGGGGTCGTGTGGGTTAGCATGGGCCGGATCCGACGCTGCGGACGTGGCTGGTCCACTCCATATCCGCCCGAGATTTTGACTGTATATGAGGGTTGCCGTCAGCCTAGGCGTATGAGGCCTGTTAGAGCCCCCGTCTAGGTCACTTATTTTTATCCGGTCAGTGACCGGGCTATCCGCTCAGGCATTTGAGGGGGGTTTGTGGCGGTCAGCTATAGATGCACTAACTCTTCATATAATGTTACATTGAGTCACTTCCGTGTACATTATGCATGTTTTCCATATTGCGTCCATTTTAGTATGAGCATTGAATAGTCTTTATTTTTTATTAGTTTTCCTTTGGTGGTGATTTAAAACTCCCATGAACATTAACAATGAAAGAACCAATGTCGTAATCAAAGAAGGTATGAAACACCCATGTCGGAGTTCGTATGATGAAATGACGACCAAAATATGAAACACCACGTGCAGTTCTAGAAGAGAAGACGATGTGTGGTACAAGAATCCACGCTCGTAGCAGGTGATTTTGATGCGGTAATCATAATAAGTTTGTGAGTCTTCATTGATTTCACCCTCATTTGTTCCTATGATGTCCTTGGACATCAAATAAGGTATTGGGAAAGGTTGAGGCTCATCTGGAGCCCTTGGATATCAAGACGGGAATGGGCGGACCCAGACCTTGCCTTGGACTCGGCCCCAGGCCCCAAGGTCAATATGTGAGGCCATGGGTCGGCCCATTTCAGCAAAGAATTATGGCCCCATCGATCCATTGGGTACATGAGGCCGACCCAAGATCATGATGAAAAATCCATGAATCCACTGAGCACATTCTGAACACCGGGAAGGTCAATGGGACAGCAAGCTGGGGATGGCGATCTCGATGGTGACATAGAGGAATGAGAGGCTGGTTGTTTTTAAATGCATGTACTAGTTCACGTAAGAATCAATCCACCTGTAAGTCTGCCTGCTTCTTATACAGGGACGTCTCCAACCGAATGGATCCAGTTTGGTCAGCTTTGCATATCATAGATGTTCTTTGTGTACATGATTCAATTTGTGTACAGGGGCGGCCAGCAGCTACTATATAGTCTATAGTGATTCGATTGGGTCGACCCGTCTGACCCATCGGGTCGCACGGTGCCAGCTCCACTGACCCGTATATCATTTAAGGATGACCCACTTGGCCCATTGGCCTCAACTTTGGGTCGGGTCAATGACCGAGTGGGCCGACCCGGCCCATTCCCATCTTGACACGGACGTGATACATATGTTCATGATCATTGCCTTAGATATCTTCATAACTATGCCCTTTTCTATCAGTTGCTCGACAGTAATTTGTTCACCAACCGTAATAGATGCTATCTCGAGAGAAGCCACTAGTGAAACCTATGGCCCCCGGGTCTCTTTCTTATTATATTACATCTCTTTTATTTACATCGCATCTCGTTTACTATTTTGCAATATTTACTTTCCAATCTACCAAAAATATTTACTTTACTATCTTTATTTAGATCTCACTTTTGCGAGTGACCATGAAGGGATTGACAACCCCTTTATCGCGTTGGTTGCAAGGTTCTTGATTTTTTGTGCAGGTACTAGGTGACTTGTGTGTCGTCTCCTACTGGATTGATACCTTGGTTCTCAAAACTAAGGAAAATACTTACGCTACTTTGCTGCATCACCCTTTCCTCTTCAAGGGAAAAACCAACGCAAGCTTAAGAGGTAGTAAGAAGGATTTCTGGCGCCGTTGCCGGGGAGGAGATTTACGCCAAGTCAAGTCAAGATTTGTCTCCCGTAAACTTGCCAATTTCTGGCGCCGTTGTCGGGGAGATCTTTGCCAAGTCAAGACATACCAAGTACCCATCATAATGTCACGCCCAATATGCGACCCTATCCAAAAGGAACTCGAAGGTCCCACCAAGGATAGACCCGCATATTGAAACGCTTTTGCAAGGTGGATATCATTACATCAACATTACATAATAGATGGGGATACATACAAGAGGCATACAATGCCACACGAATACAACAATAAAACATACAAGAACAACATCCGACTACAGATGAATCATAAACAGAAACTCAAACAATATCCACCCTGCTAGCCCAGGCTGCCGACCTGGAACCTATCCCCTGATCGAAGAAGAAGCAGAAGAAGAACTCCAAACAAGGAACATCGCTCTCGCGTCAAGATCATCGCATAACCTGTACCTACAACTGTTGTTGTAGTAATCTGTGAGCCACGAGGACTCAGCAATCCCATTACCATGGGTATCAAGACTAGCAAAGCTTAATGGGAAAGGAAGGGGTTAAGTGGTGAGGTTGCGGCAGCGACTAAGCATATATGATGGCTAACCAACGCAAATGAGAGCGAGAAGAGAAACAAGCGGAACGGTCATGAAGCTAGCAATGATCAAGAGGTGATCCTGAACTCCTACTTACGTCAATCATAACCCAAAGACCGTGTTCACTTCCCGGACTCCGCCGAGAAGAGACCATCACGGCTACGCACAGGGTTGATGCGTTTTAATTCGGATATGGTGTCAAGTTATCTACAACCGGACATTAACAAATTCCTATCTGCCACATAACCGCGGGCACGGCTCTCGAAAGTTTAAAACCCTGCATGGGTGTCCCAACTTAGCCCATGACAAGCTCTCGCGATCAATGTAACACCCCGGATCCGATGCGCTAGATGTCTGCCAGTTATTCGCCGTCCTTGCCAGGTCATGTGCTTGCGTGTTGCATTTGCCATGTCATCATATGCATTTCATCACGTCATCATGTGCATTTCATTTTGCATACATGTTCATCTCATGCATCCGAGCATTTTCCCCGTTGTCCGTTTTGCAATCCGGCGCTCCTATGTCCCCCGGCGTTCCCCTCTTCTCTCTTCTCGTGTGCGGGTATTAAACTTTCTCGGAATGGCCCAAGGTTTGGCAAGCGGCCTTCGTATACCACTGGTAGACCGCCTGTCAAGTTTCGTGTCATTTGGAGGTCGTTTGATACTCCAACGGTTAACCGGGTAACCGTAAAGCCCTCTTTTGTTTCAGCCCAACACCCCTTCCAAAGTGGCCCAAAACCCATCTAACTCCCCTCCATGCTCTTGGTCGTTCGATCACGATCGCGTGGCCGAAAACCGCTCCTCATTTGGACTCTCCTAGCTCCCTCTACCTATAAATATGTGCATCCCCTCCAATTTTTCGCGCAGTCCAACCCTAGCCTTCCTCTTCCTCGCGCCGCCGGACACGTCCAACCTCACCCGGACATGTCCACCGCCCCAGCCACCTCACTCCGGCCAATCCGGGGCCGACACGTCATCGCCCTGCCGCCCCGGACCAACCCCGTCGCGCCACGTACCCTGCCACCACCACGCGCCGCCAGCGAGGCCGCAAGCCCAGGCGGGCCCGCCAACCCGCTCCGCCGCCGCGCCGCCCGCCATGGACGCCATACCAGCAGCCAGCGCCCGCCGCCGTTCGCCGCCCGGCCAGCCGCCCTCGGCCGCCCGCCGGCCAGCCCCAGCCGGCGCCTCGCCACGCCCGGCGACCCGCCGTCTCCATGGTTCCCGCCCGGCGACCCGCCGCCTCGGCGGCCCACGCCCGCGCCGCCCGCTTCTGCCCGCCGCCGCTCCGCCGTCCGCCACCCTGCGCCTCCCCTCGCCGCCGGTCGCGCCCATCGCCGACCCCGACTACCTCGCCCGCCACGCCGCCAAGGCCGCCCGAGCCGGGCCATCGCCTCCAGGTCCGGATCTGCCAGATCCGGCGGGCCCTCTCGTGAAGCTCCTCCAACCTCCCGGCCCGTCCCCGACAATTCCGGCAGCTGGCGCCGCGGATCCGGCGAGATCCGCCGCCGCCTCGATATCCGTGCATATGAGGTTGACCTCCAGATTCCTCTAAGTCCCCAAGTCATTTTGCAAAAACATGTCATGTTACTATGTTAACATGCTTCTACTAATCATTCTATGCATAATCTGGAGATGCTCTATAAACATGTTTCGATATACATGTCATGCTCTATCCATTCATGCCCTTGTTTGCAATTATAGCCTGCTGGAACATGTTGTAATCTTGCTCTAAAATTTCTTGAAAATGTTAATGTCAACCTGTTAACATTAAGTTCACTTGTTCCCATGTGTTTTCCTAGTGATCCATGCATCCTATGACCTTTCTCTTGCCATGCTTAGCTTCATAAACATCACTTCTTACTGTTTGGTGCCTTGCCATGCCATGTATTGCTCTGTAGTGAGTGGTTCAAGCTCACGAACATGCCTACTTATTGTTGTTCCTGCCATGTATAAATCTGTAATATAACTTGCCATGTTTACATGGGTGCCATCATATTTTCCGTGCCTTTTTGGCTCATGGTCAGTAAGGGTCTTTTGATATATTCTATTAGTAGATTCATGCCATGCCTTTGTTTGCCATGTTAAGTTCCTGTAACATGTTGTTTGAATGCTCTAAACATTGCAACCTGATGTTATTTCTGCTAAAGTCTGAAACTGTTATTATTTGCAATATCTCCATGTCTTTTTGAGCATGTTCTAGTCGTTTCTGGAGATAGCTCAGTGTTCATGTTTTGTTATGCTTTACGTGTACTTCATGCCCATGCCTTTTGTTATTATGTTGGGGTGCTGTAGCATGTTGTTTTGATGCTTGCAAGATGCCTAGTTGCTGTTATGGACAGATTGTTGTTATGTCTTGTATAGTGTGTGTGTGTGTGTTGCACCGTTGCTCCGTTTTGAATGTGCTCTATATGAAACTTGCTTGTTTTTGCATGTAGCTTCATATTATCATGTTGCATCCTTGTTTTGAGGTGTTTGCTTGATGTTTGGGTGCATTTTGCATCAATGCCATGTTTAACTTGTCTTGCTCATATCTTCTAGGCCGTAGCTCCGAATCTAATGAACTTTATATGTAACTTGACTAGAATTTCGTGTAGATCCTCTTGGAGCATCTTAACTTGCTGTTTAACAACTTGAACATAAGGTTAATTCAGTTCTGGACCAATTTCGAAATTTGCATATGAGGACTTACGGGAATTGTTATATGTTGTTCCCGGCCTCATTTAAACTTGCCTTGATGTATTGTTCTTGTATGCATCATCTTTTGCCATGAGTAGCTTCATGTAGCTTGGTCATGCATCATGCTTGTTGTGCATCAAGTCTTGTTCATGTGTGGTGTGTTTACCTTGTTGTGTGCTTCTTCTCGATAGTTCCCGTTTCGTTGCGATCGTGAGGATTCGTTCGTCTACGTGTGGTTCGTCTTCTTCATGGACTCGTTCTTCTTCCTTGCGGGATTTCAGGCAAGATGACCGCTACCCTGGATCTCATTACTATCATTGCTATGCTAGTTGCTCCTTTCTATCGCTATGCTGCGCCACCTATTACCTGTTTATCAAGCCATCCCAAATTGCCATGAACCTCTAACCTTTGACACCATTCCTAGCAAACCGTTGTTTGGCTATGTTACCGCTTTTGCTCAGCCCCTCTTATAGCGTTGCTAGCTGCAGGTGAAGTTGAAGATTTCTCCATGGTGGACAGGATTTTTGGTTGGGATATCACAATATCTCTTATATTATTAATGCATCTATATATTTGGTAAAGGGTGGAAGGCTCGGCCTTATGCCTGGTGTTTTGTTCCACTCTTGCCGCCCTCCCGGATTTTGCGTTCCTAACGCGGTCGGGTGATTTATGGGACCCCCCTGACAGTTCGCTTTGAATAAAACTTGTCCAGCAAGGCCCAACATTGACTTTTACCATTTGCCTCACCACCACCTACTTTTTCCCTTGGGAGTCGCTCTCTCGAGGTCATCTTTATTTTAGCCCCCGGGCCGTGCTTGTCTAAGTGCTGGTTCGAACCGAGTAGATCATGGGCCCCCTCGGGCAACTCGAGGTCTGGTTTTACTCGTGGGATGTCTCATCCGGTGTTGCCTCGAGAACGAGATATGTGCAGCTCCTATCGGGATTGTCGGCGATCGGGCGGCTTTGCTGGTCTTGTTTTACCATTGTCAAAATGTCTTGATGTACCGAATACCGAGTCCGATCGAGTGTCTTGGGTGAAGGTCTATTCTTCGATGATCGCGAGAGCTTGTCATGGGCTGTTGGGACACCCCGCAGGTATAAACTTTCGAGAGCCGTGTCCATATCTTTTTCGACAGATGCATGATATGGGATTGGGTAAATCTCTATCATAGGTATTTGTTCCGGCTTATTCTGCAAGCCAAATCCTTTGTTTTGTTTTATTTGTGGTATTCGAGTTGCTTCGAAGTCAAATGTTGAATCCATACCTTTCCTAAACGGTGTTCTCATATTGCTATGTGAATACTAATCCTTTTGATCATTGATTTTGTCATGTCAACTCCTTTCCAACCGGCGTGCTTCTCTTCAAGTGGATCCGATCATTCTCCCCATCCGCAAGATCAATTCTAAGTTTTCTCAACGGTGTTTGTTTCATCCGTCCCAAGTTGCCTTTGTTTTCCCGCCCTCCCACCCTTTTCTTCAAGGACACAGATTTCTTAATCAAGTATCCATTTATTCATGTGAAGTCTCTTCATTCTTTTCAATCAATGTTTTTATCCGGTGATTTCCCATGAAGATGCTCAACAGTTTCGAGTTCATCATCCTTCATTGTTGTTTCTTCTCCGGTGGATCCTATTCAAGCTTTCAATATTCATCATATCCCTTTCCTTGTTTCAAATGCTTTTTAATACTGGTGCACCTCGTAATCTTTCACTTCTCGTTATTCATTTGTTCTGGGGTGCTGAAGATATCTCACAAGACTTGTGTTTCCATTCTCAACCCCTTCAAGATATTTCGAGGTTGTTATCTCATTCAAGCCATTTAATTCAACCGGTGCAACATCTCTTTAAATCTTTTCAACGGTGTTTTCTTTTGAGTGGGCCCTAACCCACAGGTCTTTTCCCAGGATCTTACCTGGCTCAACTAATTCCCCCGGAGTTATTCTCAAATTCTTTTCAAATGTGACGTAAGAATGAACTTCATCAGTCACATGCATTTTCCAAGATCGATTTCAATTCATTTCATTGTTGGCCTAACCTCTTCGCTTTTCATTCTACCGGAGTATCTCAGTAATTTTGGTGGTGTTTCTCGTCATCATTTGAAGACCGAAGAAGAGTTTCTCTTTAATCTTGCTCTATTCTCTTCAAGATTCATGTGCTAGCTTGTTGCCATCCTCTCATAATTGTTTTCGATTGTGAGAATCTTTTTCACCCATCCGAGCATTTTAGGAGTCTTTTCAGTTTCATTCTTTGAAGCCCATCATCTCAAGGATATTCATTCAAGCTTTCGCCTTGCTCACAAATTCTTCCTTGCCGCATCGCTCAAATACCTCTAATCAGTTCATGATCTCTTCGCTCATGTATCTAAATCCTTCAAGTATCTTCAATCGTTTTTCAAATTCTTCCGTGAATTGTGCCTTGCTACGCTCATTTTCAATTCACGGTGGTTCGCTCAAGATTTCTTTTCCTTCATTATCATATTAATTCATTCGTTTCTAAATCCCATCGGTGGTTCCATCAATACCTCCTCAAGTCTCGCTTATATCTCTTTAATTCTTTCTACGAATAAGTAGTATGCCAAACCTGTTTCATCAATTTAAATTGGCGAAGGATACACATAACAAAATTCTTGTTCTTGTTTCATCCAAGTGATTAATCCTCCTTCAGAGTTTGTTATTGATGAATAAATTCTAGTTCCAAGCTGCTTATCTTTTCTTTCCCGAGTTCAAATTTCTCGCCATCTCTGCCTCAAGCTCCATCTAAATCATTGCAAGGATTCACCTTGTGTTTTCAACTTTTTTCTTCATCATCCTTTATTACCGGAGTTCTTCATGGAGGCTCTACATGGTGGGTCGCAAGGATTCTTTTTCATCGTCAATTGTTCTTCAAGATTTCTCTTGAAGTTATGATCCGCCAAGCTATACTCTAAAATAAACATGGTGCTCAACACATGTTTTGTTTTGAGGAGTTCAAGTATTCTTCATCTTGCATTCCAAAGTGCAATTCCTTCTATCTTATCTTTTGAGATGGTGTTATGTCGTTCTTGACAATTTCCTTCGTGCTTCATGATTCATATGTTGTCAAGAACGAGGTATTTTAAATCCATCAATCTTTTCGTTGGAGTTATCTTGGTATAGATTTCACCTAAAGCTTTCCCTAAGGAATGTTGTATTGTGGTGCTTATCAATGATCCAAGTTTTCTCCTATCCTCTTGGCGAAAGCAGTTTTCATCTCTCCGTTGATCTCAAGCAATCAATTGTGTCCATTAGTGTCCGGTTGTCACCTCATCATTTTGAGATGTTTTCCATAAGCCCACAACAAGCTTGTGCTTCTCGTTGTTGATTTTCCAACATCTCCCTTCGATTCTTCTTTGCAAGGATGATTTCCAAGCTCATTTGTGGCAGACGTTGGCATTTTCTTCTCCATTCTTCTATTTCAATTATCTATCTTCTATTCTTTTGTTTCGCTCGATACCTTATCCTGTCGTCTTTGTCGATCGTGGATCTTGTTCAATGCTTTCAATAATCTTGAGGATCCATTCCTCTAGTTGGTGCTTTCTCATCTGTCACGTCTTGATCTCGTTATTCAGTCGGAGTTTGCTAAGTATTTCGATCACCTTGTTCCTTGTCATCTGCTTCAAATGATTGCGAGTTCCTTTGTTTCCTTTCGTATTCATATTTGCCACCTTTCATTCACGTCAACATCCTTTATCTTTTCTACATTGTTTGCATCTTTGATCCCATGTCATGTCTTTCTCGTCTCAGATACTTGCTAAACATCCAGTTGCTGGTTGCACTCATGTTCCGGAAGCAACTTAGTCACCACATCTTCAAGATCGTTCAATCTTTCACGCTTTGTTGTGCTATCTAGATCATCTACGGAGATGCTCCGTAGGTTTGGTGGGCCTTGTACATTCTGGACGATGATATCGTTCTTTTAAGTTTGTCTATCCTTGATTCTGTGTTGCATGATTGCATGCCTTCTCATAATTGTGTTCGATGTAAGCCATCTTGTTTCATTTTCCATACATTTTCAATGCTTCTGTCGACATTCTACTCCCTCGCATGTCTTCAAGCGTTTGCTCAATCCGTCTTCCGATGGTCAAATACTCTCAGTTGCTCTCTTGTCTCATGTCTTCGTACCTTAAGCTTTGCTATGCGCGAGTTTGTCAAAGTTCTTTAGGTTATCCAACGGTAGAACTTCTGCTTCTCGTCAGTCAATCTCTTACGGTGCTGTCGCTCAGTTTGCTTTCCTTCCAATCAGTAATTCTTTTGTCTATCTAGAACCTTCAAGTGGTCCATATACCTCTAACATCTGCCTATGCTCTCTGTGTTCTTTCTAGATGGAGAATGCCGAACTCACGTGTTGTCTCTCAATTTTATGAATTGGTGCAGGTCATCAAAATTCTTGTCTATGTTTCAGCAGTGATAACCCGCTTCCTTCTGAGTCGTCGGACGATCCAACTCCAAGTCCCCAAGTCATTTTGCAAAAACATGCCATATTCATCGTGTCACATCTCTGCATCCGTAGCTCCGTTTTGCGCGTGTAATATGTAAAATTGTTCGTCTCCACGAGTACTTCATTTCATTCCATTGCATCATTTTCATTTGAGTTCATCTTGGTGCCCGAAATCTTTGTTGGAAGAGTGCATGTTGATGTTAATCTCTTTGGCTGTTATAACTTCTTTGTTTTAACATTTTGCCATGATTTATGTGTGCATCCTATGAGGTTGATGTCTACATGAATGTTGAACTATGCAATGCCATCTTTCCAGGGGTGTTAACCATGTATTTTTGTGAGTTGTGTGCTGAGTGTATCAAGCTTGCTAAGTAGGGTAGTTCTTTATTCTTTGTTTTGCTAAATGATTCGTTATATTTTGTTGCTATGTTAACATGCTTCTACTAATCATTCTATGCATAATCTGGAGATGCTCTATAAACATGTTTTAATATACATGTCATGCTCTATCCATTCATGCCCTTGTTTGCAATTATAGCCTGCTGGAACATGTTGTAATCTTGCTCTAAAATTTCTTGAAAATGTTAATGTCAACCTGTTAACATTAAGTTCACTTGTTCCCATGTGTTTTCCTAGTGATCCATGCATCCTATGACCTTGCTCTTGCCATGCTTAGCTTCATAAACATGACTTCTTACTGTTTGGTGCCTTGCCATGCCATGTATTGCTATGTGGTGAGTGGTTCAAGCTCACGAACATGCCTACTTATTGTTGTTCCTGCCATGTATAAATCTGTAATATAACTTGCCATGTTTACATGGGTGCCATCATATTTTCCGTGCCTTTTTGGCTCATGGTCAGTAAGGGTCTTTTGATATATGCTATTAGTAGATTCATGCCATGCCTTTGTTTGCCATGTTAAGTTCCTGTAACATGTTGTTTGAATGCTCTAAACATTGCAACTTTGATGTTATTTACGCTAAAGTCTGGCTGTTATTATTTGCAATATCTCCATGTCTTTTTGAGCATGTTCTAGTCGTTTCTGGAGATGGCTCAGTGTTCATGTTTTGTTATGCTTTACGTGTACTTCATGCCCATGCCTTTTGTTATTATGTTGGGGTGCTGTAGCATGTTGTTTTGATGCTTGCAAGATGCCTAGTTGCTGTTATGGACAGATTGTTGTTATGTCTTGTATAGTGTGTGTGTGTTGCACCGTTGCTCCGTTTTGAATGTGCTCTATATGAAACTTGCTTGTTTTTGCATGTAGCTTCATATTATCATGTTGCATCCTTGTTTTGAGGTGTTTGCTTGATGTTTGGGTGCATTTTGCATCAATGCCATGTTTAACTTGTCTTGCTCATATCTTCTAGGCCGTAGCTCCGAATCTAATGAACTTTATATGTAACTTGACTAGAATTTCGTGTAGATCCTCTTGGTGCATCTTAACTTGCTATTTAACAACTTGAACATAAGGTTAATTCAGTTCTGGACCAATTTCGAAATTTGCATATGAGGACTTACCGGAATTGTTATATGTTGTTCCCGACCTCATTTAAACTTGCCTTGATGTATTGTTCTTGTATGCATCATCTTTTGCCATGAGTAGATTCATGTAGCTTGGTCATGCATCATGCTTGTTGTGCATCATGTCTTGTTCATGTGTGGTGTGTTTACCTTGTTGTGTGCTTCTTCTCGATAGTTCCCGTTTCGTTGCGATCGTGAGGATTCGTTCGTCTACGTGTGGTTCGTCTTCTTCATGGACTCGTTCTTCTTCCTTGCAGGATTTCAGGCAAGATGACCGCTACCCTGGATCTCACTACTATCATTGTTGTGCTAGTTGCTCTGTTCTATCGCTATGCTGCGCCACCTATTACCTGTTTATCAAGCCATCCCAAATTGCCATGAACCTCTAACCTTTGACACCATTCCTAGCAAACCGTTGTTTGGCTATGTTACCGCTTTTGCTCAGCCCCTCTTATAGCGTTGCTAGCTGCAGGTGAAGTTGAAGATTTCTCCATGGTGGACAGGATTTTTGGTTGGGATATCACAATATCTCTTATATTATTAATGCATCTATATATTTGGTAAAGGGTGGAAGGCTCAGCCTTATGCACAGTATTTTGTTCCACTCTTGCCGCCCTAGTTTACATCATACCGGTGTTATGTTCCCGGATTTTGCGTTCTGGCGGTCGGGTGATTTATGGGACCCCCTGACGGTTCGCTTTGAATAAAACTTGTCCAAAGAAGGCCCAACATTGACTTTTACCATTTGCCTCACCACCACCTACTTTTCCCTTGGGAGTCGCTCTCTCGAGGTCATCTTTATTTAGCCCCCGAGCCGATTGCTTGTCTAAGTGCTGGTTCGAACCGAGTAGATCTGCGGGGCCCCTCGGGCAACTCGAGTCTGGTTTTACTCGTAGGATGTCTCATCCGGTGTTGCCACGAGAACGAGATATGTGCAGCTCCTATCGGGATTGTCGGCGCATCGGGCGGCTTTGCTGGTCTTGTTTTACCATTGTCGAAATGTCTTGATGTACCGGGATACGAGTTTGATCGGAGTGTCTTGGGTGAAGGTCTATTCCTTCGATGATCGCGAGAGCTTGTCATGGGCTAAGTTGGGACACCCTGCGGGTATAAACTTTCGAGCCGTGCCCGCGGTTATGTGGCAGATGGGAATTTGTTAATGTCCGGTTGTAGATAACTTGACAACAGATCCGAAATTAAAACGCATCAACCGAGTGTGTAGCCGTGATGGTCTCTTCTCGGCGGAGTCCGGGAAGTGAACACGGTTTCTGTGTTATGTTTGACGTAAGTAGGTGTTCAGGATCACCTCTTGATCATTGCTAGTTGACGACCGCTCCTTTGTTTCTCTTCTCGCTCTCATTTGCGTATGTTAGCCACCATATATGCTTAGTCGCTGCTGCAACCTCACCACTTTACCCCTTCCTTTCCCATTAAGCTTTGCTAGTCTTGATACCCATGGTAATGGGATTCTTTGAGTCCTCGTGGCTCACGGATACTTCAAAACCAGTTTGCAGGTGCCTATGTTACCGAGCAGGTGACGCAACCAAGCTCAAGGAGGAGCTCGATGAAGATCTTGCCCTTTGTGTTGTTTTGTTCTAGTTGATCTGTAGTGGAGCCCAGTTGGGGTCGATCGGGGACCTTTTGTCGCATTTGGGGTTCTTCTTTTATTTTGGTTCCATAGTCGGACCTTGATTGTATCTGGATGATGTAATGCTTTCTTCATGTAATTGTGTGAAGTGGCGATTGTAAGCCAACTATGTATCTCTTTCCCTTATGTATTACATGGGTTGTGTGAAGATTACCTCACTTGCGACATTGCTTTCAATGCGGTTATGCCTCTACGTCGTGCTTCGACACGTGGGAGATATAGCCGCATCGAGGGCGTTACAATCAACGAAGGAATAGACCTTCTCCCAGGAAGACCCGATCAGTCTCGGAATCCCGGTTTACAAGACATTTCGATAATGGTAAAACAAGACCAGCAAGACCTCCCGGCGTGCCGACATCCTGATAGTAGCCGCGCGGATCTCGTCTCGAGCCACGATCGGATGAACACTACGTCTGACAACCGACGATACCCTAAGTTGCCTAGGGGCGGCACCGCAAGTGGTGGCTCTGGTTTGGACCAACACTTAGACAAGCATTGGCCGGGGGCTATAATAAAGATGACCCTTGGGTTAATTACTCCCAAGGAAAAGTAGGTGGTGGTGAGGCAAATGGTAAAACCAATGTTGGGCCTTCTTTGGAGGAGTTTTATTCAAAGCGAACTGTCAAGGGGGTCCCATAAATCACCCGACCACGTTAGGAACGCAAAATTCGGGAACATAACACCGGTATGACGGAAACTAGGGCGGCAAGAGTGGAACAAAACACCAGGCATAAGGCCGAGCCTTCCACCCTTTACCAAATATATAGATGCATTAATAATATAAGAGGTATTGTGATATCCCAACATAGTCCAGTCCACCATGGAGAAATCTTCAACTTCACCTGCAACTAGCAACGCTATAAGAGGGGCTGAGCAAAAGCGGTAACATAGCCAATCAATGGTTTGCTAGGAATGGTGTCAAAGGTTAGAGGTTCATGGCAATTTGGGAGGCTTGATGAGCAAAAGATAGGTAGCACAGCAAAGCGATAGAACGAAGCAAACTAGCATAGCAATGATAGTAGTGAGATCCAGGGTAGCGGTCATCTTGCCTGAAATCCCGCAAGGAAGAAGAACGAGTCCCTGAAGAAGATGAAGCCACGAAGACGAACCAAGCGTAGACGAACGAATCCTCAGGATCGCAACGAAACGGGAACTATCGAGAAGAAGCACACAACATAGTAAACACACCACACATGAACAAGACATGATGCACAACAAGCATGATGCATGAGAAAGCTAGATGAGGTTACTCATGGCAAGAGATGATGCAAACAAGAACACACATCAAGGCAAGTTTAAATGAGGCCGAGAACAACATATAACAATTCCGGTAAGTCCTCATATGCAAATTTCTAAATTGGTCCAGAACTGAATAAACCTTATGTTGAAGTAGTTAAACAGCAAATTAAAGAGCACCAAGAGGAACTACATGAAATTCTAGTCAAGTTACATATAAAGTTCATTAGATTCGGAGCTACGGGCTAGGAGATATGAGCAAATCAAGTTAAACATGGCATTGATGCAAAATACATACAAAAATCAAGCAAACACCTCAAAACAAGGATGCAACATGATAATATGAAACTACATGCAAAATCAAGCAAGTTTCATATAGAGCACACTCAAAACGGAGCAACGGTGCAACACATACACTCTATACAAGACATAACAACAATCTGTCCATAACAACAACTAGGCATATTGCAAGCATCAAAACAATAAGCTACAGCACCCCAACATAATAACAAAAGGCATGGGCATGAAGTACAGGTAAAGCATAACAAAACATGAACACTGAGCTATCTCCAGAAACAACTAGAACATGCTCAAAAGGACATGGTAAGATTGCAAATAATAACAGTTTCAGGCTTATCAGGAAATAACATCAGGTTGCAATGTTTAGAGCAAGAAAACAACATGTTACAGGAATGTATCATGGCAAACAAAGACATGGCATGAATCTACTAATAGCATAGATCAAAAGTCCCTTACTGACCATGAGCCAAAAAGGCATAGAAAATATGACGGCACTCATGTAAACATGGCAAGTTATATTACAGATTCAAACATGGCAGGAACAACAATAAGTAGGCATGTTGGTGAGCTTGAACCACTCACCACAGAGCAATACATGGCATGGCATGGCAACCAACAGTAAGAAGGCACGTTTATGAAGCTAAGCATGGCAATAGCAAGTTCATAGGGTGCATGGATCACTAACAAACAATCATGGAAACATTGAACTTAATGTTAATAGGCTGACAGCAACATTATGAAGCAACTTTAGAGCAAGATAACAACATGCTACAGCAGGCTATAAATGCAACCAGGGGCATGTATGGATAGAGCATGGCATATAGATCAAAACATGTTTATAGAACATCTCCAGATTATGCATAGAATGATTAGTAGGAGCAGGTTAACATAGCAACAAAATATAACAGAATCATCGAGAAAACAAAGACAAAGAACTACCCTACTTAGCAAGCCTGATACACTCAGCACACAACTCACAAAAATACATGGTTGGCACCCCTGGAAAGATGGCATATCATAGATCAAAACACATGTAGACATCAACCTCATAGGATGCACACATCAATCATGGCAAAAATGACAAAACAGCAAGTTATAACAGTTTCAGCAAATCAACATCAACATGCACTCTTCCAACAGCATTTCGGGCATGAAGATGAGCTCAAATGAAAATGATGCGATGGAAATAAATGAAGTACTCATCGAGACGAACAATTTGACATATTACAGGCACAAAACGGAGCTACGGATGCAGAGATACAGCAGGTCAAACATGGCATGATTATGTCAAAAAAAATATGGGACTTAGGCGTTTTTGAGAGGGGGGAAAGTCAACCTCCAGATCTGGGTCGCACGGAAACCGAGGCGCAGCCGAAGAACTCGCCGGAGACGACGGAGATGGCCGGAGAAAGCGGGAGGTGGCCCGGACGGATCCGCGCGGCGGAGGCGGAGGACGGCGGAGGCGCGACGGAGGAGGCGAGGCCGGGAGAGGGCCGGCGACGGTTGGCGGAGCAGCTCCGGCGAAGATGGCCGGCGGCGAGGAGGCTCAGGCGGCGCGGGCGCCGTGGCGCCGGCGCCGGCGCCATGACCGATCAGCAGGCGTCGCCAGGCCTTGGGGCGCGAAGAAGCGGCAGGAAGGCGCCGGGCGGCGGCTCGGGCAGGCGCGGCGCGCGCCGGCCGTCAGGCTGCCTGTCGTAAGCGGAGAGGCGGCGGCGCGGACGGTTGCCGTCAGCGGAGGGCGCCAGCGGCGACGGGCGCGGAGGCGAAGCGGCGGCGGAGCCAGGCGAGCTCTGGCGGCAGGGAGCGCCTTCAGGCGGCTTCGGGACCCGATGGGCTCAGGCGGGCTGCCGGGCTGGGCGGGCCTGGCGCGGATGTGGGCGGCGCGGGGACAGGTGGCGGCGTGCCACTGGCTGGGGGCGGCGGCGGAGATGCGTCCGGCCGGGTGCGGACATGTCCGGCGGCGCGGAGGGGAAGTTTGCTAGTGTTAGGGTGGAATTGATCCGCGAATTTCGGGGGAGGGGTGTTTATATAGGTAGAGGGAGCTAGGAGTGTCCAAATGAGGTGCGGTTTTCGGCCACGCGATCGTGATCGAACGGCGGAGAACATGGAGAGGAGTTTGCTGGGTTTTGGGCCACTTTGGAAGGGGTGTTGGGCTGCAACAAAAGAGGGCTTTACGGTTACCCGGTTAACCGTTGGAGTATCAAACGACCTCCAAATGACACAAAACTTGAAAGGCGGTCTACCGGTGTTGTACCAAGGCCGCTTGGCAAACCTCGGTCCATTCCGAGAAAGTTTAACACCCGCACAAGAGAAGAGGCAAAAAGGGGAACGCTGGAGGACATAGGAGAGCCGGATTGCAAAACGGACAACGGGGAAAATGCTCGGATGCATGAGACGAACACGTATGCAAATGCGATGCACATGATGACAAGATATGAGATGCAGATGATGACATGTCAAAGTGCAACACGCAAGCAAATGACATGGCATCGACGGCGAATAACTGGCAGACACCTGGCGCATCGAATCCGGGGCGTTACAACACTCCTCCACTAATAAGAGATCTCGTCCTGAGATCTTAGGACCGAGACTGAAGGGAAAAGGGGATGAGGTGAAACAAGAACTCAAGAGAAGAAGCAAAGAATCGAGAGCACTCGAGAAGAAGAGAGGAACGGCGAGAATGACGAGAATCAAAAACTCACGGAGTTAGATAGACTATGAAACCTCTCGTTCTAACCGGAGTGGTTAGAATGAGAAAAGTAACGGATAAGATTGAAAGGATTTAGGCAGCACTCCGGCTGAAGATGGAAGGAATAGAACACGAAGAACTCTTGAACAAAAGTCTTGATGAACTCTTGAAGAATGAATTAAATCATGAAGAACCACCATGAAGAACTCCGGTAACAAAAGATGATGAGATACGAATGAAGGATGAAAGAATAAGATGAGCCTTGCGATGATTATATGGAGGTTCCGACGAAAAGACCGAGGAAATATGAACTCCGGAAAAGAAAAGATGAAAACACTTGGAAGTAGAATTTATTCCCCAAGAACAAACTCCGAAGGAAGGGATTACTCACTTGGAGGAAATAAGAATAAGATTTATTGTATTCTTATCCTTCATCAAATTAAATTGATGACAAGCAATGGATTTTGCATATTACTTATTCTTCTTGAAAAGAATTAAGGGAAATATGACGCAAAACTTGAGAAAGTCTTCATGAACCACCGGTAGGATTGAAAAGAACGAATGGATTAATATGATAATCAAGGAAAAAGAATCTGAAAGAACCACCGTAAGAATTCGGAAATGACTAACGACAGAGAATGAATCACTGGGAAGAATTAGAAGAACAATATGCCAGAGGGAATTTAGATGCAAAAGAACGAAGAGATCATGAGCTGATTAAAGAACACTTGAACGAAGCACCGGGATAATTGGATAACGGTAGCTGAAATGTGAGGATGAAGAATTCTTCTGGAATGATGGCCTCCGGATGATCGAGAGAGAAAGCAACTCCTGAAATGCTCCGGATGGATGAAAAGAAATGCATGACTTGAAACAATTTGATAGGATAACATCGAGCTAGCACCGCGAATCTCCGGGAGAACGGATAAGATTTAGGGGAAAAACTCTTCTTCGGTCTTCAAATGTCAATGGAAAACACCACCAAAATTACTGAGATACTCCGGGAGAAAGAAAAGTGAAAAGGTTGAGCCAACAATGAAAAGACTTTGAACGAGAACTTAGAGAAGGCATGTGACTGATGAAATTCATACTTACGTCACCCTTAAAAAGAATTTGGGAATAGCTCCGGAATAATTAGAAGAGTCAGGTAAGATCCTGGAAAAAGACCTGTGGGTTAGGGCCCACTAAAAGAACACTGTTGGGAAGGATTGTTGAACAGATAGATGATGCACCGGAACAATTGAAATATTCGAATGAGGTGACAACCTCGAATTAATTTGGAATATAGACGAATCTCCTGAGATGTCTTGAGCACTCCGGAAGGATAAACTGGCGAGAGACGAACGAGCAAGGAAAAACACTTGAGCCGAGGAAAAAGAATATGAACAACCCGAAAAACTTGAATCAAATCCACCAAAAAAGAAAAGAGATGAAGAATGACGAACAAAAGAGAATTCGCCGGTTGAGATAATTGAGGGAAGACTGAAGAGGCTCCACGAAAATGAAATTGATGGTCGAAACAGAGTCAGGCTTCGGGAAGAAGAGGGTGGGAGGGCGGGAAAACAAGGGTAACTTGGAAGGGGAAACCGACGAATATCTTGAAGAGAAAAACACCGGTTGAAATCATTGAGGAAAGAAAGCAAAGACTTCGCACGAGTAGATTGGATACTCGATTACGGACTCCGGTTCCGAGGAGAAAAGGGGAGGGTGGGTGGGAAAAGAAAACAACTGAGGATTGAACTTGCAAGGATGAAGATGGTCGAGTCAACTTGACGAGAAATGCACCGGATGAAAAGAGCTGAGGAACAACGATCGGAAAACCAACTGCGTGAACCTAAAGAAAAATTTGAAGGGGAAGAGGAGTAGTTCAAAATATCTACGTCAAGATTCCTCACCAGAGCGATGAAGGGGCAGAGGAGTAAAAAGAATTCCTACTCTCCGATATAACTAGACTCAGAAAAAAAATTCTTCTAGACTCAACAATGGCCAAACTACACGATCAATCAAGGGGGGCTCCTAAGGTCGGTCGAGGCTCTAATACCAACTTGTCACGCCCAATATGCGACCCTATCCAAAAGGAACTCGAAGGTCCCACCAAGGATAGACCCGCATATTGAAACGCTTTTGCAAGGTGGATATCATTACATCAACATTACATAATAGATGGGGATACATACAAGAGGCATACAATGCCACGCGAATACAACAATACAACATACAAGAACAACATCCGACTACGGATTAATCATAAACAAAAACTCAAACAATATCCACCCTGCTAGCCCAGGCTGCCGACCTGGAACCTATCCCCTGATCGAAGAAGAAGCAGAAGAAGAACTCCAAATAAGGAACATCGCTCTCGTGTCAAGATCATCGCATAACCTGTACCTGCAACTGTTGTTGTAGTAATCTGTGAGCCACGAGGACTCAGCAATCCCATTACCATGGGTATCAAGACTAGCAAAGCTTAATGGGAAAGGAAGGGGTTAAGTGGTGAGGTTGCGGCAGCGACTAAGCATATATGGTGGCTAACCAACGCAAATGAGAGCGAGAAGAGAAACAAGCGGAATGGTCGTGAAGCTAGCAATGATCAAGAGGTGATCCTGAACTCCTACTTACGTTAATCATAACCCAAAGACCGTGTTCACTTCCCGGACTCCGCCGAGAAGAGACCATCACGGCTACACACACGGTTGATGCGTCTTAATTCGGATCTGGTGTCAAGTTATCTACAACCGGACATTAACAAATTCCCATCTGCCACATAACCGCAGGCACGGCTCTCGAAAGTTTAAAACCCTGCAGGGGTGTCCCAACTTAGCCCATGACAAGCTCTCGCGATCAACGAAGGAATAGACCTTCTCCTAGGAAGACCCGATCAGTCTCGGAATCCTGGTTTACAAGACATTTCGACAATGGTAAAACAAGACCAGCAAGACCTCCCGGCGTGCCGACATCCTGATAGTAGCAGCGCGTATCTCGTCTCAGGCCACGACCGGATGAACACTACGTACGGCAACCGACGATACCCCAAGTTGCCTAGGGGCGGCACCGCAAGTGGCTCTGGTTTGGACCAACACTTAGACAAGCATTGGCCCGGGGGGGCTATAATAAAGATGACCCTTGGGTTAATTACTCCCAAGGGAAAAGTAGGTGGTGGTGAGGCAAATGGTAAAACCAATGTTGGGCCTTCTTTGGAGGAGTTTTATTCAAAGCGAACTGTCAAGGGGTCCCATAAATCACCCGACCGCGTTAGGAGCATAAAATCCGGGAACATAACACCGGTATGACGGAACTAGGGCGGCAAGAGTGGAACAAAACACCAGGCATAAGGCCGAGCCTTCCACCCTTTACCAAATATATAGATGCATTAATAATATAAGAGGTATTGTGATATCCCAACATAATCATGTCCACCATGGAGAAATCTTCAACTTCACCTGCAACTAGCAACGCTATAAGAGGGGCTGAGCAAAAGCGGTAACATAGCCAATCAATGGTTTGCTAGGAATGGTGTCAAAGGTTAGAGGTTCATGGCAATTTGGGAGGCTTGATGAGCAAAAGATAGGTAGCGCAGCAAAGCGATAGAACGAAGCAAACTAGCATAGCAATGATAGTAATGAGATCGAGGTAGCGGTCATCTTGCACGAAATCCCGCAAGGAAGAAGAGCGAGTCCACGAAGAAGATGAAGCCACGAAGACGAACCAAGCGTGAGCGAGCGAATCCTCACGATTGCAACGAAACGGGAACTATCGAGAAGAAGCACACAACATAGTAAACACACCACACATGAACAAGACATGATGCACAACAAGCATGATGCATGAGAAAGCTAGATGAGGTTACTCATGGCAAGAGATGATGCAAACAAAAACACACATCAAGGCAAGTTTAAATGAGGCCGGGAACAACATATAACAATTCCGGTAAGTCCTCATATGCAAATTTCGAAATTGGTCCAGAACTGAATAAACCTTATGTTGAAGTTGTTAAAAAGCAAGTTAAAGAGCACCAAGAGGAACTACACGAAATTCTAGTCTAGTTACATATAAAGTTCATTAGATTCGGAGCTACGGGCTAGGAGATATGAGCAAATCAAGTTAAACATGGCATTGATGCAAAATGCATACAAACATCAAGCAAACACCTCCAAACAAGGACGCAACATGATAATATGAAACTACATGCAAAATCAAGCAAGTTTCATATAGAGCACACTCAAAACGGAGCAAAGGTGCAACACATACACTCTATACAAGACATAACAGCAATCTGTCCATAACAGCAACTAGGCATATTGCAAGCATCAAAACAATAAGCTACAGCACCCCAACATAATAACAAAAGGCATGGGCATGAAGTACAGGTAAAGCATAACAAAACATGAACACTGAGCTATCTCCAGAAACAACTAGAACATGCTCAAAAGGACATGATAAGATTGCAAATAATAACAGTTTCAGGCTTATCAGGAAATAACATCAGGTTGCAATGTTTAGAGCAAGAAAACAACATGTTACAGGAACGTATCATGGCAAACAAAGACATGGCATGAATCTACTAATAGCATAGATCAAAAGTCCCTTACTGACCATGAGCCAAAAAGGCATAGAAAATATGACGGCACCCATGTAAACATGGCAAGTTATATTACAGATTCAAACATGGCCGGAACAACAATAAGTAGGCATGTTGGTGAGCTTGAACCACTCACCACAGAGCAATACATGGCATGGCAAGGCAACGAACAGTAAGAAGGCATGTTTATGAAGCTAAGCATGGCAATAGCAAGTTCATAGGGTGCATGGATCACTAGCAAACAATCATGGAAACATTGAACTTAACGTTAACAGGCTGACAGCAACATTATGAAGCAACTTTAGAGAAAAATAACAACATGCTACAGCAGGCTATAAATGCAACCAGGGGCATGTATGGATAGAGCATGACATGTAGATCAAAACATGTTTATAGAACATCTCCAGATTATGCATAGAATGATTAGTAGGAGCAGGTTAACATAGCAACAAAATATAACAGAATCTGTCAGGAAAACAGCAACAACAACTACCCTACTTAGCAAGCTTGATACACTCAGCACACAACTCACAAAAATACATGGTTGGCCCCCCTGTAAAGATGGCATATCATAGATCAAAACACATGTAGACATCAACCTCATAGGATGCACACATCAATCATGGCAAAAATGACAAAACAACAAGTTATAACAGTTTCAGCAGATCAACATCAACATGCACTCTTCCAACAGCATTTCGAGCATGAAGATGAGCTCAAATGAAAATGATGCAATGGAATGAAATGGAGTACTCATCGAGGCGAACAATTTGACATATTACACGCACAAAACGGAGCTACGGATGCAGAGATACAGCAGGTCAAACATGGCATGATTATGTCAAAAAAAAATATGGGACAGGCGTTTTTGAGAGGGGGGAAAGTCAACCTCCAGATCTGGGTCGCACGGAAACCGAGGCGCAGCCGGAGAACTCGTCGGAGATGACGGAGATGGCCGGAGAAGGGCGCGGGGAGGTGGCCCCTGACCGGATCCGGCCGGATCCGGCGCGGCAGAGGCGGAGGACGGCGGGAGGCGCGACGGAGGAGCGGAGGCCGGGGACAAGTGGCCGGCGATGGTTGGCGGAGCAGCTCCGCGAAGATGGCCGGCGGGGAGGCACCGGCGGCGCGGGCGCCAGTGCCGGGCGGCGCGCAGCGGCCTTGCAGACGGGCCGGCGGCGCCTTGCGGGAAGTCTTGTATGAAAAGCGCGCCTGGCGGCCGCCGAAACCACGTGATCGTCAGCCAGGCTGCGGAGGCAGCAGCACGAGACGGTCGTCGGCGGCGGAGGGCGCCCAGCGAGACGCGGGCGCGGAGGCGAAGCGGCGACAGGCAGCGAAGCTCGGCGGCGGCGGCGGAGCCTTCAGGCGGCTCGGGCCCCGATGGGCTCGGCGGGCTGCCCGAACTGGCGGGCCGCGCCAGCGGGGCGTGGGCGGCGGGGACAGTGAGGCGTGCCATCTGGCTGGGGCGGCGGCGGAGATGAGTCCGCCGGTGCGGACATGTCCGTGCGCGGAGGAAGTTTGCTAGGGTTAGGGTGGAATTGATCCGCGAATTTCGGGGGAGGGTGTTTATATAGGTAGAGGGAGCTAGGAGTGTCTGAATGAGGTGCGGTTTTCGGCCACGCGATCGTGATCGAACGGCGGAGAACATGGAGAGGAGTTTGCTAGGTTTTGTGCCACTTTGGAAGGGGTGTTGGGCTGCAACAAAAGAGGGCTTCTGACTTGCGGTTAACCGTTGGAGTATCAACGACCTCCAAATGGCACGAAACTTGACAGGCGGTCTACCGGTGCTGTACCAAGGCCGCTTGGCAAACCTCGGTCCATTCCGAGAAAGTTTAACACCCTCACAAGAGAAGAGGCAAAAAGGGGAACGCTGGAGGACATAGGAGAGCCGGATTGCAAAACGGACAACGGGGAAAATGCTCGGATGCTGAGATGAATACGTATGCAAATGCGATGCACATGATGACAAGATATGAGATGCAGATGATGACATGTCAAAGTGCAACAAGCAAGCAAATGACATGGCATCGACGGCGAATAACTGGCAGACACCTGGCGCATCGAATCCGGGGCGTTACACATAAACTCTTCTCCCTTGCATTACATTATTCGCCATTCGCCTCTCGTTTTCATCTCCACCACTTCTAAAACGATTTTCGAAACCGTTGACTTTTCTTCGCCCTTCTTCCATTCGATCTTTTGTTTGCTTATGTTACCGCGTGCCTTCTTTTTGCTTGCATCTTCGCTTGCTAAAAGTTTATGGATCCTCATCCACTTGCCAATCTTTGTAAGTGATCTAGTTACGATGAACCAATTGCTAGTGAGTTTTGTGCACTAGATTATCTTTATGAAGTTTTTCTTGAAATTCTTGAATCTGAAAATTGTGATGAAGAAATTTATGAAGAGATTCACGATAGCTCATTGAATAAAAAGCATGATTGCAATGATTTTACTATAAATTCTATTGATGTCAATTGTGCTAATAATATGCAAAATCCTAAGCTTGGGGATGCTAGTTTTGCTATGTCTACTACTTGTTGCAATGATCATGATTGGGGTGACTCTTCTTATGATCTTGAAAGTTTATTTAAGCCCCATGATGAATACGAGGCCTACCCTTTTTCCCTTGCGGCGCTGCCAGCTATTTTTCACTATCCTTTTAAAAGAAAAAAAAATGCACATAACAAGACTTGAACTGAAGACCTCTTGGTCTAACGATGACCACACTAACCAACCAAGACAACCTAATGCTTGTAAGTATTAACTTCTTTTGTTTTCTTCTACTTCAGTTCGTGGCTGGCTCGCCCCATTGTTGAATCTATCATTTCATCATTATTTCTTTTTGTTATTTGTATTTGTATTTTTTCTATTTTTCATTTCCTTTTTTAGAAAAGGCTCACACTTATAAAGTTTTGTTCAAAATTTAAATATGTGAGCGTTTTAAATTTTGTCCATAAATTACAAATATTCGCATTTTCAAAATAATGTACAGATATGTCAAAAAATTCTTTGTCTAAACAGAAAAATGCTTACATCAATATAATTAAATTTTGAACATCTATTAAATAGAAAAGTTGTTCATTTGTTGTTCGATTAAACAAAAAAACGTATATTACTCATTCTAAAACCTGTTTTAAATTTGAAATATTTTTGGAAAACCAAAAAATGTTATTGTTTTCAAATATTTTTTATTAACTGTAATAAAATACTGGAATTTTTTAAAATGTTCCCATTTTACAATTTTTCTTCATAAATTTAATAAATGTTTGTGTTCAAATATTTTTGACAGATTTTTAAATAAGTATGTGGTTTGCAATTTGTGTACAACATCAATATTTTGGAATTTACAATTTTGAAAAAATTGTTCATGTTTATAAAATTTTCATGCACAATTTGGAATTGCAAAATTGCTGACAAATTTCAAGAAATAATTCGGATATAAAAAGATGTTCATGTTGACTGATATTGACAGAAATTGCAAATAAGAAAAGCCTTGCCCCACGGCCACACCCCACCTTTGAACATGATGTGCTTCTTGACATGCATGAAATCACACAAGTTTTACCAACATGTGGTGGGCATACTCATGGCAGGCCTTCATGAAAAATCTGAAGAAATTCGTACACCAAACACACATTGTGTTACGTTCGGCTAGTATTTTGAGGTTTTCTCACCGGAAAAATTCTAGAAAATGCATAAATTGTCATAACTCAATGAAATTTATCATGGATACTTTCCATGGCGAGGGTAGTGTGTCAGAAAAATTTGGGTCTATTTTATTGATGTGGAAAAAATGCATCCAAACTTACCCTACCGGACTACCCGAACCACTACCTTTGAACATGGTGTGCTACTTGTCGTGCATGAAATGACACCAAAATTTGTCAGCATGTGGGCATGCTCATGGAAGGCCTCCATGCAAAATTTGAAGGAATTCGGACACCGAACGCATGTTGCGTCACGTTCGGCTTTTGTTTTTAGGTTTTTTCACCGGGAAAAGCCTAGAAAAATCATAAAATGTTAGAACTCAATGCAACTTATCATGTATGTTAGGAATGGTGATGCTAGTGCGAGGAAAAAAAGGGGTCTATTTTATTATTGTGGAAAAGAGCGCATCTAGACTTACCCTACCAGCCTACCCGAACCACCACCTCTGAACAGGTGTGCTTCTTGCCATGCATGAAATGACACCAAATTTTGTCAGCATGTGGGCATGCTCATGGCAGACCTCCGTGAAAATTTTGAAGGAATTCGGACACCGAACGCACGTTGCATCATGTTCGGCTAGTGTTTTAGGGTATTTTCATGGGGAAAACCCTAGGAAATGCATAAAATGTCAGAACTCAATGGAACTTATCATGTATGCTAGGCATGGTGATGCTAGTGCGAGGAAAATTTTTGGGTATATTTTATTGTTATAAAAAATGTGCATCCAGACTTGTCCAACCTGCCTACCCGAACCACCACCTTTGAACATGATGTGCTTCTTGCCATGCATGAAATGACACCAATTTTCGCCAGCATGTGGTCATTCTCATGGCAGACCTCCATGGAAAATTTAAAGAATTCAGGCACCTATTACAAGTTGTGTCACGTTCGGCTAGTGTTTTAGGGGTTTTTCACCTAGAAAACTATAGAAAAATGCATAACATGTCAGAACTCAATGAAATTTATCATGGATGCTTGAAATGGTCATGCTAGTGTGCGGAAAAAAACTGGGTCCATTTTATTCATGTGAAAAAAGTGCATCTAGACTTGCCGTACCGGTCTACCCTAACCACCTTTGAACATGGTGTGCTTCTTGGCATGCATGAAATGGTACCAAATTTTGCCAGCATGTGACCATAAATATGGCAGGCCTCCATACAAAATTTGGAATAATTCAGACACTAAACGCACGTTGCGTGATGTTCGGCTAGTGTTTTTTAGTTTTTTCACCGAAAAACCCTAGAAAATGTATAAAATGTCAAAAATCAATGAAATTATTATCATGGATGCTTGTCATAGTGATGCTAGTGTGTGGAAAATTTTGGGTGAATTATATTGATGTGAGCATTTTTTTTGAAAAAGAACAAAATATGAAAAATGAAAAACAACATAAATGAAAAAGAATCAAAAATTGAAAAATAAGCCGGTCACTAATTGATATATTTTAATTATTATTTTTCTATTTAATAGATGTTCAGAAATTTTAGAAGTGTTTGGTTTTTTATCTGAGCATGTTTCTATTTAAATTAACGAACAATAAACAAATTTTTGTTTAATTAAACAATGAAAGAACAATTTTTCTATTTAATAGATGTTTATAAATTTAATTATATTGATGTCAGAATTTTTCTATTTAAATGAATAATTTTTGACATATATGTACATTTTTTTAATTCAAATATTTGTACTTCATGGACAGAATTTTAAAAATCAAACTTTTTTGGAACTTTTGAGATTTTTTTAATATGTGTGAGCATTTATTGAGAAAGAAAAAATGAAAATAAAAAAGGGGAAAACGTAAAAGAATTAGTGATAAACAGGCTGGTTCAACAAAATGGGCTAGCCTAGCCGCGAACAGTAGTAGAGTAAAATAAGAAAAAGAAGTAAATAGGCACAAGCCCTAGGGTGTCCTCGATGGTTAGAGTGGTGGTCCTTAGACTAAGAGGTCTTGAGATCGATTTACGGTTTGTGGAGAGAGGGTCTACCAAAGCAGGCCTCTTCATCTTAATGCAGGTACATAACCCCAAGCTAATCATATGAATCAATCCAGGCGGCCACGGCAAACATAGGTCAACAAAGAACCACAACAAGGCATATTTCAAGAAGAAACGACCACAGGGTAAACCATCGTGAAGAAGGTTCAATTGTAAATTGTTTTTTCCATCTTGACATAAAAGAGAAAAAGTAGGTCACTATGAGTTATTTACCGAAAAAAGTTTTCGCCCCGCTTTATAAATAAAGCAACCACCGAGCACAAAGTCAACAAGGTAACATCCGAACAACACACACACCCAACGCCAACGCAGGCAAAGGTCCAACACGAACGAACAACACACTCCACAGGTTCAGCTGTGGGCACAGCACAACAAGCCCAAAACAGACACAAGGGACGCACAAACAAAAAGGCGGTGGCGACGAAGATGAAGAGTAGAACTAATCCGGCTCTAGTGGTGGTGGGGGAAGCGGTGGAGCCATCCAGAGAGCCATCGCGCGAAGCTGGGTGATGATGGAGGTGATGGCGTCTCTCTCCCTGGGGCGGCTAAACGGCCGCTAAAGCTGGAAGTAACCAGACCATTTGAACAGAGCGTCAGTAGCGCGACTAAGAGAGATACACTGAATCACAAGCTTATTCCTAACAGTCCACGGCGTCCAGGCAAGCACACCGATGGTCAGCCACCTAATGTGGCGAGACGAGGGTGGAAGTGCCTGGAGTTCGGCGAAGAGAGCGAGGAAGTTGTTGTGGTCCCAGCTTCCACCCACTAATTCGCGGAAACAAGCTCCAGAGGAACTGCGCGGACATGTAGGTGAAGAAGATATGGTCCGAATCTTCCTCAGGCTCGCAGAGCGGACAACGCCCATCGTCGGGGCCATTTCATTTCAGAACCTCCACGCCGGACAGAAGGCGGACGCGGATCCATTGCCACAAGAAAATCCTAATTTTCAGGGATAGCCGACTCTCCCAGATGGTGGAAAGAGCCTCAGGTCCCGAAGAGGGGGCAATAGCCTGGTAGAGTGATTTAGTGGAGAATACACCAGAGGGCTCTAGATGCCACCTGGTGCGATCATCATCCACATCAAGCTGAGGCTCATGCAACACGATGCAGTCGAGCAAGTCATGCCAAGCGACATTCTCAGCCGGGCCAAATGGACGTTGGAACGCGAGCTGCCCTAAGTCAATAAGGGCCACCGCGACATAGACCCGCGGGTCAACCGCGATGGTGAACAGGTCAGGAAAACGCGCCGCGAAGGGAGCGTCCCCAGCCAGCGATTGAACCAAAACAGCGTGGCGGTGCCAGATCCAACCGCAATCGAGGTCCCAGTGCGGAGTACTGGAGGAGTTGTATGATGGATTGCCAGAACTGGGAGCCAGCGGACCGTTGACAGAAGGCGAGCGGCTGGCCAGAAAGGTATTTCTGCTGGATGATGCGAAGCCATAAGCCACCCTCACCATTCGTAATCCGCCAGAGCCACCTAGTCAGGAGTGCAATCAGGGTGGTCTTGGGATCATGTCCTCCAAACACTATGAGTTATTGACAGAAACAATTCAATGGCATGCAATTGCTACCGTGGTGCTTGATCAAACCAAGACTCTTGTTATACTCCTAATTACCACCGAACAACATTTTCAGAAGATCATGTAATGTTTGAATTAATG
Source organism: Aegilops speltoides (assembly GCA_021437245.1). Lineage (NCBI taxonomy): Eukaryota > Viridiplantae > Streptophyta > Magnoliopsida > Poales > Poaceae > Aegilops > Aegilops speltoides. Next base: position 253,582,677 of record CM038141.1, on the reverse strand, counting down.
AAGAACCAATGGAGATGCCATTTCGACAATAACTGATGAGGAGCAGAATTTTCACAGCATATCGGGAGCAAGGAACATCAGGAAAGACAATCGAACCTATCACTGGCAGAACTCCACATCCACAACCCAACCTGGAGAGGGCGCCTGGATATCATGAACAGAGCAACTAAATGAAGATCTAAAAGAGATTTAGTGGAGTTCAACAGAGAGCATCAACTCAATCAAGTTTCCAAAAATGTTCCAATCATTCAAGCAGTACTCGATAGCAAAACAACCACGCAGTCACAAATTACCATCAGAAGTTCAGTACTCATCACGACGTCCGTAGGAGGTAGGACTTCCGGTGGCCGCCGGTGTCGCCATGGCAAGCGGCATGAAGCCGTCTCTAACCTGCATCACGGAGGCGGGCGATGGCCTCGCGGATCCTGACGCTCACACGCATCGCGGACATAGAGACGGAGGTCGCGTCCGACCGGGTTGGCATGCTGTCGCCGTGGCAGTGGTACGAGTGCGAGCGGTCGAAGCAGGAGTAGCGTGAGAGCGGTTGCAGGAAGGTGCGGAGGCCATGGATGATGTAGCGGCCGTCGTTGTAGACCTCAGGGTGGGAAATCTCGACGCCTTCAACGAAGAGCCTGGCGTGGTGGACGGAGAAGGTGCCGCTCACGGTGTCGATGTTGAGGCAGAGGTTGACGGAGGCCGATGGAATCTTGATGGTGGGGGCGGCCGTGAGCTCGGAGTAGGGGTAGTAGCCCAAGGCGATGTGGTCCAGGAGGAGGCGGCGGCGCGAGCACATGGAGCACGAGGTCTGGAGGGAGATGTCGGGAGGCGCGAAGATGGTGATCGGCCCGTGCCACCTCGCGAGCGGCGGTAAGTTGGGGTGGAGCGTCGCCGCCGCTGCCATCTCGTCGTACCCCAGCGCCGTAAGCACCCTCGCCAGCGGCAGCAGCCCCTCTTCGCTGCCCCAGCCTACCACCCTCGCGACGCCGGCTTGGACGGGAGACGCAGAGCTTGCTGATGCCGCCGCGGCGCGCTGGTTGAGGAGCGGTAGAAGCGTCGTCGTTGTCGTGGACGAGGCCGCGGCTGGAGAGGCCGAAGCAGATGACGACCCCTCCGAGTCCGAGTCCTCCTGCGGCAGCAGTGCTGGTGCCTGGGGTGGAGGCGGTGGTGTGGCTGCTTGGCGTGGCACGGGCAGTGCCTGGGGGTTCCTCGCCATGGCCTCGAGCGTTGACGGGCTCTGATCCATCCCGAGGTGGTTTTGGGGCATGGAGGAGGTGGTGCTGGTGACGGGGTGGAATTGGACGGTGGCCGCGCTGGCGGTGGCGGGGGAAGGGTGGTGACGGCGGCGCGCGGCGGCGTGCTCCGGCGGGAGCTGGCTGTGGGAAGCGGAGACGGTGAACAGGGGTACGATGGCTATGAGGACGAGGAGGAGGAGGGGTAGGCGGTAGAGAGCCATGGTCGTGAACTGGATGTGCTAATGGCTTGAGGCCTCCCCACAATCCCAGATTGGGGTTGGGGTCCTTTGTAGCCGGACACCGGAGCGAAAGGGGAGCACGCACCGTTTGTGAGTTGTGACGGTCGTTTGCCTGTGCAGTGAAGGCAGCCGAAATGACAAACGTGCCCCCTGGATTGCTGAGCAAGTTGATCAACATAGCTAAACTCTTCAGCATTCCTCATCATAATAAATCTTCTCGATCAGAGCATCTATAAGGGCATGTACAATGGTGGCATATGGATACATATGCCTCACGACAAAAAGTAATTTGAGGCATCGACATTTATTTTTTCTCCCCAATGCAAGCTACCACTAGTGGGCCTCATTAAGAAATAGAAAATAAAGACTCTAGTACACATACATCTCTACTTTTCACTCCAACCTTTTCAGCTTTTGTCACCGGACCACACTTTTTCTCTTCAAGCACCCACCTCCTGGAGAGGATCCCACTTTCCTATCCGAACCTACTTTACGTCATATCCGATCCTACCTGGCATGTGAGGCATCACCTTGAGGCTATGCATTGTACATGCCCTAACTGATCCCTGAAAAAAGTACAGTGGAGTAATTTTCTAGTTTACTCCACTAAACCGTACCTAACCGATTCCCTACATTCTATAAGGGAGTAAATGTTTTACTCCTCCGTCGACCCCCCCCCCAAGCTACACCCAGCGCCCGCGCGGCTGCATCCTTCCTACCGACGCCGGCCCACGCGCTGTCGTCGCCACCAATGACCACCCCCGTCACCGGATTGGGTAGCCAAGACACTTCCACCACCCCGCCGACCACTGTCGTCGGCTTGTCACCGCCAAAAAACCACCCCCACGCCGCTGTCTGCAACGAAAAAGAGGTTAGGGATAAAAGATGTTCACCGGCCATAAGCGGCGGCTCCAACCGCGACCGAGGTTGTTGGTGTGGCCACTGCCTCTCTGGCAATGGTCAGCCGCCCTCCCGCAACTCCCGCTGACGGCAAGAGAGCTAGGAAACCGACGGCCGCACCGCCGTCCCTCACTGAGGAGGCCGCAAAGAAGAAGAAGGCCACCTTCCTTCCATGTTCGGCGCCTCGTGCAGCGTCTCTGTCCACCGCTATGGCCACTGCTCCGGTACATCCGGTCATTGCTGCCGGCAAAAAGGGTCGCGACTGCCAAGTGCCAACAAGGTAAAAAAACTTTCGTTTCATTTGGGCCGATGAATTTGATAGTGAATGTTGGTGGCCGATGATGATGGAGTTTGTTGATTTTGTTGTATTACTGTGGAGATGAAGATGGTCGAATTCTTGGCATCTTTGGAGTGCTCGACTACGATTGGGCTAGACAATCTCAATTATAATTCGATTTGGGATCATCAAGAGGAGGTGCCGAAAAAGAGGTGGCCGAAGAGGAGGCGGCCGATGTAGAAGAACTTGAGGAGGTGACCGAGGGAAGCACGAAGACGCCTAGGTCATGAACCCACAACTACAATCAAGTTGAAGATATTGCCCTATGCAATGCTTGGATGAACATCTCCATGGATGCACAGATCAATCCAAGGACAAGTTTTGGGAGAGAATTGCAGAGTACTACGACAAATCCGTGGAGGTGACATCAAGCCATACACAAGGGTCTCTTGGGCATCGCTGGGGCACCATTCACGACCAATGAAACCAATGGTCTAGTTGCATCAATCAAGTGAATCATGCACCACCTAGCGATGTGCAAGTCATGGAGTATGGCTCGTACATCCAAGAACTCTTCAAGCATAGGAACAAGAAGTTCGGCCACAAGCCCTTCATTTTGTATCATTTCTACAAAGAGCTTTGCAAAAATGAGAAGTGGATCAAGAGAGTTGCAGATACCGAGGTATATCCCCGACAACTTCAAAAAGATCAAGATTGAGCATATCCATTGAGGAGGACGACGACGTGGATGAAGAGGCCAACAATAGACCGGAAGGGAACAAAATTGCAGAAGGAGATAAAGAAGAGAAGTGCATATGATGGTGCATACAAAGAAGAACTTGTAGCCATGATTGGGGTCAAGAAGGTGTTGGAAAGGTGGAATGAGCTCAAGATGTTGGAGGATGAGAAATGTAGGTCCAAGTTGGCGGCCGGGAGAGAAATTTGAAGGCAGAGGAGCTAGACTTGCACTTGAGTATGAGAGGCTTCGTGATTCCAGGAAAGTCGAAGATCATGCTATCATGACCCAAACAGAAGTCTCTCTTCGGAATGGTGGTGGTGGTGGCCGAGAGGGTGGTCACCGAGAGGATGGTGGTGATGGTGGCCATGTTGGAAATATGCCCTAGAGGCAATAATAAATTGGTTATTATCATATTTCCTTGTTCATGGTAAATTTCTATTATTCATGCTAGAACTGTATTGACCGAAAACTTAAATACATGTGTGGATATATAAACAACACCATGTCCCTACTAGACTAGCTCGTTATCAAAGATGGTTAAGGTTTTCTAACCATAGATATGAGTTGTCATTTAATAACAGGATCACATCATTATGAAAATGATGTGATGGACAGACCCAATTGTAAGCTTAGCATCAAATCGTATCACTTAGTTTATTTGCTACAGTTTTCTTCATGTCAAGTATATGTTCCTTAGACCATGAGATCATGCCACTCCCGGATTCCAGAGGAATGCTTTGTGTCCTATCAAATGTCACTTCATAACTGGGTGATCATAAAGATACTCCAAAGGTATCTTCGAAAGTATTTGTTAGGTTGCATGGATCGAGACTGGGATTTGTCACTCCGTGTGACAGAGATATCTCTGGGCCCTCGCGGTAATACAACATCACAAGAAGCTTGCAAGCATGTGATTAATTAGTTTAGTCATGAGATCTTGTATTACGGAACGAGTAAAGAGACTTGCCGGTAACGAGATTGAACTAGGTATGAAGATACCGACGATCGAATTTTGTGCAAGTAACATATCGTCGGACAAAGCAAAATATACACGAGATTAGCTGAATCCCCGACATTGTGGTTCAACCGATAAAGATATTTGTGGAAAATGTAGGAATTAATATGAGTATCCAGGCCACGCTATTAATTATTAACCCAACATGTGTCTTGGTCATGTCTACATGATTCCCGAACCCGTAGGGTCTCACGCTTAACGCTCGGTAGCGCTAGAGTAATGTTGATATATTAATAGTGGAAAGTCCTAAAGTAGCTTGAGTCTCGGATGGGATCCGAGACATCCCGTGGAGCTCCGAAATTGTCCCGAGGTAAAGATTATATATGGGAAGTCATATTCAGGGTTCCGGAGAAGTTCGGAAATTTTTGGTAGAGTGCCGGGAAAGTTCTAGAAGGTTCCAGGGGTTCCACCCTGGGGCCCAACAACCCGGGAAGGTCCCACATGGAGCAAAGGGTAGGGCTACAACCCACATGGGCTGGCCGCACCATTCCCCAAGGCACATGTCATTTAAATCTAGAGAAAAGGTCTTATCTCTAAATTTAAAGGGTTGAATCTAGAGATAAGATGTTATCTCCAAGTTTAAAGGGATTTCTCCCTTGTGGCATACCCTAGGAGGGTTTTGGACGCTCGCCCTGCCCCTAGCCTATATAAAGAAGGGGGGTGCATGGGGGCAGACACCCCCTTACCCTTTCCCATTGCCTCTCCCAACTCCTCCCACGTTTCTTCGGTACGCTCTTGGTGAAGCCCTGCCGGAGTTCCGCTGCCACCACCACCACCTCGCCATTGAGCTGTCCCCAATCTCATCTACCTCCTCTCCTTCGCTTGATGGATCAAGGAGGAGAGGACGCCATCGAGCTGAACGCGTGCTAAACTCGGAGGTGTCGTCCATTCAACACTAGAACGGATTGGATCGCGAAGAGTACGACTACATCAACCGTGTTATATACGCTAACAATTTTGGTCTACAAGAGTACGTAGACTCGCTCCCCTCTCGTTGTTATGCATCTCATAGATTAGATCTTGGGTGGTTCGCAGGAATTTTTTTGATTTTCATGCAATATTCCCCATCAGGCCATGTGTACGGTGGTGGCGGTGGTGATTTCTTTGTCAAGGGCATTGTGTTGAGTTCGTGCATGCCATTGGTTGGCCTAGATCCACAACATAACACATGCTATATTTGTGGTGATTTTGGTTCAACCCTGATCGGTGAAGTGATGACTTTTGGATGAACTATGCATATTTTAACTATATGATTATTAACGGTTATGTTATGAAACTATCTGCTTGTTAATGGATGAGCTTTGCATGTTTGAGGATATATATTGTAAAGTGTTTGAAGTTCATGCGGCTAGGACAAAAAAACTTGTGCAATCTTTTACTCCACTAAGTTTAGGGGGTCGGCTAAGTGCGGCCACCTACAAAGAAGTTAAAGTTTACTCCACTAACTTTATTTGGCCAGATACTCCTCTATTTTTAGGGGATCGGCTAATGATGCTCTTAGATACCTACTTTTCTTCAAGAAATTGAGTTTGATCCGTAAAATGTGTTATATGAATCTTGCTATGTATACTTACAAATAGCTTGAATTTGGTTCCACGGGATTATTTGTTTTTCAGTTTAGATATCTTTTGTGGGGTAAATTTTTAGTTTACATATCATTTGCAGAGAAAAGATGTCATTTTCTCACCTATTTTCACAATGGGATCATGCAGAACGTTCTTTGCATATTTAATCATGTTTATCGGCTAGCTTGTGCATAATTACAATAGGCGCACGCCACTTGGCAAAGCCTGCTGATGGCCCACTGCGACAAGGGTCTGGTCGGGTTGGCGGCGAGGTTGCTCAATGGAGGTGTACGATGGCCACGGTGTGGAGGTTGGTCACCACGGGCGTGCGATGGCGCTGGTGGCCGATGGTGCGGCCGTGTTGGAGGACGTGGGGTGCTGCTGAATGATACGTCTTCGACGTATCAATAATTTTTGATTGTTTCATGCTATTGTATTATCAATCTTGTATGCTTTATATGCAAAAAAATTATCATTTTTGGGAACTAACCTATTAACCCAGTGCCTAGTGCCAGTTGTTGTTTTCTGCATGTTTTTGGTTTTACAGAAAATACCTATCAAACAGAGTCCAAACACGACGAAACCTTTTGATGATTTTTTCTGGACCAGGAGGGACCCTAGAAGCTTCGGGGGAGGACATAAGACAGACAAGGAGACGACAAGGCAACAAGGCGCGTCCTGGGTAGGCAAAATGGAGTTATGGAAAGTGAAGAGCAATGCGAGTGCCACGATGCATCGACAACTTGCTGCAAAATTAAGATATGGAAACCTGATGCATCGTGGCAATGACATTACTCTACACTTTTCATAACTCCATTTCCGGGATTTACTTGCAGTCCCCGCCGCCTGATCTAGTGCTCCGCTTTCCCCTCGGTCATGACCTGGGCCCCGCCTCCCCCCGTCGCATCATGCTCCAAAGGTGAGTAAATTGCATAGAAGTACCACAATTGGGGCATTGGAAGCAGATTGGTACCAAGATTGGTAATTTTTACGTGTCAGTACCAAGATTGGGGCGAGCCGTTGCAAAAAAAGACTAAAAGTGTGTTTTATATGTATTAACAGAGAAACTGACCGGTTGGGCCCGCCCATCAGCGCCACGGCAAGTCTTGTGCGTGCCCATGTGTTTGGCCGACTCTTGCCGAGACGAGGCCGGCTCGCACCGTTTAGGTCTCGCTGGTGCGACCGAGCCAGACCCCGACCCCGCTCTGCCCTCTTCCTTCTCCTCGCACCCTCGCCGACGGCTGCCTTCCAGCCCGCCGTGTCGCCCGCCACACCACGCCGCTGTAGCCATGGATCAAACAGCTTAGGCGTGATGACCCACAAGTATAGGGGATCTATTGTAGTCCTTTCGATAAGTAAGAGTGTCGAACCCAACGAGGAGCAGAAGGAAATGATAAGCGGTTTTCAGCAAGGTATTCTCTACAAGTACTGAAATAAGTGGTAACAGATAGTTTTGTGATAAGATAAATGGTAACGAGCAACAAGTAACAAAAGTAAATAAAGTGCAGCAAGGTGGCCCAATCCTTTTTGTAGCAAAGGACAAGCCTGGACAAACTCTTATAATAGGAAAAGCGCTCTCGAGGACACATGGGAATATCGTCAAGCTAGTTTTCATCACGCTCATATGATTCGCGTTCGGTACTTTGATAATTTGATATGTGGGTGGACCGGTGCTTGGGTACTGCCCTTACTTGGACAAGCATCCCACTTATGATTAACCTCTATTGCAAGCATCCGCAACTACAACAAAAGTATTAAGGTAAACCTAACCATAGCATGAAACATATGGATCCAAATCAGCCCTTACGAAACAACGCATAAACTAGGGTTTAAGCTTCATCACTCTAGCAACCCATCATCTACTTATTACTTCCCAATGCCTTCCTCTAGGCCCAAATAATGGTGAAGTGTTATGTAGTCGACATTCACATAACACCACTAGAGGTTAGACAACATACATCTTATAAAAATATCGAACGAATACCAAATTCACATGACTACTAATAGCAAGACTTCTCGCTTGTCCTCAGGAACAAACGTAACTACTCACAAAGCATATTCATGTTCATAATCAGAGGGGTAATAATGTGCATAAAGGATCTGAACATATGATCTTCCACCAAATAAACCAACTAGCATCAACTACAAGGAGTAATCAACACTACTAGCAACCTACTAGCACCAATACCAGACTTGGAGACAAGAATTGGATACAAGAGATGAACTAGGGTTTGGAGATGAGATGGTGCTGATGAAGATGTTGATGGAGATTGCCCTTTCCCGATGAGAGGAGCGTTGGTGATGACGATGGTGATGATTTCCCCCTCCGGAGGGGAAGTGTCCCAGCGAACAGCTCTGCGGAGCCCTAGATTGGTTCCGCCAAGGTTCCGCCTCGTGGCGGCAGAGTCTCGTCCCGAAAGGTTGCTTCCTATTTTTTTCTCATCAAAAGACTTCATATAGGAGAAGATGGGCGTCGGAGAGCCACCAGGTGGCCCATGAGGTAGGGGGGGCGCGCCCAGGGGAGGGGCGCGCCCCCCACCCTCGTGAGCAGGGTGTGGGCCCCCTGGCCTTCATCTTTGGCGACGATTTTTCTTTTTTTCTTTTAAGATATTCCGTGGAGTTTCAGGACTTTTGGAGTTGCGCAGAATAGGTCTCCAATATTTGCTCCTTTTCCAGCCAGAATTCCACCTGCCGGCATTCCCCCTCTTATGGTAAGCCTTGTAAAATAAGAGAGAATAGCCATAAGTATTGTGACATATCGTGAAATAACAGCCCATAATGCGATAAATATCGATATAAAAGCATGATGCAAAATGGACATATCAACTCCCCCAAGCTTAGACCTCGCTTGTCCTCAAGCGAAAAGCCGATAACAATAAATATGTCCTCATGTTTAGAAGTAGAGGCGTCGATAAAAATAAAATACGGACATGAAGGCATCATGATTATTTTCATAAGAGCAACGTATATAAATTTGTCATATGATTACTTATGTTCAAGTGATGATCTTCTCACAAAGCCAAAGTATGAATCATAAACCTTATTGAGCACCAACAAATTATACCCTCAATCATTGAAGCAATTGCAATTTATCATAACATCGGAAAGAGTCTATGTCAGAGCTTAAAAGCAAGTCCACATACTCAACTATCACTTAGTCCTTCATAATTGCTAACACTCACGCGATACTTGTGGTTACGGAGTTTTAATCGGACACAGAGAAAGATAGGGGCTTTATAGTTTTGCCCCACAACCTTTTACCTCAAGGGTAATGTCAACAATAATAATTCACGCTCCCCCACATCCAATTAGATATATATATCATGTTCTTTCCAACATGCTGAGCTTGCCAAAGGATAAAATGAAAAAGGAAAAAGGTGAAGAACACCGTGACTCTTGCATAAAGTAGAGGATAATAATAAAAGATAGGCCCTTCGCAGAGGGAACAGAGGTTGCCATGCGCTTATATGGTTTGATGCACAAAATCTTAATGCAAAAGAACGTCATTTTATATTGCCCCTTGTATGTGAACCTTTATTATGCAATCAATTCGCTTTTATTAAGTCCCACAACAAGTTCGTACAAAGCTTATTTCTCTGCACTAATAAGTCATGCATATTTAAAGAGCAATTTTTATTGCTTGCACCTATGACAACTTACTTGAAGGATCTTACTCAATCCATAGGTAGATACGGTGGACTCTCATGGCTAAACTGGTTTAAGGGTATTTGGAAGCACAAGTAGTATTTCTACTTAGTGCTGAGAATTTGGCTAGCATGAGGGGGAAAGGCAAGCTCAACACGGTAGAGGAACCATGACAATATACTTTATCTCAGATGTAAGAAAACATAACTCATTATGTTGTCTTCCTTGTCCAACATCAACTCTTTAGCATGTCATATTTTAATGAGTGCTCCCAATCATAAAAGATGTCAATGATAATATATCTATATGTGAAACCTCTCTCTCCTTATTACTTCCTATTAATTGCAACGATGACCAAAGCTATATTTGCCAACTCCCAACAACTTTTAATCATCATACCCTTTCTATGTGGAGTTATTACTTTCACTAAGATCAATATAAACTCTTTGTTTCTTTTTATTCTTTTCTTTATTCACCCAAGATCATGCCAAAGTAATCAAGCCCTTGACTCAACACTAATCTTTATTATATATAGCTCACGGACTCGATTGAATAGAGGGATCATAAAGCAAAACTCAAAACTAGATCGTGCCATGACTTTATTCTACTAAATCAAGATACTACTAATAGGATCGAACTAAGAAAAACGGTAAAGATAGGAGTTGTGATGGTGATACGATACCGGGGCACCTCCCCCAAGCTTGGCAGTTGCCAAGGGGAGTGCCCATACCCATGTGATTATATCTCCTTCTTTGTTGTTGGCGGTGGAGGTGTTGTTGATGATGGAAGCTTGTCGTCCACCTTCCATGGCATAGGCTCACCCTCATAGAAGGATGATCGAGTCTCCGGAATCCTCAAATCTGCAACGGAAACAGCTCGAAACAAAAACAGAGGATATTTGCGTGATACGGTCGTCAAATCCTTCAGGAGAATATATAACGAATTTTTACCGACCAAAATACGTATCGTGCAAGAAAACGGAGTCCGGAGGGCACACGGGGTGCTCACGAGGTAGGGGGCGCGCCCAGGGGGTAGGGCGCGCCCTCCACCTTCGTGGAGGCCTCGTGTCCTCCCCGGACAGCTACTTATTTTTCTATTTTTCTAAATATTCCAAAACGGAGAAATATTGCTTTAAAAATTGTTTTGGGGTCGGTTTACTTACCGTACCACATACCTATTCCTTTTCGGAGTCTGGAACGTTCTGGAAAGTGTCCCTTATGTACTCCTCCGGGGTTACGGCTTCAATAATATTGGTTTCAACATTTATGGGATTACCTGAGATATAATGTTTGATTCTTTGACCGTTTACCACCTTCGGATTTGTGCCTGCGAAGTTGTTGATTTTTATGGCACCGGAATGATAGACCTCCTCGATAACGTAAGGACCTTCTCATTTGGAGAGAAGTTTTCCTGCAAAAAATCTTAAACGCGAGTTGTATAGCAATACATAGTCACCTACATTAAACTCACGCTTTTGTATCCTTTTGTCATGCCATCTTTTAACTTTTTCTTTAAACAACTTGGCATTTTCATAAGCTTGGGTTCTCCATTCGTCAAGTGAGCTAATATCAAATAACCTCTTCTCACCGGCAAGGTTGAAATCATAGTTGAGCTCTTTAACAGCCCAATATGCCTTATGTTCTAATTCGAGAGGTAAGTGACATGCTTTTCCATAAACCATTTTATACGGAGACATACACATAGGAGTTTTGTATGCAGTTCTATAGGCCCATAATGCGTCATTCAGTTTCTTGGACCAATTCTTCCTATACCTATTGACAGTCTTTTGCAAAATTAATTTGAGCTCTCTATTGCTCAACTCTACCTGACCACTAGACTGCGGGTGATAAGGAGATGCAATTCTATGATTAACGTCGTATTTAGCAAGCATCTTACGGAAAGCACCATGAATAAAGTGTGAACCACCATCAGTCATTAAATATCTAGGGACTCCAAACCTCGAAAAAATAACTTCCTTAAGCATTTTAATAGAAGTGTTATGATCAGCACTACTAGTTGGAATAGCTTCTACCCACTTAGTAACGTAATCAACAAAGAACTAGAATATGAGTGTAACCATTAGAGGCGTGAAAAGGTCCCATATAATCAAAGCCCCAAACATCAAATGGCTCAATAACAAGTGAATAATTCATAGGCATTTCTTGACGTCTACTGATATTACCAATTCTTTGACATTCATCGCAAGATAAGTCAAACTTATGGGCATCCTTGAAGCGAGTAGGCCAATAAAAACCAGATTGCAATACCTTATGTGCAGTTCTATCTCCAGCGTGGTGTCCTCCATAAGCTTCGGAGTGACACTTGTGTAGGATCTGTTCCTGTTCATGCTCAGGTACACAACGCCTAATAACACCATCTACTCCTTCTTTATAAAGATGTGGATCATCCCAAAAGTAATGTCTCAAATCATAAAAGAACTTTTTCTTTTGTTGGTAAGTGAAGCTAGGTGGTATAAATTTAGCAACAATATAATTAGCATAATCAGCATACCACGGAGTGCTACGAGAAGTACTTATGACATTTAATTGCTCATCAGGAAAGCTATCATCAATAGGTAGTGGGTCATCAAGAACATTCTCTAGCCTAGACAAGTTATGCAAACGGGTTCTCAGCTCCTTTTCTATCAACAATATGTAAATCAAATTCTTGGAGCAAGAGAACCCATCTAATGAGTCTAGGTTTTGCATCTTTCTTTTCCATAAGATATTTAATAGCAGCATGATCTGTATGAATAGTTACTCTAGAATCAACAATATAGGGTCTGAATTTATCACAAGCAAATACAACCACTAAAAGTTCCTTTTCAGTAGTAGCATAATTTCTTTGAGCATTGTCTAGAGTCTTACTAGCATAATGGATAACATTTAATTTCTTATCAACTCTCTGCCCTAGAACAGCACCTACAACATAATCACTAGCATCACACATAATTTCAAAGGGTAAATTCCAATTAGGTGGCTGAACAATAGGTGCAGAGACTAATGCTTTCTTAAGTATTTCAAATGCTTCTACACAATCATCATCAAAGACAAATGGTACATCTTTTTGTAATAAATTAGTCAGAGGCCGAGAAATTTTCGGGTAGTCCTTAATGAACCTCCTATAAAATCCGGCGTGACCAAGGAAACTTCTTATACCTTTGATGTCCTTGGGACATGGCATCTTTTCAATAGCGTCAACCTTAGCTTTATCAACTTCAATACCTCTTTCAGAAACTTTGTGCCCCAAGACAATACCTTCATCAACCATAAAATGGCACTTTTCCCAATTCAAGACAAGATTAGTTTCTTCACACCTCTGCAAAACTCGATCAAGATTGCTCAAGCAATCATCAAAAGAGGAACCATAGACGGAAAATTCGTCCATGAAAACCTCACAAATGTTTTCACAAAAATCAGAGAATATAGCCAGCATGCATCTTTGAAAGGTAGCAGGTGCATTACATAAACCAAAAGGCATACGTCTGTAAGCAAAAGTACCAAAAGGGCATGTAAAAGTAGTTTTTGATTGATCTTTAGCCGACACAGGTATTTGAGGGAAACCAGAATAACCATCTAGAAAGCAATAATGTGTATGTTTGCATAATCTTTCTAGCATTTGATCAATAAAAGGTAAGGGGTAATGATCTTTCTTAGTAGATTTATTTAATTTGCGGAAATCAATTACCATCCTATAACATGTGATAATTCTTTGCGGAATCAATTCATCTTTATCATTAGGGACAACAGTAATACCTCCCTTCTTAGGGACACAATGGACAGGACTTACCCACTGACTATCAGCAACGGGGTAAATTATACCTGCCTCCAGAAGCTTGAGTATTTCCTTTCTTACCACTTCTTTCATTTTAGGATTCAAACGTCGTTGGGGATCACAAACTGGTTTGGCATCAGCTTCCAAATTTATTTTATGTTGACATAGAGTGGGACTGATGCCCTTAAAATCATCCAGAGTATATCCAATAGCGGCACGGTGCTTTTTCAGAGTTTTCAATAATCTTTCTTTTTCATGCTCTGAAAGGTTAGCACTAATAATAACAGGATATATTTTCTTTTCATCAAGATAAGCATACTTAAGATTATCAGGCAACGGTTTAAGCTCAAACACGGGATCACCCTTGGGTGGGGGAGGATCCCCTAGGATTTCAACAGGCAAATTGTGTTTCAGAATAGGTTTCTGTTCAAAGAATACTTCATCTATTTCCCTTCTTTTATTCATGAACATCTCATTTTCATGGTCTAGCAAATAGCGTTCTAAAGGATCACTAGGAGGTACGGCAATAGAAGCAAGACCAATAATTTCATCCTTACTAGGCAATTCTTCCTCACGATGTTGTTTACTAAATTTAGAAAAATTAAACTCATGAACCATATCATCCAAGCCAATAGTAACAACATCCTTTTCGCAGTCTATCTTAGCATTAACAGTATTCAAGAAGGGTCTACCAAATATAATGGGGCAAAAGCTATCTTGTGGAGAACTAAGAACAAGAAAATCAGCGGGATATTTAGTTTTCCCACACAAGACTTCAACATCTCTAACAATTCCCACTAGTGAAATAGTATCTCTATTGGCAAGTTTAATTGTAACATCAATATCTTCTAACTCAGCAGGTGCAATCTCATGCTTAATTTCTTTATATAAATCATAAGGTATAACACTAGCACTAGCACCCATATCACATAAGCCATGATAACAATGATCTCCTATTTTAACAAAAATAGCAGGCACGCCTATCACAGGTCTATGTTTATCTCTATCACAGGGTTTAGCAATTCTAGCAGTTTCACCAGAGAATTCAATGACATACCCATCAATATTACCAGACAAGAGATCTTTAACAATAGCAATGTTAGGTTCTACTTTGACTTGTTCAGGAGGTGTATAAGTTCTAGTATTACTTTTACGAACAACAGTTGAAGCTTTAGCATGATCCTTTACTCTAGCAGGGAAAGGTGGTTTCTCAACATAAGAGGTAGGAACAATAGGATCATTATAAGTGATGGTTTCTTCTTCAACTTTAATAGGTGCAGCTACTTTTACTTCTATGGGAGGATGATATTTAAACCACTTCTCCTTGGGGATATCAACATAAGTAGCAAAAGATTCACAGAAAGAGGCTACTATCTCAGAGTCAAGTCCATATTTAGTGCTAAACTTACGGAAAATATCGGTATCCATAAAAGATTTAACACAATCAAACTTAGGTGTCATACCTGACTCCTTACCTTCGTCGAGGTCCCAATCTTCAGAGTTGCGTTTAATTCTATCTAATAAATTCCATCTGAATTCAATAGGCTTCATCATAAAAGAGTCAGCACAAGAAGTATCGAGCATGGTTTTATTATTACCAGAGAGCCGAGCATAGAAATTCTGAAGAATTGTCAATTTTGAGAGCTCATGATTGGGGCATGAATATAACATGGATTTAAGCCTCCCCCAAGCTTGAGTGATGCTTTCTCCTTCGCGAGGCCAAAAATTATATATATAATTGCGATCACGATGAACAAGATGCATAGGGTAATACTTTTGATGAAATTGCAATTTCATTCTTTTATAGTTCCATGATCTCGTATCATCACATAGCCTATACCATGTCGATGCGTCTCCCTTCAAAGATAAAGGGAAAGCCTTCTTCTTAACAACATCATCGGGTACACCTGCAAGCTTAAATAATCCACAAATATCATCCAAATAGCGTAGATGCTCGTCGGGATGCTTTGTCCCATCTCCTGTAAAAGTATTAGCAGTGGTTTTTCCATAATACCCGAAGGAAATTCAAAAGGAATTTCATTTTCAATAGGTTCAGTAGGTTGAGGAGCAACTCTTTGCTCTACTGGACGGGGTGAAGATACCCCGAACAAGCCCCTCAGAGATTCACTTTCCATAGTAACAAGTGACAGAAAATTTCAGCACACTATATAAATTTTTCCTTACCAAATTCCACTTACCAAAGGCGCTACACCCCCCGGCAATGGCGCCAGAAAAGAGTCTTGATGACCCACAAGTATAGGGGATCTATCGTAGTCCTTTAGATAAGTAAGAGTGTCGAACCCAACGAGGAGCAGAAGGAAATGATAAGCGGTTTTCAGCAAGGTATTCTCTGCAAGTACTGAAATAAGTGGTAACAGATAGTTTTGTGATAAGATAAATGGTAACGAGCAACAAGTAACAAAAGTAAATAAACTGCAGCAAGGTGGCCAATCCTTTTTGTAGCAAAGGACAAGCCTAGACAAACTCTTATAATAGGAAAAGCGCTCCCGAGGACACATGGGAATATCGTCAAGCTAGTTTTCATCACGCTCATATGATTCGCGTTCGGTACTTTGATAATTTGATATGTGGGTGGAGCGGTGCTTGGGTACTGCCCTTACTTGGACAAGCATCCCACTTATGATTAACCTCTATTGCAAGCATCCGCAACTACAACAAAAGTATTAAGGTAAACCTAACCATAGCATGAAACATATGGATCCAAATCAGCCCCTTACGAAGCAACGCATAAACTAGGGTTTAAGCTTCTATCACTCTAGCAACCCATCATCTACTTATTACTTCCCAATGCCTTCCTCTAGGCCCAAATAATGGTGAAGTGTTATGTAGTCGACGTTCACGTAACACCACTAGAGGTTAGACAAAATACATCTTATCAAAATATCGAACGAATACCAAATTCACATGACTACTAATAGCAAGACTTCTCCCTTGTCCTCAGGAACAAACGTAACTACTCACAAAGCATATTCATGTTCATAATCAGAGGGGTAATAATGTGCATAAAGGATCTGAACATATGATCTTCCACCAAATAAACCAACTAGCATCAACTACAAGGAGTAATCAACACTTCTAGCAACCTACTAGCACCAATCCCGGACTTGGAGACAAGAATTGGATACAAGAGATGAACTAGGGTTTGGAGATGAGATGGTGCTGATGAAGATGTTGATGGAGATTGCCCTCTCCCAATGAGAGGAGCGTTGGTGATGACGATGGTGATGATTTCCCCCTCCCGGAGGGAAGTGTCCCCGGCAGAACAGCTCTGCCGGAGCCCTAGATTGGTTCCGCCAAGGTTCCGCCTCGTGGCGGCGGAGTCTCGTCTCGAAAGGTTGCTTCCTATTTTTTTCTCATCGAAAGACTTCATATAGGAGAAGATGGGCGTCGGAGAGCCACCAGGTGGCCCACGAGGTAGGGCGGCGCGCCCAGGGGGAAGGGGCGCGCCCCCCACCCTCGTGAGCAGGGTGTGGGCCCCCTGGCCTTCATCTTTGGCAACGATTTTTCTTTATTTCTTTTAAGATATTCCGTGGAGTTTCAGGACTTTTGGAGTTGCGCAGAATAGGTCTCCAATATTTGCTCCTTTTCGGCCGAATTCCATTCTTGGCATTCCCCTCTTCATGGTAAGCCTTGTAAAATAAGAGAGAATAGCCATAAGTATTGTGACATATCGTGAAATAACAGCCCATAATGCGATAAATATCGATATAAAAGCATGATGCAAAATGGACGTATCAAGGCGTTGTCACCTCCCCGCGGCTGGTCCTCCCTCGCGCCCTCCTCTCCCCCGCGGCTACAGTGCCCTAGGCGACGATGGCCTCGGAGACTCCGGCAGGCGGCGATGGCTGGGGCGATGCGAGTGGCGATGACCTCCCCCGCTTAGGCCTCGATGGCAGTGGCGGCTACTCCAGCTCGGAGTACAGTAGCGAGGACGAAGATTTTGCGGAGCCGGCGTTGTCGATGGAGCAGAGGCTGCAAATGGCGCAAATTTGGGTGGCCAACCCTAGCACTGCCCATCACTGGACTCATGGCTTCGGTGGTGTTCTGTAAGTGTTCCACTATTCCATTCTTGTAAACTAAAATTGGGGATTAGGGGTAGGGTTTACTGCCTGCATGTTTAGCACTCTAATTGCTAGTCCTAAGTAGAGCAGAGAAGTATAGTGGATTGCATGAGTCCTAAATAGAGCAAAGTAGCATTATGTGTTACCTAACTAGAGCAGAGCAGAGCAGCATTAGTGGATTACATTGTTATTTCTTAGTCCAAATTGTCAGAGCAGCATTAGGTGTTACCTAGCTAGAGCAGAGCAGAGCAGAGAAGCATAGTGGATTAAATGAGTCCTGATGACCCGCAAGTATACGGGATAGTTGTAGCCTCTTTCGATAAGTAAGAGTGTCGAACCCAACGAGGAGCTAAAGGTAGAACAAATACTCTCTCAAGTCCTATCGGCCACTGATACGACTCTACGCACGCTTGACGTTCGCTTTACCTAGAACAAGTATGAAACTAGAAGTACTTTGTAGGTGCGATAGGATAGGTTTGCAAGATAATAAAGAACACGTAAATAAAAAGTAGGGGCTGTTTAGATAAAGAAGCAATAAAGTATGTATTAGTAGAGAGCTTTTTGTTATGAGAAAGTTATTTGTCCAAGGCAATCGATAACTAGACCGGTAATCACTATTGCAATTCTATTTGAGGGAGAGGCATAAGCTAACATATCATCCCTTACTTGGAATTCTATGCACTTATGATTGAAACTCTAGCAAGCATCCGCAACTACTAAAGATTCATTAAGGTAAAACCCAACCATAGCATTAAAGCATCAAGTCCCCTTTTATCCCATACGCAAACAACCTACCTACTCGGGTTTGTGTTTCCGTAACTCACGCAACCCACTATAAGAGAATCATGAACGCATTGCAACACCCTACAGCGGGAATCCCTCACGCTTGCGCGACACAGAGGGCACCATAGGACAGCACCAATAATAAAACATGCAACTCAAACCAATCACGATCATCAATTAACCCATAGGACAAAACGGATCTACTCAAACATCATAAGATAGCCATACATCATTGGGAAATAATATATAGCGTTGAGCACCTTGTTTAAGTAGAGATTATAGCAGGTAAGAGAGAGGTTACACCGCTGCATAGAGGGAGGAAGAGTTGGTGATGAAGGCGGTGAAGTTGTTGGTGAAGATCGCGGTGATGATGGTGGCCCTCGGCAGCATTCCGGCGCCACCGGAAGCAAGGGGGAGAGAGCCCCCCTCCTTCTTCTTCTTCCTTGACCTCCTCCCTAGATGGGAGAAGGGTTTCCCCTCTGGTCCTTGGCTCCCATGGCGTGGGAGGGGTGAGAGCCCCTCCGAGATTGGTTCTATCTCTCTGTTTCTGCGTTCTCAAATTCTACCCCTTCACCGTTTCCTTTATATCTGGAGATCCGTAACTCCGATTGGGGTGAATCTTTCGCCCAGATCTTTCTCATAAAATTAGCTTTCTGGCGCCAAAAGATGAGCGTCAACCGCCTTACGGGTGGCCCACGAGAGCCCAGGCCGCGCCCAGGGGGAGGGCGCGCCCCCTGTCTCGTGGCCACCCTAGACACCATTTTGCGTTGATTTTACTTCCAGAAAATCATAAATATTCCCAAAAAAATCTCCGTCCATTTTTATCCCATTTGGACTCCGTTTGATATTGGGTTTCTTCGAAACAAAAAACATGCAACAGACAGGAACTAGCACTGGGCACTGGATCAATATGTTAGTCCCAAAAAATAGTATAAAAAGTTGCCAAAAGTATATGAAAATTGAATAATATTGGCATGGAACAATCAAAAATTATAGATACGACGGAGACGTATCAGCATCCCCAAGCTTAATTCCTGCTCGTCCTCGAGTAGGTAAATGATAAAAAAGATAATTTTTGATGTGGAATGCTACCTAGCATAATCTTGATCATATGTCTAATCATGGCATGAATATTAAGACACGAGTGATTCAAAGCAATAGTCTATCATTTGACATAAAAACAATAATACTTCGAGCATACCAATAAAGCAATCATGTCTTTTCAAAACAACAAGGCCAAAGCGAGTTATCCCTACAAAATCATATAGTCTGGCTGTTGCTCTATCTTCATCACACAAAGTATTTAATCATGCACAACCCTGATGACAAGCCAAGCAATTGTTTCATACTTTAATAATCTCAAACTTTTTCAACTTTCACGCAATACATGAGCGTGAGCCATGGACATAGCACTATAGGTGGAATATAATATGATGGTGGGGGTTATGTGGAGAAGACAAAAAAGGATAAAGTCTCACATCGACTAGGCGTATCAACGGGCTATGGAGATGCCCATCAATAGATATCAATGTGAGTGAGTAGGGATTGCCATGCAACGGATGCACTAGAGCTATAAGTGTATGAAAGCTCAAACTGAAACTAAGTGGGTGTGCATCCAACTTGCTTGCTCATGAAGACCTCGGGCATATGAGGAAGCCCATCATCGGAATATACAAGCCAAGTTCTATAATGAAAATTCCCACTAGTATATGAAAGTGAAAGCATAGGAGACTCTCTCTATGAAGAACATGGTGCTACTCTGAAGCACAAGTGTGGTAAAAGGATAGTAACATTGCCCCTTCTCTCTTTTTCTCTCATTTTTTTATTTTCTCTTTATTTTCTTTTTTATTATTTTTTTCTTTCTTTTTGGTGGGCTTCTTTGGCCTCCTTTTTTATTTGGGCTTCTTTGGCCTCTTTTATTTTTCATAAAGTCCGGAGTCTCATCCCGACTTGTGGGGGAATCATAGTCTTCATCATCCTTTCCCAACTTGGGCAATGCTCTAATAATGATGATCATCACACTTTTATTTACTTACAACTCAATATCTAGAACAAAGATATGACTCTATATGAATGCCTCCGGCGATGTACCGGGATGTGCAATGATCTAGCATTGTAATGACATAAGAAAAACGGACAAGCCATGAAAACATCATGCTAGCTATCTTACGATCATGCAAAGCAATATGACAATGAATGCTCAAGTCATGTATATGATGATGATGGAAGTTGCATGGCAATATATCTCGGAATGGCTATGGGAATGCCATGATAAGTAGGTATGGTGGCTGTTTTGAGGAAGATATAAGGAGGCTTATGTGTGACAGAGCGTATCATATCACGGGGTTTGGATGCACCGATGAAGTTTGCACCAACTCTCGAGGTGAGAAAGGGCAATGCACGGTACCGAAGAGGCTAGCAATGATGGAAGGGTGAGAGTGCGTATAATCCATGGACTCAACATTAGTAATAAAGAACTCATATACTTCTTGCAAAAATCTACAAGCCATTGAAAACAAGTACTACGTGCATGCTCCTAGGGGGATAGATTGGTAGGAAAAGACCGTCGCTCGTCCCCGACCGCCACTCATAAGGAAGACAATCAATAAATAAAATTGTGCTCCAACTTCATCACAAAGCGGTTCACCATACGTGCATGCTACGGGAATCACAAACCTCAACAAAAGTATTTCTACTAATCCACAACCACCCACTAGCATGATTCTAATATCACCACCTTTATATTGCAAACTATTGTAAGGAATCAAACATATCATATTCAGCAATCTAAGTTTATGTAGGATTTTATGACTAACCATGTGAATGACCAATTCCTGTCATCTCTCTAAATAGATATAAGTGAAGCAAGAGAGTTTAATTCTTTCTACAAAAGATATGCCCACGCTCTAACAATTATAAGTGAAGCAAAAGAGCATTCTACAAATGGCGGTTGTCTATATGAAGAGAAACAGGCAATCCAAACTTCAAATGATATAAGTGAAGCACATGAAGCATTCTATAAAGCCATACACAAAAGATTTAAGTGAAGTGCAATGAGCATTCTATAAATCAACCAAGGACTATCTCATACCAGCATGGTGCATAAAAGAAAAGTGAAAACTAAATGCAAAAGACGCTCCAAGACTTGCACATAATGCATGAACAAAACAAATTCGAAAACATACCGATACTTGTTGAAGAAAGAGGGGATGCCTTCTGGGGTATCCCCAAGCTTAGACGCTTGAGTCTCCTTGAATATTTACTTGGGGTGCCTCGGGCATCCCCAAGCTTGATCTCTTGCCTCTCTTCCTTTTCCTCATATCGAGACATCCTCGATTAGACACTACATCCACACAAAACTTCAACAGAAAACTCGGTAAGATCCGTTAGTATAATAAAGCAAATCACTACTCTAAATACTGTTGCAAACCAATTCATATTTTGTTTTTGCATTGTATCTACTGTATTATAGCTTTTTCATGGCTTAATCCACTGATATAAATTGATAGATTCATCAAAACAAGCAAACTATGCATCAAAAACAGAATCTGTCAAAAACAGAACACTCTGTAGCAATCTGAACATCCACCATACTTTTGGTACCCCAACAATTCTACCAAAATTATGAACAATAAACAAGTTGTATAGAAAGACAGTGCAAAAGGAATCAGAACCATTTGCCATTCCAGTCAAAAATGTAAAATCGCGCACTACAGCCAAAGTTTCTGTCCTGCACCATACAAACCAACAAGCATTGTAAAGATCCTAAAGGCAAACCTTGGCACATTATTTTTATAATACAAAGGAATTGTACAAGGGGATAATTATTTTTTATGAAAAGTTTCTGTAATCAAGATTCACAAAGTTTCCGTGAGCATGAACAAAGTTCAAGGCTAGCTCCCACTTCAACAATGCTTGTCTTTCTCACTTTCACTTTCCTTTTTGAAAAGTTTTTAGGTTCCCCTCTTTATTTTTTTGTTTTTAAACTATACAAAAGCACTCAACAGAAATAAATGACTCTCTAAAACTTCCGGGTTGTCTCCCTGGCAGCGCTTTCTTTAAAGCCATTAAGCTAGGCATTTAGTGCTCAAGTAATGAATCCACCCGGATCCCTTGTCTTTCTCACTTTCACTTTCCTTTTTGAAAAGTTTTTAGGTTCCCCTGTTTATTTTTTTGTTTTTAAACTATATGAAAGCACTCAACAGAAATAAATGACTCTCTAAAACTTTCGGGTTGTCTTCCTGGCAGCGCTTTCTTTAAAGCCATTAAGCTAGGCATTTAGTGCTCAAGTAATGAATCCACCCGGATCCCAAGGTATATCAAAGCCAATTTTAATTAACAATGATTTGTAATTTAGTAGTGAGCACAAAGTAACATATATGATGCAACAACGAAGTCTAACTCTCTTCCTATGCATCGGCATGTCATAAAAGAACAATTCATGCACACATAGTAAAGGCCAATGCATAGTATAAACAGTTTCTTGCAATTCTATCGTGTTGGAAACATATAGAGGTGGAGAAATAGTTCCTCTCTCATAATAATTGCAAGTAGGAGCAGCAAGCACATGCATATTACATTCATCAAAATTATCATGTGCAATGGCAAAAGGCAACCCATCAATGTAATCCTTAATAAGCACAAACTTCTCTGATAAAGTGTGGTAGGGAGAATTCAAAAATATAATAGGACTATCGTACGTGGGTGCAATAGCAACAATCTCATGTTTAACATAAGGAACTATAGCAAGTTCATCTCCATAAGCATAATTCATATTGGCATCTTGGCCACAAGCATAGCAAGCATCATCAAAAAGGGATATTTCAGACAAATTCAAGGGATCATAGCAATCATCATAGCAATCATCCTTCGGTAAGCATGAAGGGGAATTAAACAATGTATGAGTTGGAGGGTTACTCTCATTAGAAGGTGGGCACGGGTAGCTAATCCGCTCTTCCTCCTTTTGTTCTTCGCTCTCCTCATCATCTTTTTCATCCAATGAGCTCACAGTTTCATCAATTTCTTCTTCCATAGCTTCCTGCAAAATATTAGTCTCTTCTTGGACAGCGGAGAATTTCTCAATATATGGTTTAATGTAGGCATTAGAAGCATAATTATCATAACAATATTCAAGTATGGCAAAACTTTCAGATTTGTAAAGAGTAGCATCATACTTTTCAATCAAAGAAGCAATTTCAAAAGCACCCTTAAAAGCAACAAATTCTTCAATTTGTTGAACATGATAGTAATTATAAACACCCTTGGCATACGAAGATACGATTCCATTATCAATAAACTCACATTGGTAGGGAAGGTGTTTCTTAGGGTTTTCAGAACAACAAGTAACATCATATATTTCACATAAATTCCATGCATAGCATTGCAAACGTTGAATTTGATCCCATAATAATTTCCCTTTTTCAGATATACGGTGTCGCACATAACAAGCATGCTCATCTAAAGATTTGCCCTCAACTAAGCTAGTTGGGGTTTCAGCACGAGCACATAGGGATCAAAGATGATACAAGTAAAAAGCTTCAGTAGTGTGATAGATTTTGAGTGGTTCTTCCACAACTGGTTCAGTAGGTACAACTAATTTTTTGGTATTTTGCGTTTCCTACCCATAACTAAAGATAGAAAACAACTAAGAACAGCAAATAAAAATTACTTAGTGATAAATCAAACAAGCACACACGAGAATATTCACCCCACGCTATGACTCCCCGGCACCGGTGCCAGAAAAAGGTCTTGATGACCCGCAAGTATATGGGATAGTTGTAGCCTCTTTCTATAAGTAAGAGTGTCAAACCCAACAAGGAGCTAAAGGTAGAACAAATACTCTCTCAAGTCCTATCGGCCACTGATATGACTCTACGCACGCTTGACGTTCGCTTTACCTAGAACAAGTATGAAACCAGAAGTACTTTATAGGTGTGATAGGATAGGTTTGCAAGATAATAAAGAACATGTAAATAAAAAGTAGGTGTTGTTTAGATAAAGAAGCAATAAAGTAAGTCTTAGTAGAGAGCTTTTTTGTTACGAGAAAGTTATTTGTCCAAGGCAATTGATAACTAGACCGGTAATCACTATTGCAATTCTATTTGAGGGAGAGGCATAAGCTAACATATCATCCCTTACTTGGAATTCTATGCACTTATGATTGGAACTCTAGCAAGCATCCGCAACTACTAAAGATTCATTAAGGTAAAACCCAACCATAGCATTAAAGCATCAAGTCCCCTTTTATCCCATACGCAAACAACCTACCTACTCGGGTTTGTGTTTCCGTCACTCACGCAACCCACTATAAGCGAATCATGAACGCATTGCAACACCCTACAGCGGGAATCCCTCACGCTTGCGCGACATGGAGGGCACCATAGGACAGCACCAATAATAAAACATGCAACTCAAACCAATCACGATCATAAATTAACCCATAGGACAAAACGGATCTACTCAAACATCATAAGATAGCCATACATCATTGGGAAATAATATATAGCGTTGAGCACCATGTTTAAGTAGATATTACAGCGGGTAAGAGAGAGGTTACACCGCTGCATAGAGGCAGGAAGAGTTGGTGATGAAGGCGGTGAAGTTGTTGGTGAAGATCGCGGTGATGATGATGGCCCCCGGCAGCGTTCCGGCGCCACCAGGAGCAAGGGGAAGAGAGCCCCCCTTCTTCTTCTTCTTCCTTGACCTCCTCCCTAGATGGGAGAAGGGTTTCCCCTCTGGTCCATGGCTCCCATGGCGTGGGAGGGGCGAGAGCCCCTCCGATATTGGATCTATCTCTCTGTTTCTGCGTTCTCAGATTCTACCCCTTCAATGTTTCCTTTATATATGGAGATCCGTAACTCCGATTGGGGTGAATATTTCGCCCAGATCTTTCTCATAAAATTAGCTTTCTTGCGCCAAAAGAAGAGCGTCAATCGCCTTACGGGTGGCCCACGAGAGCCCAGGCCGTGCCCA
Source organism: Aegilops speltoides (assembly GCA_021437245.1). Classification (NCBI taxonomy): domain Eukaryota; kingdom Viridiplantae; phylum Streptophyta; class Magnoliopsida; order Poales; family Poaceae; genus Aegilops; species Aegilops speltoides. The sequence continues at coordinate 253,557,454 of CM038141.1, read as the reverse complement.
GGGGGGAGGGCACGCCCCCCTATCTCGTGGCCACCCTGGACACCGTTTCGCGTTGATTTTATTTCTAGAAAATCATAAATATTCCCAAAAAAATCTTCGTCTGTTTTTATCCCGTTTGGACTCCGTTTGATATTGGGTTTCTGCGAAACAAAAAACATGCAACAGACGACAATCGCACTTGCAGCCTTTGGATCAATATGTTAGTCCCACAAAATAGTATAAAAAGTTGCCAAAAGTATATGAAAGTCTAATAATATTGGCATGGAACAATAAAAAATTATAGATACGATGGAGATGTATCAAGTCCTAACTAGAGTAGAGCACCATTAGTGGACAATTCTGTTAACTACTTATCTAAAAATACAAACCATCAGTTTGCTGTGAGTTAAGTACCCACTCTGTAATTAGGGTTGCATTGAGATAGTTGTTTACATTGTTTGATTTTGTAGTAATTGTTTAGTTTATATGTTAACTTAAACAAAGCTTTGTTTATATGTTAACTTGTTTATATGTTAACTTAAACAAAGCCTTGTTTATATGTTAGCCTGTCTGTTAAGTAAAATTGTTTATTAACCATTTTTGTCTGTTATTTCATTTTGCAGTTTGTATGATGACATTTTGGATGTTAGGTTCTATTTTGATGCTTCAGAAATGTTTGAGCTGAAGCTCTGCAGTTCAGATGTAACATACCTGAATATGATTGCAGTGATGGAAACCCAAGGATTTAGTGAATATGATCTGCTGTTTCACATTGAGAATCCACATTTAGGGGAGAAAGGATTGGAGATGGTAGAGTGTAATGCTGAGTTGCAATTAGTAAAGAAGCAGGTTGAGGAGTCTAAGGTTATAAATTTGCTAGTGAGGGCATGTCCACCTCCTTGCAGCCAGTTTGAGAGGCAAGAATTATCCACTGTTGTGTATGAAGAGCCTGTGTTATATGATCTCAGTGAGCCACCCATCTATGTTGTTGATGAAGAAGGAGTTGCCTTTGAAAGTCAGAGTAGCAGCTGCAGTGTAGCTCATGGTACTGGTGTTTGCACACAAGAAGCAAGAATGTAAAAGGAAAACTGAAAGCTATTTTGGAAATAGAAGAAGAAGAGGGATATGATGGCAGTGGTGGTTCTGATTGTGAAGGTGAAGATGACAGTGATGTACCACCTTTTTATATGGGTGATGCTGATGACATAGAGATGGCTGAGGGAAAGAAACAGAGAGAGTATGATGAAATAGAAGAGGAAGAAACAGATGATGAAGAATCTGAGGAAGAAGTGGTGCATTATGAGGGTGACACAGAGGTTGAGGAACCTTTTCAAATGGATGAAGATGACAAAGTTGTTTCACAGGATGAAGAAACTGTAATTGTACATGAAGAGAAGAAGAAGAAGAAACAGAAGCTTCTAGTTAGGAAAGGGCCTACAACAAGGACACATTCAAGTGTAGTTCAAGAGGAGGAACCTGATTTCAAACCTTCATCTGATGAAGAAGAGAAAGGATTGTTGAAGGAGGCTGATGATGATGGTTTTGAGCCATTGTCATTTGTACTGCCAAAGAAAAGGAAGAGTAGGGCAAAGCAGAGGCCTCCTAGAAAATGGTACAATGAGAAAATGGAGGCACCACATGAGCAATTATGTCTAAAGATGTGTTTCTTGGATCAACATCAATTCAGAGAGGCTTTGTTGAACTTACACATCACTCAAGGCAGAAACTTCAAATATCATAGGAACTCAGATCAAAGAATAATTGTAGAATGCAACCAAAAACATTGCAACTTCTTTATGGTGGCAGCAGTTATAAAAGGTGAAACTACTTTTGTAATTAAGAAGATGAGAATTAAGCACACTTGCCCTATTAGTACAGAGACAACAAGGGTAAGTGCCAAGTGGCTTGCACAGAAGTATGAGTCACTGTTCAGATCTGATCTAACAACTGGCATTATGACTTTGATTGATGCATGCATGGAGAAGTATGGTGTGGATGTGCCCAAGTCAATGGCATATAGAGCAAACAACCTTGCTATTGATGTTGTGCTAGGAGACCACAAGAAGCAATACCCTAGGTTGAAATACTATGCTCAGACAGTGATGGATACAAACCCTGGGAGTAGAGTAGTAGTCACTACTGTAACTCCAACACCCACTGGAAAAATCCCCCATCCAGGTCCAAGATTCCATGCTATGTTCTATTGCATCAATGGAGCAAGGGAGGGGTTTCTCAAGGGGTGCAGACCATTCATTGGTTAGTTTGTTCACCTTGTGCATTAGTTACATATTGTTTCATCTTGAAATGCATTTGAATGTTTTAAATATTGAATTTGCTTGCTTATTCAGGTGTTGATGGGTGCTTCATTAAGTTAACTACTGGTGCTCAACTACTTGTTGCCACTGGTAGAGATGGCAACAACAATATATACCCACTAGCATTTGGTATTGTTGGGCAAGTGGACACACCTAACTGGTGTTGGTTTCTACACCAACTTAAAATCTGCCTAGGAGGAGAAGAGGGACAGTTTGGTCCATATACAATAATGTCAGATAGACAAAAGGTATGTGATTGCATCTTATGTCCTTGTTCCTATATGGTTGTTTTGTGCTAGATAGTAGCTTAGCTAGTTTAATTGTGTGTCCGAGGGCCTACTACATGCAGTGAATGATGTCTTTCCTAAGTGCAACCAAAGGTTTTGCCTTAGGCATATCTATGCAAACTTCCAAAATGCTGGGTTTAGGGGGTAAGATCTGAAGAAGTGTATGGATAATGCTGCCTATGCATATAGCAAACACAAATTTAACATTGCAATGAATGACCTTGGAGATGAATGTGAGGAAACTTGGGAGTCGCTTTGTCAAATACCCAAGAAAACATGGGCAAGGCATGCATTTGACACAAACTGCAAGACTGACCTTGTAGTTAACAATTTGTCTGAGGTGTTCAACAAGTATGTCCTAGATGTTAGGAAGAAACCAATTAGGACAATGTGCGATGGAATAAAGGATAAGCAGATGATGAGGTGGCATAGGAATAGGGAGAGTGGAAAGAAAGCTAGATGGGACATAACACCCCATTATAGTGAGAAGCTAGAGGTTGAGAAGGAGAGGGCCAAATATTGCAAAGCAATTCAAGCTGGTGTGGACTTGTGGCAAGTTACAAGTGGGCAGCAAACCCATGCTGTTAACTTGCAAGTGCACACATGTGGGTACAGAAAATGGGACCTCAGTGGCATCCCATGAAACCATGCCATCTCAACAATAAACAAGGGCAAAAGAAAACCAGAGGATTATGTCAGCAAGTTCTTCAAGAAAGAATTTTATGTGGCAGCTTATGAACCAACGATCTATCCAGTTCCTGGTGAGCATGACTGGACAAAGACCTCTGGTCCAGACATTGACCCACCTGCATTTAAAGTGAAGAGAGGAAGAAAGAAAGAGAAGAGGATCAAGGGGAAATTTGAAGTTCCAAAGCCTAAGGACACATCAAGAATGGGGACTATAACATGTGGCAATTGTGGACTGCAAGGACATAGGTACACAAGCTGCCTCAAGCAGTTGAAGCCTGAGCTGGCTTTGAGGAAGAACAAACATGTGGTAATCCTCTTATAAGTAGTAACATGTTTTCCTTCTTGTACATTCCATTTTTTAAGTACTAACTCATTTTCCTTCTTGTTTATGCAAGCCTCTTGCAAGGAATTCCAATGGTGGTGCTGCTGCTACTACACCAGCAGCAAGAACCTCTCATGCAGCTCCTACAACAACACCAACAGCTGGAACAGGAGGTGCTGGGAGAGGAGCTGGGAGAGGAGCTGGGAGAGGTGCTGCAGCTGCAGGTGCTGGGAGAGGTGCTACAGCTGCAGCTCTTTGGGAGAGGTCTTTGGAGAGGTCTTTGCACCAGTGCTGCATGAGGTCTTTGGGAGAGGAGAGGTACATTCTCGCCCCAAGGCAATCTGGTCCCTCCACATCTACTGCTCCCTCCACATCTACTGCTGGGAGAGGTGCTGGTGGTAGACATAGTGGATGGGGGAGCTACTTCTATGCAAGTAGTAACTAGATACTTCATGTGTGTGTTCTTGCATCCTATGATACAATGTCATCTTTGCTTTGGTGGTGTACTTTAAGAATCAATGCCATATATGGCTTTTGTTGATGTGGATGCATCTTATGAGTGAATGCTTGGAATGGACTATCTTCATGTGATATGTTGATGAATACTCAATATATTATTGGATATATTGCTGGAGTTATTGATGAGTACTCATTATATTATGCAAGCTTGGATGGTTCTTTTTATTATTGATATGTTGATATGCTGGATATATTAATGGAGTTATTGATATGTTGTCTATGCTCAAAATGGTTCTTTTTATGATTGATATGTTGATGAGTACACAAAATGGAATACTCAAAATGGTCCTTTTTATGATTGATATGTTGATGAGTACCACCTAAAGTTATTGATATGTTGTCTATGGTTTTGGTGGCTCGGGGTCGACGGAACCACCTAAAGCCATCAACTTTGGTCTAGGGTGGCTCGGGGTCGATGAAACAACCTAAAGCCATCATTTTGGGTTTTGGTGGCTCGAGGTCGACGGAACCACTTAAAGCCATCAACTAGGGTCTAGGGTGGCTCGGGGTCGACGGAACCACCTAAAGCCATCAACTTTGGTCTAGGGTGGCTCGGGGTCGACGAAACAACCTAAAGCCATCATTTTGGGTTTTGGTGGCTCGGGGTCGACGGAACCACCTAAAGCCATCAACTTTGGTCGACGGAACCACCTAAGCCATCAACTAGGGTCTAGGGTGGCTCGGGGTCGACGGAACCACCTAAAGCCATCAACTTTGGGTTTTGGTGGCTCATGATACGTCTTCATCGTATCTACTTTTCCAAACACTTTTGCCCTCGTTTTGGACTCTAACTTGTATGATTTGGATGGAACTAACCGGACTGACGCTGTTTTTAGCAGAATTGCCATGGTGTTGTTTTATATGCAGAAAATAAAAGTTCCCGGAATGACCTGAAACCCCACGGAACACCTTAGAAAAAACAATAAAAAATCCTCGCCAAAGATGAAGACCAGGGGGCCCACACCCTGCTCACGAGGGTGGGCCCCCCTGGGCGCTCCCCCTACCTCGTGGGCCCCCTGGTGGCCCTCCGACGCCAACTCCAACTCCATATATTGGCTTTCGGGGAGAAAAAAATCAAGAAGAAGAAATCATCACGTTTTACGATACGGAGCTGCCGCCAAGCCCTAATCTCTCTCGGGAGGGCTGATCTGGAGTCCGTTCGGGGCTCCGGAGAGGGGGATTCGTCGCCGTCATCATCATCAACCATCCTCCATCACCAATTTCATGATGCTCACCGCCGTGCGTGAGTAATTCCATCGTAGGCTTGCTGGATGGTGATGGGTTGGATGAGATTTATCATGTAATCGAGTTAGTTTTGTTAGGGTTTTGATCCCTAGTATCCACTATGTTCTGAGATTGATGTTGCTATGACTTTGCTATGCTTAATGCTTGTCACTAGGGCCCGAGTGCCATGATTTCAGATCTGAACCTATTATGTTTTCATAAATATATGTGTGTTCTTGATCCTATCTTGCAAGTCTATAGTCACCTACTATGTGCTATGATCCGGCAACCCCGAAGTGACAATAATCGGGACCACTCCCGGTGATGACCATAGTTTGAGGAGTTCATGTATTCACTATGTGCTAATGCTTTGTTCGGTTCTCTATTAAAAGGAGGCCTTAATATCCCTTAGTTTCCAATAGGACCCGCGCCCACGGGAGGTAGGACAAAAGATGTCATGCGAGTTCTTTTCCATAAGCACGTATGACTATATCTGGAATACATGCCTATATTACATTGATGAGCTGGAGCTAGTTACATGTCACCCTATGTTATGATCGTTACATGACGAACCGCATCCGGCATAATTATCCATCGCTAATCTGGTGCCTACGAGTTTTCCGTATACTCGTTCTCGCCTATTGAATTTTCCGTTGCTCTTGTTACAATCACTACAAAATACCAAAAACATTACTTTTGTTGTCTTTACTTTTATTCTTTATTACCACTACTATCATATTACTTTGCTACTAAACACTTTGCTGCAGATACTAAGTTTCGGTGTGGTTGAATTGACAACTCAGCTGCTAATACTTGAGAATATTCTTTGGCTCCCCTTGTGTCGAATCAATAAATTTGGGTTGAATACTCTACCCTCGAAAACTGTTGCGATCCCCTATACTTGTGGGTTATCAAGACCTTTTTCTGGTGCCGTTGCCGGGGAGCATAGCTCTATTCTTTGAGTCACTTGGGATTTATATCTGCTAGACACTATGAAGAACTTGAAAGATGATCGAACTACTATTTTGCCCTCAACTACGAGGGGAGGTAAGGAACTGCCATCTAGCCTTGCGCTAGATTCTCCTTCTGTTATAAGTAAGCTAGCAACACCTAAACCTGCTATTGCTATGAATTCTGATATGTCGCATGTTATTTGATGATGCCACTTCTGCTATGCATGATACTTATGATGAAACTACTTCTATGCTTGATACTACTGTGCCCCTTGGTGAATTTCTTGATGAGCAAATTGCTAGGACTAGAGAAAGAGAAATTATTGAATCTGAATACGATGATGATAGTGATGATGAAAATATGCCTGCTATTCCTGAGGGTTATCTTTTTGATGCGGAATCTTCTGCAACTATTTTTGCTTGCCAGGATAGATATGAACTTAAGAGGTTGCTAGTTAAATGGAGTAAAGAACCTTTTAGAGATAGAGTGAGACCCCGCCCTGCTTTTGTTACTTCACCTATTTGTGTTCCCGATAAGGATTATTATGATTTTTCTGTTGATCCAGATATAATTACTTTGGTTGAATCTGATCCTTTTTATGGCTCTGAATCTGAAACTGTTGTGGCACATCTTACTAACTTAAATGATATAGCTGCCCTGTTTACTAATAATGAGAGATCACGCTACCTTTATTTACTCAAAATATTTCCGTTCTCATTAAAGGGTGATGCTAAGATATGGTTTAATTCTCTTGATCCTGGTTGTGTGCAAAGTCCCCAGGATATGATTTATTACTTCTCGCTAAATATTTCCTGCTCATAAGAAACAAACTGCTTTGAGGAAATATACAACTTTATGCAAATTGAAGAAGAGAGTCTCCCACAAGCTTGGGAAGGCTTCTCAAGTTACTTAATGCTTTGCTGATCATCCTCTTAAGAAACACGAAATACTTGATATCTTTTATAATGGACTAGCGATGCTTCGAGAGATTACGGATAGTTGTGCTGGTTCTCTTTTCGGGGAAAGAACACGGATGAAGCTGAAATTCTATTAAATAATCGTTGACAAATGAAAATAATTGGGCACCTCTGAGCCACCTCTGAGCCAGTTCGAGCCAATTCTCGAGCCTATTTGAAACCAACTCCGAAGAGAGGTGTTCTATTTCTCGATCCGAAGATATGCAAGAGGCAAAGAAATCTATGTAAGAAAAAGGTATTAAAGTGAAGGCGTTAAGAATTTACCTCCTATTGAAGAAATACATGGTCTTAATTTACACTTTGTTGAAGAAGTATATGATCTCAATTGCTTATTTACTGAAGAACCTCCCGATATCCCGACACAGGTAGTGAAGGTAAATTCTCTCTATAGATATGATAAAGCTGAAGTCCCTCCTACTAAAATTGCTAGTCAGTGCTTGGATGTGTTTGATGACTTTATGTTTAAGCAAGATGACTTTAATGCTTATTTTGGTAGACAATTAAAACAGAATACCTTTATGATTAAACGCTTGGGTGATTATATGGCTAATATTAGAGGTGAACTTAAACTTGTTAGCAAACATGCTTCTATGGTTACCACTCAAGTAGAACAAGTACTTAAAGCTCAGAAAGAAGTGCTTGATGAAATGAATAGTAAGAAAAATGATTATGATGTTAGAGTGGCTACTAGTGTTGGGGAACGTAGTAATTTCAAAAAATTTCCTACGCACACGCAAGATCATGGTGATGGCATAGCAACGAGAGGGGAGAGTATTGTCCACGTACCCTCGTAGACCGTAAGCGGAAGCGTTATGACAACGCGGTTGATGTAGTCATACGTCTTCACGATCCGACCGATCCAAGTACCGAACGTACGGCACCTCCGAGTTCAGCACACGTTCAGCTTGATGGTGATCCCCGGGCTCCGATCCAGCAAAGTGTCAGGGATGAGTTCCGTCAGCACGATGGCGTGGTGACGATGATGATGTTCTACCGGCGCAGGGCTTCGCCTAAACTCCGCGACCATATGACCGAGGTGGAATATGGTGGAGGGGCACCGCCTGCAGCTAAGGAACGATCCGTAGATCAACTTGTGTGTTCTAGGGTGCCCCCTGCCCGTATATAAAGGAGCAAGGGGGTGCGGCAGGCCCTAGGAGGAGGCGCGGAGGAGTCCTACTCCCACCGGAGTAGGACTCCCCTTCCTAGTTGGATTAGGACTTGGGGGAAGAGGAAGGCGCCGCCCCCTTCCTGTCCTATTCGGACTAGGGGAGGCGCGCGGCTTGCCCCGGCCGCCCTCCTCTTCTCCCTCATGGCCCACTAAGGCCCATTAACCCCGGAGGTTCCGTAACCCCGGTGTTCGGTAAAATCGATTTCACCGGAACTATTCCGATGTCCAAACATAGGCTTCCAATATATCAATCTTTATGTCTCGACCATTTCGAGAATCCTCGTCATGTCCGTGATCACATCCGGGTCTCCGAACAAACTTCGGTACATCAAAACTTATAAACTCATAATGAAACTGTCATCGTAACGTTAAGCGTGCGGACCCTATGGGTTCGAGAACTATGTAGACATGACCTAGAACTATTCTCGGTCAATAACCAATAGCGGAACCTGGATTCCCATATTGGTTCCTACATATTCTACGAAGATCTTTATCGGTCAAACCGCATAACAACATACGTTGTTCCCTTTGTCATCGGTATGTTACTTGCCCGAGATTCGATCGTCGGTATCCAATACCTAGTTCAATCTCATTACTGACAAGTCTCTTTACTCATTATGTAATGCATCATTCCGTAACTAACTCATTAGCTACATTGCTTGCAAGGCTTATAGTGATGTGCATTACCAAGAGGGCCCAGAGATACCTCTCCGACAATCGGAGTGACAAAACCTAATCTCGAAGTACGCCAACCCAACATGTACCTTTGGAGACACCTGTAGTACTCCTTTATAATCACCCGATTCGTTGTGACGTTTGGTAGTACCAAAGTGTTCCTCCGAAACGTGAATTTCATAATCTCATAGTTACAGGAACATGTATAAGTCATGAAGAAAGCAATAGCAATATACTAAACGATCAAGTGCTAGGCTAACGGAATGGGTCATGTCAATCACATCATTCTCCTAATGATGTGATCCCATTAATCAAATGACAACACATGTATATGGTTAGGAAACATAACCATCTTTGATTAATAAGCTAGTCAAGTAGAGGCATACTAGTGACGTTGTGTTTGTCTATGTATTCACACATGTATTATGTTTCGGTTAATACAATTCTAGCATGAATAATAAACATTTATCATGATATGTGAAATAAATAATAACTTTATTATTGCCTCTAGGGCATATTTCCTTGATCTCCCACTTGCACTAGAGTCAATAATCTAGATTACATAGTAATGATTCTAACACCCATGGAGTCTTGGTGCTGATCATGTTTTGCTCGTGAGAGAGCTTAGTCAGCAGTCTGCAACATTCAGATCCGTATGTATCTTGCAAATTTCTATGTCTCCCACTTGGACTTGGTCCCGGATGGAATTGAAGCGTCTCTTGATGTGCTTGGTCCTCTTGTGAAATCTGGATTCCTTTGCCAAGGCAATTGCACCAGTATTGTCACAGAAGATCTTCATTGGTCCCGATGCACTAGGTATGACACCTAGATCGGAAATGAACTCCTTCATCTAGACTCCTTCATTTGCTGCTTCCGAAGCATTATGTACTCTGCTTCACATGTAGATCCCGCCACGACGCTTTGTTTAGAACTGCACCAACTTACAGCTCCACCATTTAATAAAAATATGTATCCGGTTTGCGATTTAGAATCGTCCGGATCAGTGTCAAAGCTTGCATCGACGTAACCATTTACGACTAGCTCTTTGTCACCTCCATATCGAGAAACATATCCTTAGTCCTTTTCGGTATTTCGGGATGTTCTTGACCGCTGTCGATGATCCACTCTGGATTACTTTGGTACCTTCTGCCAAGCTTATTGCTAAGCATCGTCGGTCCGGTACACAACATTGCATACATGATAGAGCCTATGGCTGAAGCATAGGGAACATCTTTCATTTTCTCTCTATCTTCTGCTGTGGTCGGGCATTGAGTCTGACTCAACTTCACACCTTGTAGCACGGGCAAGAACCCTTTCTTTGCACGATCCATTTTGAACTTTTCAAAATTTTATCAAGGTATGTGCTTTGTGAAAGTCCTATTAAGCGTCTTGATCTATCTCTATAAATCTTGATGCCCAATATGTAAGCAGCTTCACCGAGGTCTTTCATTGAAAAACTTTTATTCAAGTATCCCTTTATGCTATCCAGAAATTCTATATCATTTCCAATTAATAATATGTCATCTACATATAATATCGAAATGCTCTGAGCTCCCACTCACTTTTTTGTAAATCTGAGGCTTCTCCAAAAGTGCAGATAAAACCATATCTTTGATCACACTATCAAAGCGTTTATTCCAACTCCGAGATGCTTGCACCAGTCCATAAATGGATCGCTGGAGCTTGCACACTTTGTTAGCATCTTTTGGATCAACAAAACCTTCTGGCTGCATCATATACAACTCTTCTTCCATAAATCCATTCAAGAATGCAGTTTTGACATCCATTTGCCAAATTTCATAATCATAAAATGCAGCAATAGCTAACATGATTCAGACAGGCTTAAGCATCACTACGGGTGAGAAAGTCTCATCGTAGTCAACCCCTTGAACTTGTCGAAAACCTTTCGCAACAAGTCGAGCTTTATAAACGATTACATTACCATCGCGTCGGTCTTCTTCTTAAAGATCCATTTATTCTCAATGGCTTGCCGATCATCGGAAAGTCAACCAAACTCCATACTTTGTTCTCATACATGGATCCCATCTCAGATTTCATGGCTTCTAGCCATTTTGCGAATCTGGGCTCATCATCGCTTCCTCATAGTTCGTAGGTTCATCATGGTCAAGTAACATGACTTCCGAATAGGATTACCGTACCACTCACAGTGCGGATCTTACTCTGGTAGACCTCGAGGTTCGATCAGAAACTTGATCTGAAGTTTCATGATCAATATCATTAGCTTCCTCACTAATTGGTGTAGTTGTCACAGGAACCGGTTCTTGTGATGAACTACTTTCCAATAAGGGAGCAGGTATAGTTACCTCATCAAGTTCTACTTTCCTCCCACTCACTTCTTTCGAGAGAAACTCCTTCTCTATAAAGGATCCGATTTTAGCAACGAAAATCTTGCCCTCAGATCTGTGATAGAAGGTGTACCCAATAGTCTCTTTTGGGTATCCTATAAAGACACATTTCTTTGATTTAGCTTCAAGCTTATCTGGTTGAAGTTTCTTCACATAAGCATCGCAACCCCAAACTTTAAGAAACGACAACTTTGGTTTCTTGCCAAACCATAGTTCATAAGCCGTCGTCTCAACGGATTTTGATGGTGCCCTATTCAACGTGAATGCGGCCGTCTCTAAAGCATAACCCCAGAATGATAGCGGTAATTCAGTAAGAGACATCATAGATCGCACCATATCTAGTAAAGTACGATTACGACGTTCGGACACACCATTTCGTTGTGGTGTTCCGAGTGGCGTGAGTTGCGAAACTATTCCGTATTGTTTCAAATGTAAACCAAACTCGTAACTCAAATATTCTCCTCCACGATCAGATCATAGAAACTTTATTTTCTTGTTACGATGATTTTCCACTTCACTCTGAAATTCTTTGAACTTTTCAAAGTTTCAAACTTGTGTTTCATTAAGTAGATATACCCATATCTGCTCAAATCATCTGTGAAGGTGAGAAAATAACGATACCTGCTGCGAGCCTCAACATTCATTGGACCACAAACATCAGTATGTATGATTTCCAACAAATCAGTTGCTCGCTCCATTGTTCCGGAGAACGGCGTTTTAGTCATCTTGCCCATGAGGCACGGTTCGCAAGTACCAAGTGATTCATAATCAAGTGATTCCAAAAGCCCATCAGTATGGAGTTTCTTCATGCGCTTTACACTGATATGACCTAAACGGCAGTGCCACAAATAAGTTGCACTATCATTATCAACTCTCTATCGAGATTCAATAAAAATAGACCACTCTTCAAGGGTGCATGACCATAAAAGATATTACTCATATAAATAGAACAACCATTATTCTCTGATTTAAATGAATAACCGTCTCGCATCAAACAAGATCCAGATATAATGTTCATGCTCAACGCCGCACCAAATAACAATTATTTAGGTCTAAAACTAATCTCGATGGTAGATGTAGAGGTAGCGTGCGACCGCGATCACATCGACTTTGGAACCATTTCCCACGCGCGATCGTCACCTCGTCCTTAGCCAATCTTCACTTAATCCGTAGTCCTGTTTTGAGTTGCAAATATTAGCAATGAACCAATATCAAATACCCGGTACTCTGCGAGCATTAGTAAGGTACACATCAATAACATGTATATCACATATACCTTTGTTCACTTTGCCATCCTTCTTATCCGCCAAATACTTGGGGCAGTTCCGCTTCCGGTGTCGATCGCTTGTAGTAAAGCACTCAGGTCGAGCTTAGGTCCGGACTTGGGTTTCTTCTCTTGAGCAACAACTTGTTTGCTGTTCTTCTTGAAGTTCCTTCTTCTTCCCTTTGCCCTTTTCTTGAAACGGTGGTCTTGTTAACCATCAACACTTGATGCTCCTTCTTGATTTCTACCTCCGCTGCTTTTAGCATTGCGAAGAGCTCGAAATAGTCTTGTCCATCCCTTGCATATTATAGTTCATCACGAAGCTCTTGTAGCTTGGTGGCGATGATTGAAAAATTCATCAATGACACTATCATCGGAAGATTAACTCCCGGTTGAATCAAGTGATTATTATACCCACATTTTGAGTATGTGTTCAGCGATGAACTATTCTCCTCCATCTTGCAGCTCTGAGAACTTATTGGAGACTTCATATCTCTCAATCCGGGCATTTGCTTGAAATATTAACTTCAACTCTGGAACATCTCATATGCTCCATGACGTTCAAAACGTTGTTGAAGACCGGTTCTAAGCCGTAAAGCATGGCACATCGAACTATCGAGTAGTCATCAGCTTTATGCGCGAGACGTTCTTAACGTCGTCGGTTGCATCGGCAGGCCTGGCACCAACGGTGCTTCGGGGCGTAATTCTTACATGCAGCAATGAGGATAATCCTCGAGTTCGGACCCGATCCGTGTAATTGCTACCATCATCTTTCAACTTTGCTTTCTCAAGGAACGCATTAAAATTCAACGGAACAACAGCACGAGCCATCTATCTACAACAAACATAGACAAGCAAAATACTATCAGGTACTAAGTTCATGATAAATTTAAGTTCAATTAATCATATTACTTAAGAACTCACACTTAGACAGACATCTCTCTAGTCATCTAAGTGATCACGTGATCCAAATCAACTAAACCATGTCCGATCATCACGTGAGATGGAGTAGTTTCAATGGTGAACATCACTATGTTGATCATATCTACTATATGATTCACGTTCGACCTTTCGGTCTCCGTGTTCCGAGGCCATATCTGTATATGCTAGGCTCGTCAAGTTTAACTGAGTATTCGTGTGTGCAACTGTTTTGCACCGTTGTATTTGAGCGTAGAGCCTATCACACCCGATCATCACGTGGTGTCTCGGCACGAAGAACTTTCATAGCGGTGCATACTCGGGAGAACACTTCTTGATAATTAGTGAGAGATCATCTTAAAATGCTACCATCAATCAAAGCAAGATAAGATGCATAAAGGATAAACATCACATGCAATCAATATAAGTGATATGATATGTCCATCATCACCTTGTGTTTGTGTTCTCCATCTTCAAAGCACCATCGTGATCACCATCGTCACCGGCGCGACACCTTGATCTCCATCATAGCATCGTTGTCGTTATGCCATCTATTGCTTCTACGACTATCGCTACCGCTTAGTGATAGAGTAAAGCAATTACAGAACATTGCATTTCATACAATAAGCGACAACCATATGGCTCCTGCCGATTGCCGATAACCGGTTACAAAACATGATCATCTCATACAATAAAATATAGCATCACGTCTTGACCATATCACATCACAACATGCCTGCAAAAACAAGTTAGGCGTCCTCTACTTTGTTGTTGCAAATTTTACGTGGCTGCTACGGGCTTAGCAAGAACCGTTCTTACCTCGCATCAAAACCACAGCGATAGTTCATCAAGTTAGTGTTGTTTTAACCTTCGCGAGGACGGGCGTATGCACACTCGATTCAGCTAAAGTGAGAGAGCAGACACCCGCCACTACCTTTAAGCACGAGTGCTCGTAGCAGTGAAACCAGTCTCGCGTAAGCATCTGGCGTAATGTCGGTCCGGGACGCTTCATCTCACAATACCGCCAAACCAAAGTATGACATGCTGGTAAGCAGTATGACTTGTATCACCCACAACTCACTTGTGTTCTACTCGTGCATATGACATCTACGGATAAAACCAGGCTCTGATACCACTGTTGGGGAACGTAGTAATTTCAAAAAAAATCCTACGCACACGCAAGATCATGGTGTGATGGCATAGCAACGAGAGGGGAGAGTATTGTCCACGTACCCTCGTAGACCGTAAGCGGAAGTGTTATGACAATGTGGTTGATGTAGTCATACGTCTTCACGATCCGACCGATCCAAGTATCGAACGTATGGCACCTCCGAGTTCAGCACAATTTCAGCTCGATGACAATCCCCGGGCTCCGATCCAACAAAGCGTCGGGGATGAGTTCCGTCAGCACGACGGCGTGGTGACGATAATGATGTTCTACCGGCGTAGGGCTTCGCCGAAACTCCGCGACGATATGACCGAGGTGGAATATGGTGGAGGGGGGCACCGCACACGGCTAAGAGCGATCCGTAGATCAACTTGTGTGTTCTAGGGTGCCCCCTGCCCCGTATATAAAGGAGCAAGGGGGTGGCCGGCCCTAGGAGGCGCGCTGGAGAGTCCTACTCCCACCGGAGTAGGACTCCCCCCTAGTTGGATTAGGACTTGGGGGAGGAGAGAGGGGGCACCCCCCCCCCCTTGTCCTATTCGGACTAGGGGGAGGGGGGCGCGGCCTGCCTTGGCCGGCCCTCCTCTTTTCCCTCATGGCCCACTAAGGCCCACTAACCCCGGGAGGGTTCCGGTAACCCCCCGGTGTTCCAGTAAAATCCCGATTTCACCCGGAACTATTCCGATGTCCAAACATAGGCTTCTAATATATCAATCTTTATGTCTCGACCATTTCAAGACTCCTTGTCATGTTCATGATCACATTCGGGTCTCCGAACAAACTTCGGTACATCAAAACTTATAAACTCATAATGAAACTGTCATCGTAACGTTAAGCGTGCGGACCCTACGGGTTCGAGAACTATGTAGACATGACCTAGAACTATTCTCGGTCAATAACCAATAGCGGAACCTGGATGCCCATATTGGTTCCTACATATTCTCTGAAGATCTTTATCGGTCGAACCGCATAACAACATCGTTGTTCCCTTTGTCATCGGTATGTTACTTGCGAGATTCGATCGTCGGTATCCAATACCTAGTTCAATCTCGTTACGGAAAGTCTCTTTACTCGTTATGTAATGCATCATTCCGTAACTAACTTATTTGCTACATTGCTTGCAAGGCTTATAGTGATGTGCATTACCGAGAGGGCCGAGATACCTCTCCGACAATCGGAGTGACAATACCTAATCTCGAAATCGCCAACCCAACATGTACCTTTGGAGACACCTGTAGTACTCCTTTATAATCACCCGATTCGTTGTGACGTTTGGTAGTACCAAAAGTGTTCCTCCGATGGCGTGAATTTCATAATCTCATAGTTACAGGAACATGTATAAGTCATGAAGAAAGCAATAGCAATATACTAAACGATCAAGTGCTAGGCTAACGGAATGGGTCATGTCAATCACATCATTCTCCTAATGATGTGATCCCATTAATCAAATGACAACACATGTCTATGGCTAGGAAACATAACCATCTTTGATTAATAAGCTAGTCAAGTAGAGGCATACTAGTGATATTGTGTTTGTCTATGTATTCACACATGTATTATGTTTCCGGTTAATACAATTCTAGCATGAATAATAAACATTTATCATGATATGAGGAAATAAATAATAACTTTATTATTGCCTCTAGGGCATATTTCCTTCAACTAGAACTGGTAGAATGACTCCGGAACCTTTGTATCCTGAAGGCCACCCTAAGAGAATCGAGCAAGATTCTCAGAGAAATAATATTGATGTACCTAGTTCTTCTAAGAGGAAGAAAAAGAAAAATGATAGGACTTTGCAAACTTCTACTAAACCTATTGCTGAACCACCTGAGAATCCGAATGATATCTCTATTTCTGATGCTGAAACACAATTAGGTGATGAACATGAACCTAGTGATAATGTTAATGATAATGTTCATGTTGATGCTCAACCTAGTAATGATAATGATGTAGAAGTTGAACCTGCTGTTGATCTTGATAACCCACAATCAAGGAATCAACGTTATGATAAAAGAGACTTCGTTGCTAGGAAACATGGTAAAGAAAGGGAACCATGAGTTCAGAAACCCATGCCTTTTCCTCCGAAACCATCTAAGAAAAAGGATGATGAGGATTTTGAGCGCTTTGCTAAAATGATTAGACCCATCTTTTTGCGTATGCGATTAACTGATGTGCTCAAAACAAATCATTATGCTAAGTATTTGAAGGATATCATTACTAATAAAAGAAAGACACCTGAAGCTGAAATTTCCACCATGCTTGCTAATTATACTTTTAAGGGTGAAGCTGAAATTTCCACCATGCTTGCTAATTATACTTTTAAGGGTGGAATACCAAAGAAACTTGGAGATCCAGGAGTACTTACTATACCATGCTCCATTAAGAGAAATTATGTTAAAAACTGCTTTATGTGATCTTGGAGCCGGTGTCAGTGTTATGCCTCTCTCTTTATATCGTAGACTTGACTTGAATAAATTGACACCTACTGAAATATCTTTGCAAATGGCTGATAAATCAACTGCTATACCTGTCGGTATTTGTGAGGATGTGCCTGTTGTGGTTGCAAACGTTACTATTTTAACGGACTTTGTTATTCTTGATATTCCCGAGGATGATAGTATGTCTATTATTCTTGGAAGACCTTTCCTTAATATTGCAGGGGTTGTTATTGATTGCAACAAAGGCAATGTCACTTTTCATGTTAATGGCAATGAGCACACGGTACACTTTCCGAGGAAACAACCTCAAGTTTATAGTATCAACTCTATTGGAAAAATTCCATCGATTATATTTGGAGGTTTTGAATTTCCTCTCCCTACTGTTAAGAAAAAGTATGATATTCTTATTGTTGGGGATTTTCATATCCCCGTTGAGGTAACTTAGTGTTATTCGAAATTTCTCCGGTTCCGTGATTATTCGGAATGAGTTTGTTAACAAGACTTGATCAACCTTGTTAGTGTGTTCATTTTGATGATCACGAGATGGATGAAACTAGAAGCACAACTTTCTGTACCCTCATTATATTTTTTGTTATTTAGTAGAAATAAAGTAAAATATTTTTTTTGTCTGTTTCCTGACTTATCCATGCAATATAAAAATATCCCGAAAATAAAAGTCCTCAGAATGCCATGCCAATTTAATATGATTTTTTAAGAATATTTGAGGATTCTTGTGCAAAAATTACCACGGGAGCTGCCACTGGTCACGAGGTGGAGGCGCGCCTACCCCTGGGCGCGCCCCCTACCTCGTGGGCCCACTGTGGCCCTCCTCCACTTATCCCTGCACCCATCTTATTCCTCTGCCTCACACAAACACGAAAAACCAACTCAAGCACGAGTTCCAAATTTCGTTCTTTGTGATTTTCGATCTCCTTGCTCAAAGCACCTCCCGCAAAACTGCTTGGGGAGATTGTTCCTTGGTATGTGACTCCTCCATTGGTCCATTTAGTTCTTGTTCTAGTTCTTTATTTATTGCAAATTTGTGCTGCATAGGTGGCCATGTTCTTGAGCTTGCATGTCAAATTTATATGGTTCCAAGTAGTTCCAATGCTTTATATAGGCTCTAGGCACTTGTGGGAGTTGTTACTATCAATTTTATTGAAGTTGGTTCACTTTTATTTGAAGTTACTAAAAATTTCAGATTGTTTCAGAAAATAATGAAGAGACTTTTGAGGGGCTCGTCGAGCCGAAGCTCGAAGGAAAAACAAAAGGAAGAAGAGCAAAAGCCCAAATTTAATTTGCCTCGCACCGCGGAGGTCTGGCCGTGTGAATGGCCTTCTGATGACTTCTTGAGGAGCGTTGGGATTTATGAAGATTTCTATTTATTGATTGAGAAGCTGGCCTCACCGACTTCCTCCACGACCAACGTCATCAGTATCTCTTACTCACAAATACTTTTGTGCAAAACTTCAACTTTTTCCCTAAGAAATCACCTCCAATAGTAGGGTTTCATTTATATGACGTTGTTAAAGAGATGACATTAGCTGAATTCTGCAAGGTTTGCAGAATACCCTTTGAGGGCACCTTAGATGAACCCCACCGTAACGAAGTAGAAGCTTTTATTAACACCATCACGTGTGGGAGAAACCAGGAAGGTTTACGATGCAAGGATCACTAGCATACATTTTCTGTTTTACGCTTGAGGAGTCTGGACTAGGGGTGTCAGGATAGCGGACCATCAATATCCGCGGACTCCTAGACTACGAAGATAGAATATTGAAGACTCGGCTCGTGTCCGGAAGGTACTTTCCTTGGCGTGGAAGGCAAGCTTGCAATCTGGATATGTAGATCTCCTACCATTGTAACCGACTCTGTAAACCTAGCCTCTCCGGTGTCTATATAAACCGGAGGGCTTTAGTCCGTGAGGACACAACATTACACCTCAACAATCATACCATAGGCTAGCTTCTAGGGTTTAGCCTCCTTGATCTCGTGGTAGATCTACTCTTGTACTACCCATATCATCAATATTAATCAAGCGGGGCGTAGGGTATTACCTCCATCGAGAGGGCACGAACACAGGTAAAAACATTGTGTCCCTCGTCTCCTGTTACCATCCGCCTAGGCGCATAGTTGGGACCCCTACCGAGATCCACCGTTTTGACACCGACATTGGTGCTTTCATTGAGAGTTCCTGTGTCGTCACCGATAGGCTCGATGGCATCTTCAACCATCAACGCTGTCGGGGTGAGACTTTTCTCCCGGACAGATCTTCATATTCGGCGGCTTTGCTCTGCGAGCCAATTCTCTTAGCCATCTGGAGCGGATCGAAGCTACACCCCGGCCGTCGGTCGATTGGAAGCCTAAACTTCACGGTGATGACCGCGGAGACTTGATCTTCGACGGACTCGAGCCACACCAAAGCGTGCCGCCTCTGCGGCGATGGGCATGATCTAGCTCTGCCGCGGACGGTGCTTTGGTGGCCACACTCGAATCCGCTCGGCTACTGGCGGGCCGATTGCCCATGGCGAGGGCGGTGGATGAGCGCGCATACAGGGGCTTCAACATCTACGGTGGTGGGCGAATACCAATCTTGTCCCTGCGAAACTTCGTGATCTGGCGCGGACTCCGAGCCTCCCGCGCCGCTGCCAATTAAGCGGATTAGGCGCGGTTATGGAATTCACCGCGCGGACATCTCGGCACTTCGCCTTTTGGCGATATCCTTAATTCTCTGAAGCATCTCTCGCTATCGGGAGAATCTGGCGGACTACGGCGGGGCGGTTGGAGTTCGAGACGGACGAAGAAATTGAGCCCACCCACCACCCACTTTGTAGCAAGCGTCGAAGATCTAACCGACATGCTAGACTACGACTCGATGACATCGGCGCTATGGACGATGATGCGGAGACGAAGCGAGACCAGCGCCCACAGGGCAATTTGGAAAACCACCTCGTCATATAGCGTCTACATGGTGGATACCCCAAAAGAAGGGATGGCGAAAAAGCGAAGGAAGATTCTCTAAAGAAACAGCCAAACGCCCGGTGTCGGCGGCGCCGCTCTAAATCCGCCACAACAAGAATGGAGATTCCGCACGGAGATAATAACACTCGGAGAGTGCGAAGACGATCCCCTCATGCAAGACTCAGCGCAGAGGGCGTGAAGCAAGCCCCGCGACAGGCGGCGAGGCGAAGGGGTTGAGGGCGATAACTATATGCCCCCTCCGAAAACGAAGCGAGCCTCAACGATGATGAATTCGTCATACCCGAGGATCCCGTCGAACAAGAGCGCTTCAAGCGCAGGTTCATAGCCATGGCAAATAGCCTAAAGAAAAAGCAGCAACAGCTTCAAGCTGATCAGGATCTGCTAGCCGATCGATGGACCGAGGTCCTCGCGGCCGAAGAGTATAAACTCAAACTCCCCTCCAAAAGTTACCCAAGACACAAGCTGCTCCCCCGATTAGAGGAGGAAGCATACATACCTTTATCACCAGCGCAAGACATGGCTGACCGACCACCCCGTGGTCGCGACAGAGAGGCATTCAAGGCCCCAGCCAAGACCGTACCCCGACATCGATCCAGGAGTACGAAGCCAAAAGGGAACGCGCCGGACTTGCGAGACTTCTTGGAGGACAAAGCAAGACAATCCAGATCCATCTATGGATCACGTGGGCGCCCTACGACCCACGACGAATACCGTCGCGCGGACATAACACCGCCGGGCGAACATAGCGAACAGCGCTACCTCGAGCTGCGTCGCGATATCGCTCATCTGAGGCGCCGCACACCGTTATGCTTCAGCGGCGAAGTAATGGATCATCGGATCCCGAGGGTTCAAACCCGTGAACATCGAATCTTACGATGGTACAGCAGACCTGCGGTGTGGATCGAAGATTATCTTCTCCACATCCATATGGCCCGCGCGCGGCATCTCCACGCCATCAAATATTTCCCTCAAGCTTAAGGACCAGCTCGGCATTGGCTTAACAGCCTGCCCGCGAGTCGATTGGGTGTTGGGAAGACACGAGGCGCGTTCCTTGATAACTTTCAAGGTACATACGTGCGACCACCGGGCGCCGATGACCTAAGCCACATTATTCAGCAGCGATTTAATCGGCGGACAATTACGGACCACGGTTCTTGGCGAAGAAAAATCAAATCGTCGATGTCCGGATGTGGAGGCCCTTGCAGCCTTCAAACATAACATCCGGGACGAATGGCTAGCCCGCACAGGGGCGGGAAGCGAAATCCATGGCAGCCCTCACATCGTTAATGACCCGCTTTTTGCGGGGAGAGGATAGCTGGCTAGCCCGCAGCAACAATCTCCGCAAAAATTCTGGCGGTCCGGACACCAAGGACAATCACGGCAGTCACGTCGAATCAAAACAAACGCCGTACTAACGGCGGCGACAAAGAGGATCTGGCGGTCAATGCCAGATTCGAGGCTCCAAACCCGTCAGCGGAAGAAGCCATTTAAAAGAACAACTCGGGCCCGTCCAATCTGGACAGAATACTCGACCGCTCATGCGGATACATGGCACCCGAAAAGCCAGCTAATCACACCAATAGAGATTGTTGGGTGTTCAGCGGTGGCAAGTTAATTGCGAACACAATGACAAGGGGCTAAATAGCGGCGACGAGGAAGAGACCCGGCCGCCGAACAACGAGAGGACGAAGGGTTTTCCCCACAAGTGCGGACAGTGAATATGATTCTGCGACCCATATACCCAAGAGGGAGAGGAAGCGCGCACGGGGCGTCTATGCGATGGAGCCACTCGCCCCAAAGTTCAATCCATGGTCCTCTGTCCGATCACTTTTGGCGGCAGAGACCATCCGACTAACATACGCCATGGCGGTTGCGCGTGGTCCTAGACCCAATCGTCGATGGATTTCACCTCACAAGAGTCTGATGGGCGGCGGCAACCTGAACCTGCTTTACCGGACACACGGTCATAAAATGGGCATAGACCCATCCAGATCAAACCTACTAAGACAACCTTTAAAGGTGTCATCCGAGTGGAAGCCAAGCTATGCAGGCTCTGTCACCTGAAGTGGTCTTGGATCCCGGATAATTTCGAAGCGAAGAGTTAATCTTGATATAGTCCCGTTCGTGGCGGCTATCATGCCTGCTCGGACGAACGCGTTCGCAAAGTTCAGCGCGTACGCATTATGCCTACCTAAATCTCAAGATGCGAGGCCCTCGTGGAGTCATTACGGTCAATGGGAATACGGGCGCTCCTCGAGCGGAGGAACATCTGGCAGCTCTCGCGGCGAAATCTGAGCAGCCTTCTCGGCAATTCTCTAGTCCGGCAATCAAAAGCGGATGCATTAAAGCGCCGCCGAGCAACACTAACCAAGACCACTGGCGCGATCGAGCCGCAGCGTAACAATCGGCCCCATCCTCGCTTCGCGCATGATCACAAGAATAACACTCGCGTACATCATTACGCTTTGGAAATACCATGGGCGCGGGGAGGGCTTAACCACAAGGATTAAAGAGTGCGGCTCGACCACACGAGGGGCTCATGCTAGCGCCCCCTTGGTTTTACTTTTATCTTTTCTTCCTTTTTTTATATCTGATTCCACTAAGCGAAGCCTGTCCACAATGCGAACTTGCCGAACTCACGATCTGTGATCGAGGGATCAAAGAAGGCTGGGGCGAACACTCGGTGGTCTCCATTACGAGCACTTAATTGATTACATACACCAAGTCTGCAGCTTATCCTCGGAGGGGACATGTCAAATTAGTCCAAATACCTTGCTTCGCACTATTTGTATCGATCCGCTTTATTAGCGACCTTCTTTCATAAATAACGCAGCACTTCCTTTTTGCAAGTTCATTACCTTTTCATGGCAATTCGTTACCCTTTACAAATGTTCATTATATGACATCTTGCACCCGTATACTTTAGTGCGGCCGAATACACCGAGGGCTTCATTCCCCAGTTATGGTGTGATTAAGTCGAACACTTTCACAAGTCGGCACCCGAACTTATAGCATTATATGAATCAGCTCGAATCATGTCTTGGGTCAATAGTTGGGTTTGCGGCTCCCATGTTTTGGTACCTTCGTTCCGTTCCGTCGGCTAAGGTAGCCTTTGGGAGAACCACTGCGATTGCGCCCGGTTGGGCGGGTTAACGCCTCGATGGAAAGCTAAAAGCGGCGGCATGATAAGGCGAAGTGACCGCTGTTCGAGAGGTTCTTCGGGTCCTAAAGGCTCATGCCGCCGAGCGAAGTTCGGATGATGTCCGAGCGAAGCGTGGATAGTGCCCAGGATTCGGTCTTCCGAATACCGAGGGCTTCACTAAATTAAAATTATAGAATTCTATGGCTAAGTGAGAGTGTTCAAGCATTATAAGTCCGGTTGCCTTGCTCGTCGTGTTGGCGCCTCCTAGATGGACCCAAAATGGGAACAAGAGTGCTCAAGTTCATCACGAACACCCGGCACTTTCGTGGCTTGGGGCTGAAACCAACGACTTGCCATCTCTCGATTTAACAAGCGGCCGCCTGAAGGTAATATTTTAAATTCAACAAAGCGTTGCTCATGGCGCATATAAGCGAAGTTTTCAGCGCCAGGATAAACACCTGGCGAGTTCACTCAAGGATTACATTAGGGGCACTCATCCGCAATATCGCGGGCTCCCTTGAGGACAACCTTATAATATCGCTCGGCGTGCGATGCTCCTTGCCCGGCGGCGGATCCGTGAAGCTTCTCGCATCCAGCTTGCCCCATTGCACCTTTATGTGGGCAAGGGCCCGACGAGCGCCTTCAATGCGGCGGCGCTTGATCACATCAGCACTGGGCATGCATCCACTAACCGCCGCACTAGGCCAAAGTAGCTGCCGGGCATGGCCTGCGAGCCCACGGCCGAATGTGAGGCCCTTCATGGCCTCCTCGGCTACCTTGTGGAGTTCGACCGGTTGCTTGGTGGTCGCTTGAAACACCAGATGGCGGCCTCGGCGTCTTGAGACCGAAGACCTTCTCCGTTGAGCTCCCTCCTCGCCACGATAGAATGCAGCGGCATCGGGCGCACTCTGGCAGATCTGCAAATGCCTGGAGAGCTCCGATTCGGGTAAGTATCCGGTAATTTACATTAACATGCTTGCTCTGCATGAAAATGCCTTACCGCCGCTATCTTCTTCATGTCCTCTACTTCCATATGGGCCTTACGGGCCTCGGCCTTGGCGGACTCGGCCCTTTCGAGAGCGAGGCAAGCTCGGACTCTCGAGTCTTGAGTCACGCTCCAAACTCTCATGCTTTTCCATGAGAGCACGGAGCTCTTGACGAACTTCCGCCACCAGCGCCGCTTGCTTTTCTCGCTCGAGTCCGTTCGTGGCGCATTGCGTTCGGCCGCGAAGCGGCATCCTTCAGGCTGCCACCTCGTTAGTGGCCCCGCATTACATATATTATCCTATTAATCATGTTTGCAACGAAACCCTTTTCGTAAGGTACTTATTTAAAGTGGTGTTATTCACCTTCTTTTTCCTTGAGTTGCCTCTTGGCATGGCCGAGCTCTTGCTCCGACCACTCAAGGTCCTTCTTCAGCGGCTCGACCTCCACCGTTAATGCGGCAGAGGTCAACAGCGTAGCCTGCAAACCCATATTGACATATTTTAGAAACCCTGTGTATATCTTGCTAAGATCCTTAGTCCGGCTTTTCTTTCCGAACACCGGACTAAGCATCAGGGGCTACTGTATATGCGGTATTATATTACTTAATTTTAACCTTCTTACCTCAAAGCCTGTTAGAAGGCTGTTGCAGGCCTCGGCCAGCCCGCCCTTGGCGAGCTGGACCTTCTCAATCACCGCACTCATGAGAGTGTGGTGTTCTTCCTCGATGGAGGCGCCTTTAAGCGCCTCCAACAGGTTATCTGGCGCCTCCGGTTGGACGGGGGCCGCCAGCGCCGCAATCTGCCCTTCTTTGAAGGGCGCTTGCGGACTCCGGAACCACTGCGGGTTCGATGTGGAGTCCGGCACAAAGTCGAGGGCTGCTGGCGGCGCCTCGGGCCTCCTCTGGCGTGTCCCCTGAGGATTCCGCCTCGTCATCCTCGGCGCATGGGGTAGAGGCAGTCGGGATGGAATTTACATCCGACGGCGCTAACGACCCGCTCATCGAGTCAGGAAGGTCGTCAACGGCCGGACTAATGGAACAATGCGGCATTAGGAGGATGCTACATGACATACAATATACGGCGTATAAATGGTCCGGATACTTACGATCCTGCGGACGCCGGGCCCTTGAGCCACTCATCCTCGCCAACGTCGATGTTGGCGAAACTGTCCGAGGGATAGTTCTCCCCTCTTGGACCCTTGGCGCCCGGTTGGGGAGGCCTTCCTCTTCTCTCTCCCTCCTCCGGAGAGAGTACTCCTCCTCCTCGTCTTGAGGAGAGTCCTCGTCGTCATCGTCGAGCCTTTGATTGCGAGAACTCTTTGAGTCGCGGCCTGTCTTGGCCTTCTTCTCGGCACCACGTGCGGTGCGGAACCAGCAACTGCTTGCTAGGCGGGCATCCACTTGGTTCTTCGGCATGGGAGCCGGGCTGATAGCAGGTGGGCCTTCTCCATCGATCTGTCAAAGGAAGAGGTAGATTAAAAACCTCGCTAGAGTCAATCTAACTACTATAGGTGTCCCGTAATGGGGTGAATCACTTACCTCGTCGTTCGGAGATGCGCGAGCTGAATCCATGGTCTTGATGCGCGGATCGGGCTTCGGCGCCCTTGAACAGCACCCTCCAGCGCCTTCGTATGTTGTGTCGAAGAAGCGCTTAACGTCTGGTGCTGTTCGGATTAAACTCCCACAGATTAAATGCCTGTTCTTGGCATGGGAGAATCCGCGGAGGAGCATGACTGGACCACGTCGGCAGGCGGAGCTGTTGCTCACCAGCTTCTTGATCTGAGCTCGAAGTCCGTCACCTCCACGGATCACCCCACTGCAAGCCCTTCTCTTTCCGGGAGGTAAGCTGCGTGGGGATTCGAGATCTAAATTCGGGGCCGCCGCCCATGTAGGCTCGCGGCTCGGTGATGTAGAACCACCCGATTGCCACCTTGGCGGAATCCGAACGTCCCTTCTAGCCAAGGGGCGTTGGGCGGCTTGCCAGCATGGCGCCTCCGCATTCGCTTGCGTCCCCTTCACAACCTTGACAGCGTTGAAGGTCTTGAGCCACAGGCGAAGTGGGGCGGATGCGAGAAAGGCCTCGCACCGCGACGATAAGCCGAGATGTTGAGGGCGAAGTTGGCGCGGATCGTGGAAATCTAGGCCGTAGTAAACATGATCCCCGACAAATGGATGGAGCGGAAAGCCCAGTCCATGGAGGAAGTGCGGAAGGAAAACAACCCTCTCATGAGGCCACAGGGTAAGAGCGAGCTGCCCGCGTCGGGCGACCGATCGCGATGTCTCCGGAAAGGTATCCGGCGTCGCGCAGCTTGGTGATATCCTCCTCCTTGGCGGTGGAGGCCATCCATTTGCCTCCCCTCCGGACATGTTCGGAGAAGGGTCGGCGGGATCTTGTGACTTAAGCGTTGGAGCTTGGGTTCGCGAGGATGGATGAGCAAAGGAGGAAGAAGGCGTGGGTGAGAAGGTAAATCCTTATCCCTTATATATAGGCGGACGAAAATATCGTCCCTCATCGGCTGGTAAAACTCGCTTATCTCCCAAGCGCCACCATCAATGGCGCGGTTGGGTTACCCACGCGTATTGATGAGGATCCCGAATAAAATGGAACACGATCTCGCTTGACAGGGCGCGCCAAGAAACCGCCGCTAAGCGTCTGAGGCAAAACAATAAAAACGATCCAAACAAGGGCTTGGCTACGGTGTGATGTCACGCCGCATAATACGTCAGCAGATTGAGCTAAGTGTATATTTTATTCTCTCTACGTTGGAATGTGGAATTCATTTTGCAGAGTCAAACACTATCCTGGTGTTCATTATCTTCTCCGGATTATTCAAGGGAGGAACCCGCCTTGCAATGCCGAACATTATGCACGCTGGACTTATCGTCATTGAAGACTGGTTCAGGGGCTACTAAGGGAGTCCTGGACTAGGGGGTGTCCGGATAGCCGGACTATCAATATCCGCCGGACTCCTAGACTACGAAGATAGAAGATTGAAGACTCCGGCTCGTGTCCGGAAGGTACTTTCCTTGGCGTGGAAGGCAAGCTTGGCAATACGGATATGTAGATCTCCTACCATTGTAACCGACTCTGTGTAACCCTAGCCTCTCCGGTGTCTATATAAACCGGAGGGCTTTAGTCCGTAGGACACAACATTACACCTCAACAATCATACCATAGGCTAGCTTCTAGGGTTTAGCCTCCTTGATCTCGTGGTAGATCTACTCTTGTACTACCCATATCATCAATATTAATCAAGCAGGACGTAGGGTATTACCTCCATCGAGAGGGCCTGAACCTGGGTAAAAACATTGTGTCCCTCGTCTCCTGTTACCATCCGCCTAGACGCACAGTTCGGGACCCCCTACCCGAGATCCGCCGGTTTTGACACCGACAACGCTACTTTGCCTTATTTGCTAGTCGTTGCTTGATTGGACGCGGGAACTGTGGGAACCTTAGTATTCCTGATATTATTATTTTGTTCTATGGTTTATACCGCAATAACTCTGTTAGTATGGGTGGAATTGTTGCTAGATGGTTAAGTCTGAACCGTACTAAGGGCCCCATCTTCGGAGGCATTTATGCTTCACGCCTAGCTGAACATTTTGAAATACCTATTAGGCATGAGGAGAAAGAAGAAACAGCACTGCCCCGTGCTTATTTAGATTATAAGAGTATGATAGCGCCTGACTTTCTTGTTAAGAATCGCGAAGGGGAGCTCAAATACAAATTATACTTTGACAAACATCACCTTGAGACTATTACTTTGCCTGCTCCTTCTTTGTTTAATTTATCTGCAGGACCTCACATCGTCCCATGGGCGACTGTTCAAGCCTATCGGAATCCTGCACCAGCCACGGAACCGGAGCCACAAGATGAGCCTCCACGACTATCTGTTTATTCTTGGGATCCAGAGGAGGTTGCCAGCCAGTGGCAGCCGGAGCCTTCTTCATCCTGATATGACCCCAGCTACACCTACGGGAATCCGCCAGCTATCACGGCAATAGACCAACAGGCCAAAAGCCTAAGCTTGGGGAATACGTATTTCCCACCGACATTACATTCATGTTCACACACACTCATTGCTAGATGTCGGTGCTCATACTCTTTCCTTTGTAATATCCATGCTAGTTTATTTTCTTTTTCCTGCTTTCTTCTTGTGTGTTTAATAAACCTTAAGAAAAAAAAATAGTAGTAGTTTATTTCTTTGATGTAGTAATTAAAAAAACCCAAAAATATTTCTGTTCTTCTTTTGCTTGTTGGGAGCTTTCCGTGTAAATAGTTTTATTTCTATTCCTTTTCTTTTGGGGTTCGAAGACTATATTGAAAATGCTTAGTGGCTCTTACATGCATGATTGTTTATTTAACCTAGAGCCCATATTACTTGTCTTCTCTCTTGAGTTGAATGCTTGCGATTCAGCTTAGTCCAATGCCGTGCACTCTTATTATTATTATACACATCGTTCGATCGTGCAAGTGAAAGGCAATAATGATGATATATGATGGACTTATTGGGATGAGAAAAGCTGGTATGAACTCGACCTCTCTTGTTTTTGTAAATATGATTATTCATCGTTCCTGAGTCAGCTATTATGAAGTAAACATATTTGCAATGACATTTAGAGATCATAGTTGCTTGTGCCATGCTTGATTAGCTATGAGTTATAATGATTTACCTTGCGTGCCAACATGTTATTAGAATGATTATGATGTGGTATGATGGGATGGTATCCTCCTTTAAATGAATTGAGTGACTCGACTTGGCACATGTTCACGCATGTAGTTGAATCAAATCAACATAGCCTTCATGATATTTATGTTCATGGTGGATTATATCCTACTCACGCTTGTATTCGGTGTAAATTAATTTAATGCATGTTTACGACTATTATCGCTCTCTCGATTAATTAGCTTCCCGGTCTTTTGCTAGCCTTCACATGCACTAAGCGGGAATCTTGCTTGTGCATCAAACTCCTTAAACCCCAAAGTTGTTCCATATGAGTCCACTATACCTACCTATATGCGGTATTTACCGCCATTCCAAGTAAATTTGTATGTGCCAAACTCTAAACCTTCAAATAAACATTCTATTTTGCATGCTCGATTAGCTCATATGTCAACTAGAGCTGCCCCTATCTTCTGTGTTAGGCGGGTTATTCTCAAGAGGAGTGGACTCCGCTCCTCATTCACGAGAAAATGGCTGGTCTCCGGGATGCCCAGTCCCATGCTTTATGCAAACTAAATCGAAATAACTGCAAACAAAACTCCCCCTGGGACCCGTTGAATGTTGGAGGCACTTTCGTTGTTCGAGCAAGCCATGGATTGATGCTTGTGGAGGAGGGGAGTATAAACTTTACCATTCTGTTTGGGAACCGCCTATAATCTGTTTAGCATGGAAGATATAAATGCGTCTTTTAGTTGTTATGTTGACAATGAGAGTATGCCGCTCAAAATATAATTTATTTCTATTTCAAAACCGAGCTCTGGCACCTCTACAAATCCTTGCTTCCCTCTGCGAAGGGCCTATCTATTTACTTTTATGTTGAGTCATCACCCTTCTTATTAAAAGCACCCGCTGGAGAGCACACTGTCGTTTTCATTCATTATAATTGGTTTATATTGGGTATGACTTGACTGGATCTCTTTTACCATGAATTACAATGTTTAGTCAGTCCTTGATCTTTAAAGGTGCTCTGCATTTATGTTTTGCGATCTTAGAAAGGGCTAGCGAGATACCATTTTGTTATATCATGTTATGATTATTTTGAGAAAGTGTTGTCATCCGAGTTTTATAATTATGGCTCGCTAGCTGATTATGCTATTGATATGAGTAATTGTGAGACCTACGTGTTATTGTGAGTATTGTTAGTTCATAATAATTGCTGAAACTTGAATGCTGGCTTTTCATGTTTACAACAACAAGAGCAAGCGGAGTTTGTAAAGTTTTCTTTTCTCTTTCGGTTTGTCAACTGAATTGCTTGAGGACAAGCAAGGGTTTAAGCTTGGGGAGTTGATCGTCTCCGTCGTATCTACTTTTCCAAACACTTTTGCCCTTGTTTTGGACTCTAACTTGTATGATTTGGATGGAACTAACCGGATGTGCTGTGTTTTCACGAGAATTGCCATGGTGTTGTTTTATGTGCGAGAAAATAAAAGTTCTCGGAATGACACGAAACTCCACGGAACACCTTAGAAAAACAATAAAAATCCTCGCCAAGATGAAGACCAGGGGCCACACCCTACTCACGGTGGGCTGCCACCTCGTTAGTGGCCCCTGCATTACATATATTATCCCTATTAATCATGTTTGCAACCGAAACCCTTTTCTGTAAGGTACTTATTTAAAGTGGTGTTATTCACCTTCTTTTTCCTTGAGTTGCCTCTTGGCATGGCCGAGCTCTTGCTCCGACCACTCAAGGTCCTTCTTCACTGCTCGACCTCCACCGTTACGCGGCAGAGGTCAACAACAGAGCCTCGCAAACCCATATTGACATATTTTAGAAACCCCTGTATATCTTGTTAAGATCCTTAGTCCGCTTTTCTTTCCAACACCGACTAAGCATCGAGGCTATCAGATATGCGGTATTATATTACTTAATTTTAACCTTCTTACCTCAAAGCTCGTTAGAAGGTCATTGCGAGCCTCGCCAGCCCGCCCTTGGCGAAGCCGGACCTTCTCAATCACCGCACTCATGAGAGTGTGGTGTTCTTCCTCGATGGAGGCGCTTTAAGCGCCTCCAACAGTTATCTGGCGCCCGGTTGGGCGGGGCCGCCAGCGGCATTTGTCCTGCCCTTCTTTGAAGGGCCGCTTGCGGACTCGGAACCATGCGGGTTCCGATGTGGAGTCCGCACAAAGTCCGGGGTTGCTCGACGGCGCCGAGCCTCCTCTGGCGTGTCCCCTCAGGATTCCGCCGTCATCCTCGGCGCATGGGGTAGAGGCGGTGGGATGGAATTTACATCCGACGGCGCTAACGACCCGCCATCGAGTCGAAGGTCGTCAACGGCCGGACTAATGGAACAATGCGGCATTAGGAGGATGCTACATGACATACAATATACGGCGTATAAATGGTCCGGATACTTACGATCCTGCCGGACGCCGGGCCCTTGGAGGCCACTCATCCTCGCCAACGCCGATGTTGGCGAACTGTCCGGGGATAGTTCTCCCCTCTTGACCCTTCGCCGCCCGGTTGGGAGGCCTTCCTCTTCCTCTCTCCTCCTCCGGAGAGAGTACTCCTCCTCCTCGTCTTGGGAGGAGTCCTCGCCGTCATCGTCAGACGCTTTGATTGCGGAACTCTTTCGAGTCCCCGCGCCACCTTCTTGCCTTCTTCTCCAAGACCACGTGACGGTGCCGGAACCAGCAGCCTTGCTAGGCGGGCATCCATCGTTCTTCGGCATGGGAGCCGGGCCGATAAGCACGGGCCTTCTCCATCCATCTGTCAAAGGAAGAGGTAGATTAAAAACCTCGCTAGAGTCAATCTAACTACTATAGGTGTCCCGTAATGGGGTCGAATCACTTACCTCGTCGGGCCGGAGATCGCGAGCTGAATCCATGCTGTCTTGGTCGCGGATGCGGAGCTTTGGCGCCTTGAACAGCACCCTCCAGCGCCTTCAGATGTTGTGTCAAGAGCGCGCTTAACGTCTGGTGCTGTTCGGATTAAACTCCCACAGATTAAATGCCTGTTTGGCATGGGAGAATCCGCGGAGGAGCATGACTGGACCACGCCGACGAGCCGGAGCTGTTGCTCACCAGCTTCTTGATACAGCTCAAGTCCCGCCACCTCCACCGGATCACCCCACCGCAAGCCCTTCTCTTTCCAGAGGTAAGCTGCGTGGGGATTCCAGATCTAAATTCGGGGCCGCCACCATGTAGGCTCGCGGCTCGGTGATGTAGAACCACCCCGATTGCCACCCTTGACGGAATCCACGAACGCCCTTCTAGCCAAGGGACGCTGGGCGGCTTGCCCAAGATGGCGCCTCCGATTCCGCTTATGCCCCTTCACAACCTTCGCTTGACGTTGAAGGTCTTGAGCCACAGCCGAAGTGGGGCGGATGCAGAAAGGTTTCGCACACGCACGATAAACGCCGAGATGTTGAGGACGAAGTTCGCGCCAGATCGTGGAAATCTAGGCCGAGTAAACATGATCCCCGGACAAATGGATGGAGCGGAAAGCCCATCCGCGGAGGAAGTGCGGAAGGAAAACAACCTCTCATGAGGCCCAGGGTAGGAACGAGCTGCCCGCGTCGGGCAACCGATGCGCGATGTCTCCGGAAAGGTATCCGGCGTCACAGCAGCTTGGTGATGTCCTCCTCCTTGGCGGTGGAGGCCATCCATTTGCCTCCCTCCGGACATGTTCGGAGAAGGGTCGAGGCGGATGCGCGAGCTTAGGCGTTGGAGCTTGGGTTCGCAGGATGGATGAGCAAAGGAGGAAGAAGGCGAGGTGAGAAGGTAAATCCTTATCCCTTATATATAGGCGACGAAAATATGCGCCCTCATCGCCTCGGTAAAACTCGCTTATCTCCCAAGCGCCACCATCAATGGCGCGGTTGGGTTACCCACGCACGTATTGATGAGGATCCCGGAATAAAATGGAACACGATCTCTGCTTCGACAGGACGCGCCAAGGAAACCGCTTCGCTAAACGTGCTGAGGCAAAACAATAAAAACGATCCAAACAAGGGCTTGGCTACGGTGTGATGTCACGCCGCATAATACGTCAGCAGATTGAGCTAAGTGTATATTTTATTCTCTCTACGTTGGAATGTGGAATTCATTTTGCAGAGTCAAACACTATCCTGGTGTTCATTATCTTCTCCGGATTATTCAAGGGAGGAACCCGCCTTGCAATGCCGAACATTATGCACGCTGGACTTATCGTCATTGAAGACTGGTTCAGGGGCTACTAAGGGAGTCCTGGACTAGGGGGTGTCCGGATAGCCGGACTATCAATATCCGCCGGACTCCTAGACTACGAAGATAGAAGATTGAAGACTCCGGCTCGTGTCCGGAAGGTACTTTCCTTGGCGTGGAAGGCAAGCTTGGCAATACGGATATGTAGATCTCCTACCATTGTAACCGACTGTGTAACCCTAGCCTCTCCGGTGTCTATATAAACCGGAGGGCTTTAGTCCGTAGGACACAACATTACACCTCAACAATCATACCATAGGCTAGCTTCTAGGTTTAGCCTCCTTGATCTCGTGGTAGATCTACTCTTGTACTACCCATATCATCAATATTAATCAAGCAGACGTAGGGTATTACCTCCATCGAGAGGGCCTGAACTCGGTAAAACATTGTGTCCTCGCCTCTGTTACCATCCGCCTAGACGCACAGCTCGGGACCCCTACCCGAGATCCGCGGTTTTGACACCGACAACGCTACTTTGCCTTATTTGCTAGTCGTTGCTTGATTGGACGCGAACTGTGGGAACCTTAGTATTCCCGATATTATTATTTTGTTCTATGGTTTATACCGCAATAACTCGTTAGTATGGGTGGAATTGTTGCTAGATGGTTAAGTCCGAACTGCACTAAGGGCCCCATCTTCGGAGGCATTTATGCTTCACGCCTAGCTGAACATTTTGAAATACCTATTAGGCATGAGGAGAAAGAAGAAACAAAGACTGCCTGCTTATTTAGATTATAAGAGTATGATAGCGCTGACTTTCTTGTTAAGAATCGCTAAGGGGAGCTCAAATACAAATTATACTTTGACAAACATCACCTTGAGACTATTACTTTGCTCGCTCCTTCTTTGTTTAATTTATCTGCAGGACCTCACATCGTCCCATGGGCGATGCTCGCTTCATCGGAATCTGCACCAGCCACGGAACCGAGCCACAAGATGAGCCTCCACGACTATCTGCTTATTCTTGGGATCCAGAGGAGGTTGCCACCAAAGGGCAGCCGGAGCCTTCTTCATCACAAGATGACCCCAGCTACACCTACGGAATCCGCCAGCTATCCTCGGCAATAGACCAACTTAGGCCAAAAGCCTAAGCTTGGGGGAGTACGTATTTCCCACCGACATTACATTCATGTTCACACACACTCATTGCTAGATGTCGGTGCTCATACTCTTTCACTGTAATATCCATGCTAGTTTATTTTCTTTTTCCTGCTTTCTTCTTGTGTGTTTAATAAACCTTAAGAAAAAAAATAGTAGTAGTTTATTTCTTTGATGTAGTAATTAAAAAAGAAAACCCAAAAATATTTCCTGTTCTTCTTTTGCTTGTTGGGAGCTTTCCCGTGTAAATAGTTTTTATTTCTATTCCTTTTCTTTTGGGGGTCGAGAAGACTATATTGAAAATGCTTAGTGGCTCTTACATGCATGATTGTTTATTTAACCTAGAGCCCATATTACTTGTCTTCTCTCTTGAGTTGAATGCTTGCAGATTCCAGCTTAGTCCAATGCACGTGCACTCTTATTATTATTATACACATCGTTCGGTCGTGCAAGTGAAAGGCAATAATGATGATATATGATGGACTTATTGGGATGAGAAAAGCTGGTATGAACTCGACCTCTCTTGTTTTTGTAAATATGATTATTCATCGTTCCTGAGTCAGCTATTATGAAGTAAACATATTTGCAATGACATTTAGAGATCATAGTTGCTTGTGCCATGCTTGATTAGCTATGAGTTATAATGATTTACCTTGCGTGCCAACATGTTATTAGAATGATTATGATGTGGTATGATGGGATGGTATCCTCCTTTAAATGAATTGAGTGACTCGACTTGGCACATGTTCACGCATGTAGTTGAATCAAATCAACATAGCCTTCATGATATTTATGTTCATGGTGGATTATATCCTACTCACGCTTGTATTCGGTGTAAATTAATTTAATGCATGTTTACGACTATTGTCGCTCTCTCAGTTGGTCGCTTCCCAGTCTTTTGCTAGCCTTCACCTGTACTAAGCGGGAATACTGCTTGTGCATCCAAACTCCTTAAACCCCAAAGTTGTTCCATATGAGTCCACTATACCTACCTATATGCGGTATTTACCTGCCATTCCAAGTAAATTTGTATGTGCCAAACTCTAAACCTTCAAATAAACATTCTATTTTGCATGCTCGATTAGCTCATATGTCAACTAGAGCTGCCCCTATCTTCTGTGTTAGGCGGGTTATTCTCAAGAGGAGTGGACTCCGCTCCTCATTCACGAGAAAATGGCTGGTCTCCGGGATGCCCAGTCCCATGCTTTATGCAAACTAAATCGAAATAACTGCAAACAAAACTCCCCCTGGGACCCGTTGAATGTTGGAGGCACTCGTTGTTCGAGCAAGCCATGGATTGATGCTTGTGGAGGAGGGGGAGTATAAACTTTACCATTCTGTTTGGGAACCGCCTATAATCTGTTTAGCATGGAAGATATCGTCGTCTTTTAGTTGTTATGTTGACAATGAGAGTATGCCGCTCAAAATATAATTTATTTCTATTTCAAAACCGAGCTCTGGCACCTCTACAAATCCTTGCTTCCCTCTGCGAAGGGCCTATCTATTTACTTTTATGTTGAGTCATCACCCTTCTTATTAAAAGCACCCGCTGGAGAGCACACTGTCGTTTTCATTCATTATAATTGGTTTATATTGGGTATGACTTGACCGGATCTCTTTACCATGAATTACAATGTTTAGTCAGTCCTTGATCTTTAAAGGTGCTCTGCATTTATGTTTTGCGATCTTAGAAAGGGCTAGCGAGATACCATTTTGTTATATCATGTTATGATTATTTTGAGAAAGTGTTGTCATCCGAGTTTTATAATTATGGCTCGCTAGCTGATTATGCTATTGATATGAGTAATTGTGAGACCTACGTGTTATTGTGAGTATTGTTAGTTCATAATAATTGCTGAAACTTGAATGCTGGCTTTTCATGTTTACAACAACAAGAGCAAACGGAGTTTGTAAAGTTTTCTTTTCTCTTTCAGTTTGTCAACTGAATTGCTTGAGGACAAGCAAGGGTTTAAGCTTGGGGAGTTGATACGTCTCCGTCAGATCTACTTTTCCAAACACTTTTGCCCTTGTTTTGGACTCTAACTTGTATGATTTGGATGGAACTAACCCGG
The DNA here is from genome assembly GCA_021437245.1 of Aegilops speltoides. NCBI lineage: Eukaryota > Viridiplantae > Streptophyta > Magnoliopsida > Poales > Poaceae > Aegilops > Aegilops speltoides. Next base: position 253,521,002 of record CM038141.1, on the reverse strand, counting down.
ATGTGACGCTGTTTTCACCGAATTGCCATGGTGTTGTTTTATGTGCAGAAAATAAAAGTTCTCGGAATGACCTGAAACTCCACGGAACACCTTAGAAAAAACAATAAAAAATCCTCGCCAAAGATGAAGACCAGGGGGCCACACCCTACTCACGAGGGTGGGCCCCCTGGGCGCGCCCCCTACCTCGTGGGCCCCCTGGTGGCCCTCCGACGCCAACTCCAACTCCATATATTGGCTTTCGGGGAGAAAAAAATCAAGAAGAAGAAATCATCGCATTTTACGATACGGAGCCGCCGCCAAGCCCTAATCTCTCTCGGGAGGCTGATCTGGAGTCCGTTCGGGGCTCGGAGAGGGGATTCGTCGCCGTTGTCATCATCAACCATCCTCCATCACCAATTTCATGATGCTCACCGCCGTGCGTGAGTAATTCCATCGTAGGCTTGCTGGACGGTGATGGGTTGGATGAGATTTATCATGTAATCGAGTTAGTTTTGTTAGGGTTTGATCCCTAGTATCCACTATGTTCTGAGATTGATGTTGCTATGACTTTGCTATGCTTAATGCTTGCCACTAGGGCCCGAGTGCCATGATTTCAGATCTGAACTTATTATGTTTTCATGAATATATGTGTGTTCTTGATCCTATCTTGCAAGTCTATAGTCACCTACTATGTGTTATGATCCGCAACCCAAGTGACAATAATCGGGACCACTCCGGTGATGACCATAGTTTGAGGAGTTCATGTATTCACTATGTGCTAATGCTTTGTTCGGTTCTCTATTAAAAGGAGGCCTTAATATCCCTTAGTTTCCAATAGGACCCGCTGCCACGGGAGGGTAGGACAAAAGATGTCATGCAAGTTCTTTTCCATAAGCACGTATGATTATATACGGAATACATGCCTACATTACATTGATGAACTGGAGCTAGTTCTGTGTCACCCTATGTTATGACTATTACATGACGAACCGCATCTGGCATAATTATCCATCGCTAATCCGGTGCCTACGAGTTTTCCATATACTGGTTCTCGCTTATTTACTTTTCCGTTGCTACTGTTACAATCACTACAAAATACCAAAAACATTACTTTTGTTGTCTTTACTTTTGTTGTCTTTACTTTTGTTACTGTTACCACTACTATCATATTACTTTGCTACTAAACACTTTGCTGCAGATACTAAGTTTCCAGGTGTGGTTGAATTGACAACTCAGCTGCTAATACTTGAGAATATTCTTTGGCTCCCCTTGTGTCGAATCAATAAATTTGGGTTGAATACTCTACCCTCGAAAACTGTTGCGATCCCCTATACTTGTGGGTTATCAACTCGGGGTCGGCGGAACCACCTAAAGCCATCAACTAGGGTCTAGGGTGGCTCGGGGTCGACGAAACCACCTAAAGCCATCAATTTTGGGTTTTGGTGGCTCGGGGTCGACGGAACCACCTAAAGCCATCAACTTTGGTCTAGGGTGGCTCGGGGTCGACGAAACAACCTAAAGCCATCATTTTGGGTTTTGGTGGCTCGGGGTCGACGGAACCACCTAAGCCATCAACTTTGGTCTAGGGTGGCTCGGGGTCGACAAAACAACCTAAAGCCATCAACTTTGTAACATAACAAACTATTCCTTTTGCAAATGCATTTAAGAATTTAAGCATCACTCTAACATATGTAACTATTCCTTTTGCAAATGCATTTAAGCATTTAACCATCAGTATAACATAAGCATCAGTATGTCATCATTTTCAGTCTAACATAAGCATCACTATGTCATCATTTTCAGTCTAACATTGAAAGCAAACGATACTAACTGGGGTTCAACACATTATAGGAATATACAACCATTGTTCACATTACATAGTGGAGTTCAAATGCACAATCCATCCTTTTCTCACAAAAGGATGGATAGCATAACTACTAGGTACATAAACAGCCAGAGTTCACAATTAGTACTAGAACCATACATTACACAACCATAATTCTAAGTTACTAGGTCATTGCACGACCATCCTTCCCAAAAGGTCTGCAATGCCCACTAATCTCAATTCATCTTGTTCAGTTCTGCAAGATGGCCTGGATTCCCTTGATCTTCTCCTTCAGCTTCTCCTGTGCCTTCATGAGCTCATAATCTTAAACTCTTGCATCTGCTTCTCTTCATTATAGTTTTCCTTGAGCTTCAGCAGATCAGCAACCTGGAACTTCAACTCTAGCTTCTCTTGGGTGAGCTTCTCCTCAAACTGTGTGAACTCTGCATTCTTCAACTCCAAATTCATCCTAGCCTCACTCAGCAATTCCTTCTCTTTCATATTCTTCAACTTCAGGTTTTGGATGATAGTTGCTTGAGCACTTGTGAGGTTGCACAGGATTTCATACTTCTGTTAAAGCTTCGCTGCAGCTGCATCTTTCTTTGCCATTTCTGCCTTCATACCAGCAATCAACTCAGCTCTGCATTCCTGCTGATATGTGAGGTTGGACTGCAGATAACTAAAATCCACAACCCTATCAGCCTGGATATCCACAAGTTGATGCACATCTTTCACCAACTTGTCATAGTCTGCATCCAACTTGTTCTTTTCTTCTGTTAACTGGTGAATAGTTAAAGCACTTTCAAGATTATCATTCACCCTAGCACGCTTGCTCTCTTCAACCATTGACCAAAGCTTCAACAATGCATTCTCCATTGTTGGGGGCCACTGCTCATCAACCCACTGAACAAACCCACAATTCTGACCTTCCTGGAAAAATTAGAAGGGCAACATTTAGTACAATACAACTACTAAGAGTACTAAGCAACCGTTACTTCATGGCAGTACCTAATGTTGGCACTGACATTAACTCGAATTTGCACACCATTTGCTAAGCAACAGGAGCACATTGTAAAATAAATTAAAGTAATCCTACAATGGATGATCAATATATTTACCAGCAAAAGAGTAACGCCCATTCAACTTAACATTTGCTAAGCAACCATGTGCTAAGCAACATCGATTGCTAAAATTGACCATTAATATAGTGGAATCCTAAATGTGCATTTGCCATTCTTGAGTACTCACCATTACTCCTACCATTGAGACTACCTCATCAACAAGAATAAGCAATACAATGTGAACTATTTTGCCCACTAAATACACAACACTAGCCTGCAAAGAACAAACTAGCTAATGAGACTACCTCATCGTCAAGAGTAATCAATAGTTACTAACTGGCTGCACCGAATCGAATATTGAGCAACACTTGCATTTGGAATGAAGTGTCAATAAATAGCATGTGCACACAACAGAGCATATATTTTAGCACAAATGCAGTCCATCGAGCATAATAATGAGCATTCCCACAATGAGGACTACAAGAAGGCACATATGACTAACAAATTTAGCATGCACATAATCGAATCACGGTGGCAAACAAGACTCGCCACTTTCAATGAACACATCCAAGGCTTAATCACCAAGGCAAGAAAATTACGGCTCTGCACATGCTAAGAACCTTCTCCCGATCGTTGTTCCTTCAAACGCAACAAGCCTCTCGATGGCTTCCCATGCTTCTCAGAACGCCATCGATCTAGCTCAAGGCCCTTGTAATCCGGGTCCTCAAGTGAGAAAGGCACCTGACAAAAAAGCACAAGATGAGGACACAAAGAAATCAAACGAAATCCTCACAACAAAGACCACCTACACACAAAAATCCCCAAATTTTCTAAACCTAACCCTAACCCTAGCTCCAATGGAGTAACTTACCTGGTTCAGCCCATTGGTGGAGGTTTCGGAGTACATGTACGGGAGGCTTGAGTTGTCATCGCTGCTCTCGTCCTCCAGAACCATGGCTGCGGCGGTGTGGTGTGGCGGCCGGTGGTGGCGGGCGCAGGCGACGGTGAGGCAGAGAGCAGAAGAAAGGAAGAAGAACGCGAGCGGGTCGGGGTCGGGTTCTGGCTCGGTCGCACCAACGAGACTATAAAGGCCTCGTCGGTCGGCCAATACCAGCACGCCAAGATCAGCCAGCGTGGCGCCTGACGGGCGGGCCCAACCGGTCAGTTTCTCTGTCAATACGTATAAAACGCACTTTTAGTCTTTTTTGCAACGGCTCGCCCCAGTCTTGATACTGACACGTAAAAATTACCAATCTTGATACCAATCTGCTTTCAATGCCCCAATTGTGATACTTCTTTGCAGTTTACTCTCCAAAGGTTGGTCAGGTGTGGCCATTGTTTTGGTCGTTCCGGCCGTATTTGTTCTCCCTGCAATCTTTGGCTTCTACCCTACGCCGCTGGGTTGATCTCTCTGCTTTGGATCTTCTCCGCCTTTCTTTCGCTGGCATGGTGGAAGCGGACTTGGTGGTGCATGTTTGGGTGGGATGTGCAATATCCCTGTTGTCATCTTCTCCCTACACAATGTTATCATGCTCATCGCGATGTAGCCTGTGCTCGAGCAAGTAGGGATCAGCGGGCTAGGATTGCTCTCATGTTGTCGTGGTCGTAGTAGTGGCGGAAAAGATGACGGCTAAATCATGCTTTGCAGATTTTGCGCTTAGGGCAAAACTGGGCCGTGTCCTGCCCAGCCCATATGCAGAACAGTGAGAAGTGAGGTCAAAAAAAAAAAAAGAACAGTGAGAAGTGGGGGTAAAACTAGGAATGGATGACAAAATCTGTGTATATCCTTCAGTCTGGCCCGCCCAGTAGATTATTTGTAGCTCGATGGTGTTGGGTGGTGTTATCTATTTCTTTCTATCTAACGGATACAACTCTCCTATTTGGTTCAAGAGATGAATTACTAGGTCCTGATCAGTACACCTACGAGCTACGATATTCACCTTTCTCGGTTAAATTGCAGCTTTCTGAATCGACAACACAAGCAAGCCCAATCAACGGTATTGCATACGCTCACGTGTAGGAATCTTGGGCAAAATAGAACAGTCAATAATTATTAGCACGGAAGATCAATGCTTCAGGAATTCATGGCAACATGTGCTCTAGATGAAACACAATCTCAGCGAGGTGTTACCAACATGAAGACTCCTGTGGTGTTAAAAACACACACTAGATTCCAGTACGTGGAATCAATCTACAAGACGTTCATCAGAAGAAAAAAAAAGGAAGAATCAAGAGACAAAATAGGATTCAGCAACTCCATATGCTAGTTTTATTGGTCATACCCATGCCAACATATTCTGTGTCGAGCATTTCGAACAATCATCGAGGATCTTACAGATGCTTATGAGACGCCAAGATACAAGACTGGATAAGCTGGGATACTTAACAGTTTGCATTAAGGGTCACCTCGTTGACCAGTGATCACAGACATTTTACCTGACAGAATACGCTAGAAATAGCACATGAGCAGCCAGGACACAAATGGCCTAGTAACGGTACTTGGTGGAGTAATCCTTTGGAGCAATCACCAGACCACGGCCCTTCCGAGCTCCCCTGTACACAGTCTCCACAATGTCGACGAACTCTTGCTTGTCTTTCATGGCCCAGTTGATCTTGTTATTGTTTCCTGTCCCAAGATCAATCATGATGTGCTTGTTCCGGAAGAAGAACATCACCGTCGATGGGTCATACAACTCGTACATGGTGTTGAAATCAGGAACCTCGGTGATGTCAACAAGGTAGATCACTGCAAAGTTCTTTATGGTCTCAGCCACACCTGATAGCACCTCGTCCATCTGAACATGAACAAGCAGGGAGTCAGAATAAACTCAACAAAGGCGGATTACCAGAAACTGCAATCAATACACACAACGGTTATTTTCTTTGTTGCATGAAAACATCAAAACAAGTTGCTCATGGATCTCCACAGCTCAACTTTCTCAGGGTTGTGCGGTCAGGTATGGAACAGGACATAGTGATTTCGTGTTCAGTTTTATCAAGAAAACCTGTGCACTGCTTCAAATCTGTGATGGGAAAAAGAATATAGAATGCACGGTGCTATGTAGCTCTCTTCATCAATTGGAGGCGTGAATTCAAGAAAAAGAAAAACAGAGGCGTCCTAGATTCCACCCACTTCTGCTCTTAACTAACCAACTGTCCTCTCGAGGCTTTGACGATGAAAATGCTGAAGGCACATTCACTAGGATGGAGGACAGTTGGAGAGTGCCTAGGGAGCTACAGTTCTTAATAAGCATCAGCGCGAGACTCTTCGGAACTGAAGGGATTGGGGAGGTTTGAGGGGGATTTTGACTTGCAAGGGATTTAATCCCTTCCAAACCTCTCCAAACCCTCCCTAACCGAACAAGGCCTAAACCTTCCCAAATCTATCAGCATCACTAAACCCAATAATGGTTCAAATTTCACGAAATCCATGACCCCTGCAGGACTACAATCAAATCCAACATCGACTCGGAAACAATTCACCCAGCGTAAGTCCAGACACAATCGATTACTGAAATGTAAAGTTTGCCAGGGGATCGATCGCCCATACCTGCATGCAGGTCTCGTCCCAATCGTGGCCGAAGCGGATGATGACAAGCCGCTCCTCCTCGGCGAGGATGGCTTGGTCCACCGCCCATCCCGAGTGCAGATGCGGCAGCAGGTAGGACATGTCCGCCTCGCGCTCGTCGCCGACGGCCCCCGCTGATCCGCGAGAAGATTTGGGGATTTTGAACCTCAGAACGGGTAGCGAGCAGACAGCAGAGGGGGGATGTGTGCGTGGAACGCAACACGGTGAGATTCGATCGAACTTTCTGGGAGACAGAAAGAGGAGGAGAGTTTCGACCGAACTGCCTAGAACACCATGGAAACTTCCGGAAACTGCGATTTGGGTAATGCCGCGCCCGCGGTCCCATGGCCCAATTTAGGACTAGACCGCGCGAAATACGAGTAATAGGCTTTTGATATGTCGGCCCACTTAAGCTGAGCCGTTTTTTTATGTTAATATATTGTAGGCGTAATTGGTATATACAAGTTTTTTTTTTTGCAAAAAAGGCCAAAGGCCATAATTAATTAGCACAAACGCTTAAAAACATCCCAATCCTTATGGAAATTTAGGAATACATCCAAATCTTTTGGGGTGCCGAACTCTTCTTCTTCCTGCATCCAGTGCGCTATGAGCAAAGCTTGTCCCCTGCTGGACCTCGGTCTCAACCGAGCAAACTTGTTTAAATGCAGGAGCTTCTAAAAGCAGCAGCCAGAAATTCATCGATGTAGATCAAAAGACGCTGATCTGCGTAGCAAATCGTCACCTTGAAGAAGAAAACGATATGGAGGGCTTGTAAAACGCCCTAGTTCCATCCAAACGGAGTCGGGGAACACAAACCTCATACGCTCTCCGATGAGGCCAGACTGGCAACCTTCGTGATTCAGAATTGAAGCCGGAGGACCAAGACATACAACCACATTGTCCACTCCGCAAGACAAATGTGATCGAAACAAATCTACAGAATATCCAAACCCGAATAACTAGATATGAAGACACTGTATCTTCCACACGCTACCCGATGGTATGAGTATGCATCATCGAAACAAGGGCGAGGCCTGGAGACCATATTGCATGACCTGGAGGGGAAAATGATGGGCCCCATTGGTAGATCGGTCCTGCCTGCATACCCACATCGACGGAGCCGTCAAAGGAGATGATGGCGAAGGAGAAACCCTAGCCTTAATTTTTACATACAAGTAAATACGCGGCTACTAAGCTTAAACTTTAAAAAGAACTAAGTAATAGTATCATACTAGTGTAAAGGTTGCGCTTTGTTGCGGCTATTATTAGAGGCTTTTAGTAAAAAAATTAAAATATGTATGTACATGGTTCCTGGTGCTTCCGACATCCGCCAATTTCGCCCGATCATGGTCATTAACGTGATTTTCCGGATCCTTGCCAAAGGGTACGCCAATAGGGTGACCCTGCTGGCTGACCATATGACCCACCCCAACCAGTCTGTCTTCATTCAGGGCCGGTATATCTTGGATGGGGTCCTAGTTCTTCATGAAGTCCTCCATGAGATCCGCGCCAAACACCTCAAGGCGGTGAAGATCGACTTCCATAAGGCCTATGATACGGTTAGCTGGCCCTTCCTTCGGGAAGTTCTTCTTCGGAAGGGCTTCGACGACCAGTGGATCACGAGAGTCATGCAGATGGTCTCATGTGGTCGCACGGGCCTGAACATCAACGACGAGATTGGCCCTTTCTTCCCCACCCTTTGTGGGGTTCGACAAGGCGACCCCTTCTCCCTGTTCCTGTTCAATATGGCCGTGGACGCGCTCGCGTCCATCTTGGATAAGGCGAAGGCTACTGCCCATATCCGTGGGATCACCCCCCACCTCGTCGGAGGCTCCGGGATCTCCCTCCTCCAGTATGCTAACGACACTATCATCATGGTCGAAGGCTCGGAGATGGACATCTCCAACCTCAAGTTCCTCCTCCTATGCTTCCAACAAATGTCTGGCCTCAAGATCAACTTTGACAAGAGCGATGTTATGGTGATGGGCTACTCCCCCGCGGAGTCTTTGGCCATTGCCAACCGGCTTAACTACCGCCTGGGCTCCTTTCCCACGACCTACTTGGATACGCCCATTAGTGACTCCCGGCTCACCATCGCGGACTTGCGCCCGTCCGTGGCCAAGCTCCAAACGTGCATCGAGCCATGGCAGGGGAGGTGGTTATCTAAGGCGGCCCGGACTATTCTCATCAACTCTTCCCTCTCTAGTCTCCTCTTGTTCCTCATGAGCTTCTACAGTCTCCACGAGACCCTGCACCATGAGATCGCCAAGGTCCAGTCTCGTTTCTATTGGGTGGGCGACAATGATAAGCAAAAGTATCATATGGTCAGCTAGCCGGACATTTGCAAGCCCAGGGAGCAAGGCGGCCTTGGCATTATGTGCTCTAAGTGAATGAATATCACCCTCCTCTCTCGTTGGCTTTGGCGCATCTCGCAAGGTCACGGTGGCCTCTGGCTCGACATCATCCGGAACAAATACTTGCACGGACAGCCCCTCGCCTTCTGCCAGAGATCTGGTGGATCCCAGTTCTGGCAATCGATTGTCCAGCTTCTTCCGGTTCTCCGCATCGGGACCTCCATCTCGGTCGGCTCCGGAGCTTCGACTCTGTTCTGGTTTGATCGCTGGGCCGGAGACACCCCCTTTGCGGCGCGCTTTCCCGGCCTCTTCTCCATCTCCGTCGATCCTGTGATCTTTGTCGAGAGGGCCCTTATTGACTTAGGGCGCCTTGCTTTCCGAAGGCCATTTGGGCCCCGGAATCCGCCGCTTGGCGTGAGTTTACTTGATTGTGTTGCTCTCCATGAACCTATGGTGGACGGTGGCCCTGACCAGGTGCGTTGGCGCCTGGAACCATCGGGCGATTCTCCAAAGAAGTCTCTGCAGACCGCCATCGCCTCTTCCGCCCTCCCCTCTTGACGGTGTGGTCCATCCGCCTGCCTCTTAAGATCCATATCTTCATGTGGAAATGGATCTGCGGTCGGGTCCCGTCCGGGGTTGAGTTCGCAAGCGAAATGGCCCGGGCACTGGCCTCTGCCCGCTTTGCGGTGTCCCCGAAGACTCGAATCACATATTCTTCTCCTGCGTGTCCGCTCAGTTCGTTTGGAGCTGCTTTCGTGAAGCGGTCGGTGGAAATTGGTGCCACACCAACTTTCCCGACCTATTTGCCGAACTCCAGATCTCCCCCTTGACGTCTCGCCACATTAGGTGGCTTGAGATTGGGGTCATCGCTTGGACCCTCTGGACGATCCACAATAAGCTTGTGATCCAGCGCACTCCTCTTCGACGAGCTACTGACGCTCTCTTCAAACTTTCGGGTTTCTTGCAGCTTTGGCGGCCGCTTAGCCGCCCTCAGGACCGCGACACCATCTTCGCCTTCATCGCCGACCTCCGCTCGATGGCCGTTCGTCTGTCGTCGCCGCCCCCGCCGCCTCCGCCGGAACCAGACTAGGTGTTCTCCCCTCCGGCTGTTTTCTTGTTTTTTATTCCTGAGCTTGTTGAGTTGTGCCCTCAGCAGAACCTTTGTACTTTGCTGTGAGACTTGGGTGTGTGTGTGTGTATGGACTAGTCCTTGTATGTGTGTTCTCTGGTGGTTTGCTTTATTTATAAAGCGGGACGAAAGCCTTTTTCGGTAAAGTTACCAAAAAAAAGACTTGCAAGTTCAAGTGCAAACTAAAATGTCAACCTTTTGTGAATATTTTTTTTGCCACAATTAACGCAATTTATCGCATCTTTTCCGGAGTTATAAATTGAACTTTCTGACATATTAATCTAACAGTTATTATACTTCTTTACATTCTTTCCTAATACTATCTTCATTTTTATAACTTTGTTTCAAGTCAAACTTTGTAAAGTTTCATCAAGTTTATTCAAAAAATTATGAACATCCACAATACCATTAGAATCAACATTGAATATATTTTTTTGCTTCATATATATTTATTATTTTGATAGATTATACTATTTATTTTATAAACTTGGTCAAATTTCATAAAGTTTGACTTAGGTCACAGCTAATATGTGTAGTAAACAAAAATGAAGGGAGTACATATTTGCATGAAGAGACGTTTTTCACCAAGGGGCGGGCATCTTTTCATTACGGGACGTGTATTTCTATGAAGAGACATCTTTTGACTATCCATAAAAGACATCTTTTCACTAAAGTGTGAGTATTTTCACAAATAGACATATTTTCACTTAGGCACATGTATTTTGGAGGTGTCTTCATTACCGGACGTGTATTTCTATGAAGAGACATCTTTTGACTATCCATAAAAGACATCTTTTCACTAAAGTGTGAGTATTTTCACAAATAGACATATTTTCACTTAGGCACATGTATTTTGGAGGTGTCTTTTAAGCAAATATCATGACTACTGTTCTTTTTAAGGCGACATGGCTTAACATGAACGTTGCATTAGGAGTCAGTTTTACAATAATTATATATACGAGATTCTCTAGGTCTTTCCCCCCTCTATTAGACGGTAACAAAAAGAAAAATCTTTTAGCCGAACACACATAACGTGTGATGTGAACCAACGCTAGAAATCATTATATCCCCTCTCCTCCTTCTCTTCAAAATCATAGCTCTCCCAATAACCACATTGTCAGTGTTCACGCTCTCACTACTTCACATCCCAAAAAACAACTACTCCACATCCGCTTTGAGTCCATGAAATACTCCGATCCTGCAATGCTGATCCATGAGGCCATCAAGGTGGAAGACGAGGAGGGGGTTGCCATTGGCAACTTTGGTGCAGCAGGCCAGGTGCGCGGGGGCCAACAGGACTGCATGGCCATCTTCAGGAACCCCGCTCCTTCCCCACAGGTTAGCAGTGCGATATTGTTTTATTTAAAATTTAAAATTTGGTGCTACTATATCTTTTTCAACATGTTTTTTCTTGCGAAAAATCTTTTTCAACATGTTGCTCCACAGGGATATGGATTTGCATGTGTGTTTGTATGCATCTCGATCGTATTCTTCTCAACATATTATTACTCCTTCCCGCAAAAAAAAAAAACATATTGTTATTCCTAAAGGTTTAAATCTGAATCGCTTACTCCTCGCGTGGAGTAGTTAGTTTTCATGTGTGTGTACGGCATATCATACGGAGTCGCTTATTTTTCAGACTTGTGCATATGTTATGTATGGACCTTGGTCATTGTTGCTTTATAAAACCTGTTTTGAAAATATGCTTTGTTTCAATTTGGTATCTTATCGACTATTGAAAGTATGGTTTTTAACTGCTTATTTATTTGTGGCTAGAACCATAATAATTTACACCCACGATGAATGTCATCGCATCAGATTTTAGTCATAAATGTTTTCAAAAAAAAAGATTTTAGTCATAAATGTTGATGCCAAATACACCGGGCCGTTTAGCTATAGAAGAACAGTATAACTAGGATACTACTTCTTAAGGCGTTTTTTGACATTAGTACCCAAAAAAGTCTTACATTATGGGACGTAGCGAGTACTTGACACACATAACCTGCAACATATATCACAATCTCTAGGAGGGACAAATAAGAAATCCACCAACTGTGTGGAGAAACTCAAGCCATCATGTTTTCCAGATTCAATTAACCCATAAGCTCATACTTCCTTCATAAACTTAGTGATGTAAACATTCTTATATTAGTTTACGAAGGGAGTACTAATTAATCATGTGCATCAGTTTGTATGTTTCATTATCTGTGAGTAGTTAATTTAGAGAAAAAAATGTCTCTACAATTTGCTCTGCAATTTGTTCTGTCAAGATTTCTAGTATTGTTCGCCTCAGGTATTGTGTTTCCCTCTTCATTTCAGGTGCAGCCGCCGCCGCCACCTCCACCTGCACCTGCGCAAGGCCAGTGGAACAAGAGGCTGGCTACCGGCCCGCCTCCAGGCTTCCCCGGAGTTTGTCAGCCGCCACAGAAGAGACACCAGTCTGGGGCGCACGCGCAGTCACCACACAGGCAGCGCCAGGTGCAGCCACAACAGAGGCAGTATCAGGCGCCGCTGGCGCAGGCGCAGCAAGGGCAGAGGCAGTATCAGGCCCCGCCGGCGCAGGCGCAGCAAGCGCAGAGGCAGTATCAGGCGCGGCCACTGCAGACGCAGCAGTACCAGGCGGCGCCGCCGCAGGCACAACCACCGCAGAAGCAATACACGCCGCCACAGCCTAGGCGGCAGCAGGCGGCGCAAGGGCAGTCACTGCAACAGCAATACCAGGCGCAGCCGCGGCAGATGCAGTACCCGCCGGCGCCGACGCAAGCGCAACCACCGCAGACGCAGCACCGGCGGGCGCCTGCACAAGCGCAACCACCGCAGATGCAGTACCAGCAGCCGGAGCCTGCGCAAGCGCAGCCTCCGCAGATGCAGTACCAGCCGGCACCGACCCAAGCGCAACCACCGGGGATGCAGTACCAGCCGGCGCCGTTGCCAAGCGCGCGGCAGCACGCTCCCACACCTGCCGCTCACCACGCCCCGTCCAGCAGCAGGCCCCGACTTCAGCAGAGGGCCGCGGCCAGGCCGGCGTCCGCGTTCGAGAAGCCCTCCGTGGTGTGCGCCGTGTGCGACGTGCGGTGCATGACGGCGGTTCACCTCAAGCAGCACGAGAAGGGGAGGAAGCATCGGAACAAGGTGGGCTGCGCCGCCGGGGAGATGAACGTGTGGTGCGACGTCTGCTCCGTGACCCTCTTAACCAAGCTCAACGTCAAGGAGCACTACTCCGGCAAGCCGCATCTCCAGCGGGCCTCACGCTCCAGTGCCAAGGGCAACCGAGCAACCTGACATTGTCCATGCCACGTTCCCACATGACAGTTTCACGAGGTTTTTTATTTTAAGAATTTTCCTTCATGACTTGACGATACTATTATCCAGACTCCAGTGGTATCTGCAACTTTGAACTTGTGTTTCTTGAATACCAGTATATGTATAACTGTAATGCAGCACCCTAGTGACAGGCTGACAACTAAATTTGCTACGTACTACTTGAATTCTGTAATGGATTTTATATATTGTGTGTGCGACTCTGTTTTATTTGGGTTTTTTTTTCATGTTAATTTCACTGAGCTGATTAGAACTTTAATATAGCAAATTGAGATTATGAATGGTTTGATGTGGCAGCTCTCTAATGCCAAACCTAGTCCATGTTTCACTTTGTTAGGCATCGACTCTGGAAAGATGGAGAACACGGTGTGTTCGCAACCTCTTGCGGCGGATCCACCACCACCTTCACCTAGCTTCATTGACGTGAACATCATCGACACAGGATCATCGTTGATGGGAGGTCTTATACTCCTCCAATCACCGATGCACACACATGATCGATCGATCTTATACGTACGGGAGAGATGGTTGCTCGGGAATCTACCATTGAATTCCGATGTCATCACACCTTTAATGCTGGAGTATTCCCCTCCTGGGGCATTCGGGCGATTTACTTCTTCTGCGCCATTCGATCTTGTTAGTGTCGTACGCCTTGCCCGCTTGACCCCTTTGTTGTCATCCGATCTGGTTAATCCATGCCTCACCTCAGTGGCGGAGCCAGGAAAACTTAATAGGGGGGCAACTGATGTTAAATCATGTTGGGAAGGGCCAAAGCCAACAGAATCACCATAATACACAATATTAGCGGCAGGTAATCACTCATGTAGTGGAAAAATCTGTATGTTGGCCTGGGCCGGGGCCCCGATACGTCTCCAACATATTTATAATTTTTCAGTTTGATTGTTCCATACTATTATAATATCAATCTTGGATGTTATTATGTAATTATATATCATTTTTTGGGACTAACATATTAACCTAGTGTTCAGTGCCCAGTTGCAGCTTTTTTGTTGTTTTTGGCTTGAAATCAATATCAAACAGAGTCTAAAAAAAACTTTGGATTAATTTTTTTTCTGTAACAAAAGGGACCCTATAAGGTTTGGGACAAGACCTGACGAGCCACGAGGGAGCGACAAGCTCGGGAGGCGCACCCAGGGGGGCCAGGCTTGTGGGCCCCTCGTGACACCTCTTGAGCTAATTCCGTCTCTATAAATCCCAAATATTCCCCATACATCAGAGAGCGACCCCAAATACCTTTTTCGCCGCCGTAAGTTTCTGTTCTTCGGAGATCCCATCTGGAGACTTTTTGGGTATTCTGCCGAATGGGGAATCTATCGCGAAGGGCCTCCACATCAACCTTGCTGCCCCTCCAATGATGTGTGGGTAGTTTACCACAGACCTGCAAGTCCATAGCTAGTAGCTAGATGGCTTCTTATCTCTCTTTGATCTTCAATACAATGTTCTTCTCGATGTTCTTGGACATTTATTCAATGTAATCCTTTTTTGCGGTGTGTTTGTTGGGATCCGATGAATTGTGGGTTTACGATCAGATACTCCATGAATATTATTTGAGTCTTCTCTGAACTCTTTTATGCACGATTGTTATAGCTTTGTATTTCTCTCTGATCTATCCGTTTGTAGCCAACTAGATTGATTTATCTTGCAATGGGAGAGGTATTTTGTGATGGGTTCGATCTTGCATTCCACAATCCCAGCGACAGAAAGGGACATGACACGTACTTGTATCGTTGCCATTAAGGATAAAAAGATGGGGTTTATTCATATTGATTGGATTTACCTACATCATGTCATCTTGCTTAAGCCGTTACTCTGTTCTTTATGAACTTAATACTGTAGATGCATGCTGGATAGTGGTCGATGTGTGAAGTAATAGTAGTATATGCAAGTAGACGTGATGTCAATATTCATGATCATTGCCTTGGATATCATCATGATTATTCGTTTTTCTATCAGTTGCCCAACAGTAATTTATCTACCCACCGTATGCTATGTACAAGAGAGAAGCCTCTAGTGAAAACTATGGCCTCCGGGTCTATTTTAATTATATATTAAAAATCCCAAAATATCTTACTGCAATTTATTTACTTTTATTTTATTTTGTGTTTTTGTTTATCTATCTATCACTACGAGATTTGATCCTCAATTAATTCTCAAGGGATTGACAACCCCTTGTTGGTGTTAGGTGCAAGTATTTGTTATTTTGTGTGTAGGTACTGCTAACGAGGTGTTGCGTGGTTCAATATTTATCTCTACTGTACTGCAACATCATATCCTCTTTGAGGAAATCCCAATGCAGTCACAAGTAGCACAGCCCCTGCCTCCACCACTGCCCCACCTCCCTGATGGCTTCCGTGGTCGCTGACTTGTAAACTAGGCACGTGTACAAGGCCCTTTGTGTATCGTCTTTCGAACTTTAGTTGGCCGTCTAGTTGGTCTCATTTGTTTGCTGTCCTCTACCCGAACGGGGTTGGTCTCGTTTGTTTGCTGCCAGGCCTGCTCATCTTGTCTACCCGTCTAGTATCTTCGGATGTTTGTCTTGTTCATTTGTTTGCTGTCGGGCCTGCTTGTCTTGTCAACCCGTCCAGTCTAATAGGATGTATGTCTATGTTCTTCTGAGACGGGCACTCAGCTCTGTTCCGGAACCCATTCATTGTCGTTAGAGGTTGTTGTTGTTGTAGTTGTTGGTGGTGGTTTTTTGCTTCGTTGCTGCTGCTATTTTCTCCCTTTTCCCCATTGATTTCCTCCGTTTGGTTTCTTTTTCCCCTTTTTAGCTTGAAAAGAAATGCCTGCATGTTGGTTTCTTTGGATCGTCTTGTTGTATAGGAGGCCTGACACTCTAGTAGGATCGACATAATTTATGCAGTCACTCTCCATAAATGAGCTACATATTTGGAGGCTGTGGAGGTCCAATATGGAGCACGCTCCAAACCAACCACAAGAGCGGGAGGAAAGTTTCGGCTTCTTCCTCCTCGCAGAACACCCGGGGTTGTGAAGCTGCACGTCCTCACACCTCCGCTTAATTCATTACTTCTCGAGCACCGGTTATGCCGTTCTTTCCGGATAGACGAGGGCTGTATAAATACAGGATGGTGGCACGCCTCGACTAAGGAATGTGTTATTTCCCCACATCCAATACATTTAGTCATAATTTCTTAACGTGAAGGAAATGAATTTTATACTATAGCCCATGTTGATTTTTATACACAGCAAGAGAAAGTGAAGGAAATGTTCTTTTTATTGTAGCTTATGTGATTTTCATCCATAATAATGTTATCACTGTATGACCCTTCTCTGATTGTCACAATAATATCGCGTAAACTAATAACCAATACTCCTGCTTATTTACATTACAATGAGTGTTCTTCTGTTTTTGTTTTTGTTTTGAAATGCTGCTACTTATTTAAGTTATTATCTGGTTCCACTCTTTGCGTCGATATACTCCCTTCGTCCCAAAATAAGTGTCGCTTATTTAGCACAACTTTAGTATAAAGTTATACTAAATAAGCGACACTTATTTTGGGACGGAGGGAGTACAAATGAAGACTTATATTCATTTGAATAAATCTGTTTTTTTAGATGAATAACTATGATAGCCTGACAACTCCTTATCCAGCCTTCCATTTTTATTTCTATATTTACTTCCAAAGTTGTTGATCTGTGTTTGTGCATACTAAAATGGTGTATTTGGTGGTAAGTTATGACACTTTTACACTATATCCCTCAAGAACTTCGCCATATGTGTTTACCCAAGAATCTGTATGTTCTCTTTCATGACAAATAACACTAAAGAGAATAGCTACAACACATATCATCTTCAAATCTTCAGACTTTGTTAAAAATAACAAAAAAATGTTCAAAAATTCAAAAAAAATCATGCTTTTAAGAAAAATTTGGAATTTCTATTTTTTCCCCTCTTTTCCTTTTTCTTCATAAATTCAAAGAAAATTGCGTGGTCCGTGTTTTTAAAAAATCGCGTGGTCATACTGTACCGGACAGGGTGCTTTCCTATAGTAAAACTCTATCGCGTGGTCATAACAAAAAATGAAAATTGGGTGCTATAGAGTTTTGCTACTATATGGGCCGGCCCAATCGGAAGCTTTCTTGTGCGTCGGGTTGCTATTTGACGCAAAAATGCGTCATATAGGACCTCCCGTGATTTACTGATGATCACTAGTATGAAGTTTTCGACAATTGAATCAGAGGGAGTACTAGGGAAAAAAAGGATATGTCGAAGCAGTTTTTCTTGGACCAGCTCCCTTATCCAAAGAAAGCAGAGTTGTTGATTTGGAAAATAAAACTGAGTGCCGCATAGCCGTATGCCTTAATTTTGGACCTGGTAGTATGGTTCATCAACTGTAATATTGGTGTTTGAGTACTCCCTCCGTCCTCCAAAAAAAGGCTTGTAATATTTTTTTTCCCAAATGAAATGGTGTAAAATTTGCCCAAGTTCGTAAAAAAGTAAAATCAACAACTACAATACTCAATAAATATAATGTAGTAAAATATTTTTACTATGTACTTATTGGTACTAATTTTGCATTAAAGTTCTGGTAGTTTTTTCTATATTTTTTTAATTAAGTTTTTTCTACATATTTAGTAAAATATTGTACTGTTTGACTTAGACAAAATTTATAGTCTTTTTTGGAGACAGAGAGAGTACAAATTTCTGATAAAAGAAGAAACATCTACATATCACAATAGTACATAATTCAAAATTGTACTCCAACTACATATTCACAATTGTACTCCTGAGTAAACGTTCAGTATCAAGAATAGTTAAATACATGCAGATCAGAAGATGTAACTATCCCGTTATCGACTGAAAGACACTGTCATCACTCGAGATCTGATTATTCATCATCACTAAGATAAATGAAGGGGGACCCCGTATTAGGTTGGCCACTGTCGTACCCGAACTCACCAATAGGGTGCTTTAGTGCATGCATTCCTTGATTTATGCACGCGTAGCAGTGACCTAAACAACAATATGCAATTCAATGTTCGATCAAAACCGTGATTTTGCAACAAACGAAGTTAAAATGATCCATATTTAGTTAGAACGAAAGAGAAAACGATCAAGGCATATATATACACATACCATCATCATATGAGCTTAGTTCGTAGCAGGTATAATATTTTCTTCCATAGATCTCTTTCACTTGAGCAAAATAGGGCGTCGATGACCAACCACCGTCTGGCTTCTTCATCTTAACGGTGAAGTTGAAGTGATGGAAGGTATGGGCATAGCTCTCCACGCTGAAGCACTGATGTTGAAGCTCATCCAGGCTATACTCCACGTCCTGAAAGAAACACCTTATAAACAAAACTTGTTTTCGATTAAAATGGACAGAATAGTTAAAAACCACACATACTTTGAATTGGTCCTGCCATTTGATGTACTTCTTGAAAGCC
Organism: Aegilops speltoides; assembly: GCA_021437245.1. Classification (NCBI taxonomy): domain Eukaryota; kingdom Viridiplantae; phylum Streptophyta; class Magnoliopsida; order Poales; family Poaceae; genus Aegilops; species Aegilops speltoides. The sequence goes on along the minus strand of CM038141.1, from coordinate 253,502,332 downwards.
ACCATGACTTCCTCGCCCATCCACTTCTTAGCATTCTCAATGATTTCTTTGCTAGACGGTTCTCCCCTGCAACAGTACATTAAAACTGTTGCATATGCTTCAGAAGTTCATAAGAAAATCATAAAGGACACATACTGCACTGAATTCTCTGTTGGAGAGGCAAAGGACTTGGAGACTTCAGGAAATTTTAATTCCTCTCCTGATGACCAAAATGCTTGAGCATCCAGTTTATGCTGGGCCGGGTTGCTAAAGCCATGATTAGCGGCAATCATAGCCTCCACGACGTCAGTATATCTATGTTCGGCCAAGTACTTTAGTATCTCACGATATTCTTGTGCCCTGAATCAGAAGAAACCCAAAGGATCAAGAAAATGCAAAATAATAGTCCCCACACCTCATGAGCCTAAGAGGCAATATACAGCAAATGTTATGCTATGTATACTTAAAAAATGTTATGCTATGCATACTTAAAAACTGTGAAATAGCATTGAGCTCCGCCTGTGCATCTCACTGATGAGCTGTTGTTTTCTGTGTGCTCCGCCTGGTGATCTAGCTTATGTTGTTCGGTGTGAGTCTGGGAGTGTGCTGTTAGTTTCTGTTCCTATCCTGGGTGCTGCTGGCTACAGTGTCTCTGTACACCTTAAACTCTGATTACACGAGGGAGGCCTTACCCCTGCACAGTGCAATGCAGAGAGGCCATGTCAAACCCTTATTCTTTCCTGCTTAGTTCAAACATTTTCTCAGCTGGTATATGTCTATCCAGCCTCCTGCAGACATAGCGTCTACAACACCCCACGCTGGCTGCACTAATAAGTAATAACAAGTTGTTCTGTTGTTGTTTTTCCCTTATTTGATCCATGTATGTACAAGTTAAACTTTAGTGCTCTGAGACTTTGCATTTAAAACTAACAAACTACAAACTAAATATAGCACGAGATGAACAAAAGGAAAATCAACATACGTACCAAGGATCTGATTCATCCGTAAGCTTCCCCTCCTCAACAATTTCAGAGCCAGTCTTACCTTCGGCAGTGTCATAAGCACATTCCTTGGACCTAGAGCAACAAATGTCTGCACAATCAGTGATTGTTCCAAAGCTACCATTTACTAGATATAAATAATCTTCTTGAACTAATTTTTGTGAAGTTGATGATGAATTAAACATATTTGAATTATATGCAAAACACATGAAAGAATGCTGAAGCCACATTTTTATCGCTTTGAAGCTTCTAAATATTAAATATAGTAACAAACAACAAGATAAAAATCAAGAGATTGAAAAATAAATAAATAAATAAAATTTAACTCTGACCAAGATAATCAAACCAATATGCTCATTAGTCAGCAATTTTATGATGGAGGTGTTGCAATAATAACCAGACAGTATTTTTTTTAAGGAGCACTGCTGCAAAAAGATGTTTTATTTGCTAGAGGCACACTTACTGTAGAATCTTAACTGCAGGACCCTCAGTGCGGCTCACCTTGCCAGCATTCTCCTCAACCCTGACCAGAAAATGTTGGTTAGTGACTTTGGAAGCATGGTAAAGAATTACTAGCCTCTATAAAAGAAACTAGCATTGCATACAAAATTATTTCTTCTACGAGAATTGCAGTGAAAATAGCCATACACAGATTTTTGGTATAAATAATCCTCTTCGACAAGTTTTCTGGAGTTGATGAATCAAACATATTTGATGATATGCAGAACACATGAAAGAGAGTCATAATACACACATGGAATTTCAACAAACCAAATCCTGATTAAAAATAACAAAACAATAATGGTCATACCTATCAGTTAATTCAGGTTTAGGAGGTGTGTTATTCAGCTCTAAAAATAACGGAACCATAATGGTCATACCTATCAGTTAATTCAGGCTTAGGACGTGCGTCATTCAGCGCTAGTGTCTTGATTTCAGGTAGATCCACACTGCTGCTCGTCTTGCCAGCATTCTCCTCAACCCTGATGAGAACATGTACATGTTGATCCCTGACTATGGAAATATGGGAAATATTGCTCGCGACTTTAAAAGAAACAAGAATTGCATACAAAACTATTTCTTCTATGAGAAATTAGTGCAAATAATAGCCAAAACAGATACATTATGAAGTGTTCATGAAAATAAGCACCATAAAATATCAGAATAACTAAGGAAACTTACAGTAGCTTATTTGTTGATAGTTTCTCTTCCTGGCTTCCACGTGACCGACTAAGGCGGCCTGAATATAAAATACTTTGCCGAACACGAGTAGTAGTTCCACTGGACCTGCAATTATTGAATAGGTGAATTTATATCCCTCTAAAGCAAAACAAACATTGGTTATCATACATGGACAACAACGGCCATCATGGCCACTCATGTGCTTATGGTGTTACAAGTAAACCTAGATCATTATTTTGTGCTTATCGGGCTGATGTCTGGTTAGCTACATGTAGTAGCAGTTGAACTTTTGTCTCTCCTACTTACAAAGAATGTGAAGTTTTGTCGTCCACCTCATCCTTCATCCAACCTTGCGTACGTTCCCCTTTCCCTTTCCATTTGATTTATTTACCGAAAAAGGCTTTCGCCCCGCTTTATAAATAAAGCAACCACCAAGCACAAAGTTAACAAGGTAACATCCACAAAACACACACACTTGATGCCACCGCATGACGGTCCAACACACACGCACGACACACAACACACAACACGGGTTCCGCTGTGGCACAACACAACAAGCCCAACCCGACCACAAGGCACGAACAAACATAGACGGGGTGGCATCATCAATGGCGAAGGGGAACTAATCCGGCTCTGGTGGTGGTGGGGGAAGCGGTGGAGCCATCCGGAGAGCCATCGCGCAGAGCTGGGAGATGATGGAGGTGATGGCGTCTCTCTCCCTGGAGCGGCCAAGCGGCCGCCAAAGCTGCAGGTAACCAGACCATCTGAACAAAGCGTCAGTAGCGCGACGAAGCGGTATACGTTGAATTACTAGCTTATTCCTAACAGTCCACAGAGTCCAGGCAAGCACCCCGATAGTCAGCCACCTAATGTGGCGAGATGGGTGTGGCAGTGCCTGGAGTTCGGCGAAGAGATCGGGGAAGTTGTTTTGGTCCCAACTTCCGCCAACGATTTCGCGGAAACAGCTCCAGAGGAACTGCGCGGAAACGCAGGTGAAAAAGATATGGTTCGAATCTTCTTCAGGCCCGCAGAGCGTGCAGAGACCATCGCCAGGGCCGCTGCGCTTTTGTACTTCCACTCCAGAAGGGAGGCGGCCACAGATCCATTGCCACATGAATATCCTAATCTTCAAGGGGAGCCGGATCTCCCAGATGGTGGTAAGAGCTTCCGGGCCCGGAGAGTGGGCGATCGCCTGGTAGAGAGATTTCGTAGAGAATCAACCAGATGGCTCTAACCGCCATCTGGTGCGATCATCACCGTCCTCAAGCTCCGGCACATGCAGCGCAATGCAGTCAAGCAGGTCATGCCAAGCCGCATTCTCCGCCGGACCAAATTGTCGCCGGAACGTGAGTTGCCCTAAGTCACTAAGGGTTGTTGCGACAGAGATCCACGGGTCCACCGCGGTGGAGAACAGGTCAGGAAACCAAGCCGCGAAGGGGGCGTCCCAGCCCAGCGATCGAACCAAAATAGCGTGCAGTGCCAGATCCAACCGCAATCGAAGAGCCAATGCGGAGGACGGGCAGGAGCTGTATGATTGATTGCCAGAACTGGGAACCGCCAGATGCTGGCAGAACGCTAGAGGTTGACCCCGAAGGTACTTCTGCTGGATGATGCGAAGCCAAAGGCCACCCTCCCCGTTCGAGATCCGCCAAAGCCACCTTGTCAGGAGGGCAATGTTCATCCTCTTGGAGGACATAATCCCAAGACCGCCCTGATCGCGCGGCTTACAGATCTCAGACCATCGAACCATGTGGTATTTCTGCTTGTCTCCCTCGCCAGCCCAGAAGAAGCGGCCCTGGACCCTGGCAATCTCCTGATGCAGAGTCTCGGGCAGGCTATAAAAGCTCATGATGAAGAGGAGCATGCTGGCAAGGGACGAGTTGATCAACACAGTCCGGGCCGCTTTAGATAGCCACCGCACCTGCCAGGGCTCAATACGGTGCTGGAGCTTCCCCGCCGTGGGGCGCAGCTCGGCCACCGTGAGCCGCGAGTCACTAATGGGTATCCCCAAATAAGTCGTGGGGAAGCTCCCAAGCGGGCAGTTTAGTCGGTCCGTGATGCTCCGCCGATCGTCATCGGAGTACCCCAGAACCATCACCGCGCTTTTGTTGAAGTTAATCCTGAGGTCAGACATCTGCTGAAAGCAGAGCAGGAGAAACTTCAAGTTCGTGATGTCGCGCGCCGCACCTTCCACCATGATAATGGCGTCATCCGCATACTGTAGGAGGGAAAGCCCGTTCCCGCCTACTAAGTGCGGGACTATGCCTTTGATATGGCATCCAGCCTTAGCCTTATCTAAGATGGCTGCCAGGGCATCAACCACAATGTTGAAGAGGAACGGGGAGAAAGGATCGCCCTGGCGCACCCCACAGAAGGTGGGGAAGTAAGGGCCAATCTCGCCGTTAATGTTCACAGCGGTTCGGCCCGAGCAGACCATCTGCATCACCCGGGTCACCCACCGCTCGTCGAAGCCTTTCCGGAGCAGGCATTCCCGAAGGAAGGGCCTGCTGACCGTGTCATACGCCTTGTGGAAGTCTAGTTTTAGGAAGACCGCCTTGAGGTGCTTGGAGTGCACTTCGTGGAGGGCTTCGTGAAGTACTAGGACTTCGTCAAGGATATAGCGGCCTTGGATGAAGGCCGACTGGTCGGGGTGGATGATCCGGTCAGCAATTGGGGCCACCCTATTGGCGTACCCCTTCGCGAGGATGCGAAAGATGACATTGATCACGGTAATTGATCGGAATTGGCGGATATCTGAAGCGCATTTGATTTATTTTCCTCATGTCTTTCTTTTTGGACGTCGATAACGGCCACACGTGTAGCAGGAAAGGAGACGCACCACACGTCTCTAATGCAAATAGATTGCCACATCATCGCATGCATGCATGCATGCATGCGAGAATCTTTTTAGATTTTCAGTTTTTAAAATGTTTTATCTCTTAAATGAAAAATCCGATTAAAGATCCGTTTTCATCATTAAATCCCTCGCGACGAGATCTTCAAAACTAGATCTTATATCGATATATTTCGGCGAATTTTTTTTGGTTAAAAGTTGCCATGTCTATTGCACATGAATTGCCATGATATTTACACTGAAGTTGCCATGATATGTTTCAACTATTTTTTTTATATTTAAAAGTAAATTTTAACATATTATAAGACGGAGAATTAAGAAACTAGACTTGCCCTGCACCATAAACTAAAATTGCCATGATACATGCACTTAAAATTGCCATGGTTCAATAAAAAAATATTTTCATGGTCAAAGTACTGAAATTGCCATCATAAAAAAACTAAAATTGCCATGATCTACAAACTAAAGTTGCCATAAAATTGCCACATGGCAACTTTAGTTTAAGCACTATGGCAACTATAGTGTAAACATCATGGCAACTTCTGGGTAAAAAAAAAATTCGTCGAAACATATCAACATGGGGTCTAGTTTTGAAGATCTCCTCAAGACGGATTTAATGGTGAAAACGGATTTTTAGTTCGCTTTTTTATTTAGGAGATAAAACATTTTTAAGCCGAAAACCAAAAAGATTTCTGCTGATGTCATCTATTCATATATGGCAAAATGAGGTGATGATGGAGGCGTGTGGGCGATCTGCAAACGCCCACACGTGTGGGCGTTAGTTTTTCCGTTCTTTTTTACTTCCTCCGGTTTCTCTGAAAACTATCTTAAGTGCCACACCTTTTATTGACTTGCAAGTAAGATTATGTTTTTTCGGGTAAGCTATAATAAGTGCTTACCAAATAAAATCATATTTTCTTACAGTCATATTTATAGGGACAGGCTAACGTACTTGAATATTTATACATGTTGCAACCGCGTAGACAATTATGTACTCATTTCGTCCCATAATATAAGAGTGTTTTTGACACTAGCTACAATGTCAATTCATACCCCTTATCACCTCTCAGCTCAAGTTAAACTTCCTTCCGTGGTCTTTTTCCCGAGCCCATGTTCCAACAAACGAAAGGAGAACGGCGATCACTTTGCCACACAAAGATCCAGGAACGATGAATGAAAGGAAAAAAGAACAGCAGCCTCTCACTTCCCAAGCTAGAATGCATGGAGGATTGTACCGACGGCATCGGATAGCTAATTGTTACGAAAAAATCAAGGTGACTTGATGCGATTAGGCTGTCGCAGCGATGCGAGAAGAAGACAGGGGATTGTATCGTCAAAACAAGAAGAGAGAAGGGAAGAGGGGTTGGAAAATACCTCGGGTTGGTGGCATCATGACTGCTGGAAGCAGATGAAGAAGTTGGCGTTTGGTCCATAGCTCGTCGACCTGGAGCTCGACAACGACGACGACGACCACGAGAGCTCTGTTCCATCGTTCGATCGCCTGGTGGTTGCTGATCGAATCGATGCCGATCCATGTATTGGAGTAGTATGTTGTTATTATACAGACGTAAAGTAACAGTCCGAAGCTGCAAGCTTCCGAATTCTCTCCGAGTTTTTTAGCGCTTTTTGTGCGCGTGACGCGTGATATAGGGTCGACGATCGGGTGAGGTGGGTTTTGTGTCCTAATAGGTACTACGAACACAACACGGCAAGATCTCTAGCTTTTACCCTTTTTTTTTATAAAAACTAGTGAACATGTCCGTGCGTTGCAATGGAACAAAAAAAAATGCCAAAAAGATACATATACATATGTATACACAAAAAAAATCATGATTTTGCTAAAAAACTATCTAGTAGATGGAATTTGAAACTGATCTAATCTAAACTAGAGAACCGATCTAATCTTTGATTGATCGGGTGTCGTGCCTCTGGGAAGAGGAGATTAATCTCTTCAAAGGTGGCGCGTTGCGAAAGTCATGGAAGGTCTTAGGATTAGCATCGTTGGACAAACTTCATCACGTAGAAATTACAGGATGGTTGAATATTGTGTTGTTCTGACCCTTGTGTAGGGTATATATAGAAGTACATGTGAGGAAGAGAGACTTGAAGCAGAGGGCAAGTTGTACATGTTTGAACGTATTCTATCTTTAACTCTTATCTCTATCTTAAACACAATTATACTAGTTTGACAGAATTGCAACCAGTTCAGAATTCGATCATGATAACCAACCAGCCACAATCAATTCATGTGATTCAAGCCACCTTCTTATTCTTTTCTTCTTTCCTTTTTCCTTTTTTCTTTTTTTTCCTTTTTCCTTTTTTTCATGTTTCTTTTTAGTGGTTTTCTCAAACGGTTATGTTAGGTTTTTTGTTTCCTTTCTTTTTATTGTTCCTTTTTTGTTTTCCTTTTTCTTTTCCAATGTGCAAACTTTTATCAATTTCGTCTTTTTTAAAAAATTGAATAAACATTTTTTTCAAAATTTTAAACATCTTTTTCTAAACCTGGAGAACTTTTCTCAAATTTGAGAACTTTTTTTCAAATTCATAAAACTCTTTAATATTGATGAACTTTTTTTCCAAAATTGATGGATGCATTTTTCAAAGTCGATGAACATTTTCTTAAACTGATGGACTTCTTTAAAAAATGATATACTTATTCCAAAATCGATGAACTTTTTTCAAATCCTTGAACCCTTTTCCCCCCAAAATCCGTGGTTTTTTTCTCAATTCATGGTATTTTTTAGTTTTGAACATTTTGCAAATCCCCGAATATTTTTTGAAGTCCACGAAATTTTCCAAAAAGCGGAACCGTTTTTGAAAGTCAATGATCAACGGCCAAACATGTCCATGGTCAACTTGCCGTCTAGGTCAACCATGAAGAAGTTTTTTTTGTCAAACCATGAAGAAGTGATCGGGCATATGCTCTTGAGGAGCGACAACTGATCCTTCGTGTAGTTGGGCGGACCCATGAAAGGTGGCATGTGAGCACTACGTCCGCTGACTAGCGCAACAAGCATTGGCTAGGAGCTCCAGCTATACAGGGAGTAGCGTCACACAAACCGGTGCACATCCCCCTCCGTCCTAGGCTTGGCCCACTTATTTATTTTTCTTATTTTAACCTTCAAAAAATAGGTGCATGAAGTAGGACTCGAACTATGAACCTCTTGGATTACTTCCACCTGCTATAGCTTCGAACTGTGAAAAGACACAGTGCTTTGGCTTTTCTTTTGGTTGTTTGGTTTCTTCCGAATCGACCAATTTGAATTTAGTTATTTGATAAAAAAACTCTAAAAAAATGTGAAACTTGTGAAAAACCCAAATAACTTGATATGGTGCCTTGAATAGGTCATACAAGGCGATGGAAAATTTGGGGTCATTTAACTGATGTCAGAAAAACATGCTCTCGAAAGGAGCCTTCTGGCCTACCAGGACACCCTCGTTGAACATTGTGTTTCTTGGACATCCTTGAAATGCCCAAAGTTTTTCCACCACGTGAGCATGGCCATGGTAGGAATCCATGCTAGGTTGAATGATTTTCGACACCGTATGCTTGTTCCGACACACCTGACCATTTATCGGCCATTTCCATCGAGAAAACTTCAAAAAATGTAAAACTTATCAAAAACACAAACAACATGGCATGGTGCCTTGAATTGGTCATACAAGGTCATGAAAAAAATTGGGGCAATTTCAAGGACATCGAGAAACAATGTGCTCTCAGACGGAGTCTTCTGGACTACCTGGACACCCTCCGTTGAACAAGATCTATTTTTAGACATTATTGAAATGACCCCAATTTTTTCAAGTAGGTGGGCATGTCCATAGTAGGCATCCTTGCTAGGTTTGAACGATATCTGACACCGTATGCAAGTTACGATACATGTAACCATTTATCGCCCTTTTTGATAGAGAAAACTCCAGAGAATACAAAATTTGTAGAAACCAGAACAATTTGTCATGGTGTCTTGAATTGGTCATACAAGCCAATAAAAAAAATTGGTCATTTGATGGATGTCAAGAAACAACGAGCTCTCAACGGAGCTTTCTGGCCCACCCGGACATCCTATGTTAAACATGGTGTTTTTGGGGACATTCTTAAAATGACCCCAACATTTGTAAGTGTGTGGACATGCCAATGGTAGGCATCCATGCCAAGCTGGAAGGAAAAATAAATTTTAAATCATAATTTAAAAAGATATGTAAAACTGTTACTTTAAGTTTTTAACACAACTAATAAATACGAAGGGACATAAATATTTGACGGGAAAAAGAATTTATAATCATAATTTAAAAAGTTAATTAAAAATGTTATTTTAGTATTCCAAACAATTTTAAAATTTATAAAGAAGTTTAAAAAAGAATATATAGTTCAAAAAGGAGAAAATGAATTAACATAAAAAGGAAAAAGAAAAAATAGAAAAGGAAAAAATGCTTAGGCCTTGGCCCAATTAGGTGACAACATCGCTCCTGGCAGGCACCTGTTAGACCGGCCCAAGCGCTAGCGCATTCGGTAAAAGCTCATCGACTTTTTTTAAATGTTCACGGATTTGAAATATTTCACAGATTTTCGAAAAAAAGTTCAATAAAATAAGTTGCAAAAAATTCCCGGTTTGGGAACCTCAGCTAGATATCCGGTTTTTGAAAAAAGACTCATCAATTTTGAAAAACATTCATCGTATGTGAAAAAAAGTTCATCAATTTTGAAAAACCTGAAGGTGTTTTCAAAAAAAGTTCACGCATTTAAATAAAACTTCAGGCATTTGAAAAAAATGTTCACAGTTTTTTTTAAAAAGCATAAGGATTCAAAAAAAGTTCACAGATTTGAATTTTTTTCATGAATTTAAGAAAAGTTCACGAATTTTAAAATGGAAAAGGAGAGAAAAAAAATGAAAACTCAGCCAAAACAAGAAAAGGAAAACCACTGCTTTTTATACTAAGGGTGATGTCGTTGTATTATAATTGGCACAACTACTAAGCTGACATGTCGGTTACCTCGGTGTGTACTCTAACAGGAGGTCTCTAGTTCGCAAAAGTACTCATGTGATCCCGAGCTCCAGTGATCCCGGATGAACAGTAAAATTCGAAAAAATAGTAAAAAAATCAAAAAATCTGAAATTTTTTGGCAAGAAACTTTGATATTTTTTGTACATGCGTGCAAATTTTCACGACGAAATTACATTTGTGGAGGTGTCAGTAAGAAAAACAAAATTGATGTTCCAAAGTGCTTCCAAAAACACTTTTTTGGAACATCAATTTTTTTCCCACAGGTCCAAGCATGTAATTTCTTCATGAAAATTTGCACGCATGTACAAAAAAAATCAAAGTTTCTTGACAAAAAATTTCAGATTTTTTTGAATATTTTTACTATTTTTCGGATTTTACTGATCATCTGAGATCATTGGAGCTCGGGATCACAAATCCACGCCCCTCTAGTTCGAAGCTTTTTTGGCTGCATAATTTTTGAACTTTAACAAATAGGAAAAAAAAGTGAAACTTTAAGTGAAGAGAAAAAAGATGAACTTACGGGCCTATACGTATATACATACCGATGGGCGATCCACCATACATACAAAAGTACCATACATATGAAAAGTGGTTTAAGTGAAGAGAAGAAAAAAGATGAACGTATGGGCCTATACGTATATACATACCGACTGGCGATCCACCATACATACAAAAGTACCATACATATGAAAGTGGGTCAAAGGTAAACCTGATTTTCAGAACATGGGGGCAACGGAGCACTTTATTTGAACTGCTCCAAAAAGGTGCTTAAAAGTTTTTTTATTTCTTTACATGAATACACATGCATGTGGTCTAAGTACCTGTGAAATTTCGTTCAATAATATGTTGTATTACGTCCTGCACGAAAAACACAAAATTTCAACCCCAAAACAATAAAAACAAGCCCCCAATTTTCATTTATTTTTGCCTTTTTGTATCTTTTACATGTAAGCACGTATATTGCTGAATTTTGGCCCGGTATACTGCATTGCTATAGCTTCATGGACACAAAATTTTGAAAAAATGTGAGGCGTAAAATCTTGTTTTTTAAACTTCAAAATAAAGTGCTCCGTTGCACCCGTACTCAGATGTCAATTTTCCGGTCAAAGGTCCGTATTGCCCATTATACGTTTTGTAGAGGGGTGTACTCTTTCTACAAACATTGACATGCCCAAGTATAAAAAAAGAAAAAGAAAAATGGAAAGACAATGCAGCTCATGTCTCCACAGCAAGTGAACAATAACCAAAGCATATAACACAATGTAAATTATATAAAACCCACTTGATTGTACAACTGACTTCGAACTAGTTCAAACATCTAGGAAGAGAGTAGTAGCTCCAAACTCGTGCAGATTTGAAGGTTCAAAAGTAAACTGAACCATTCCATATTCTCGTTCCAAGTCCCATGCACAGAATATGCTAGTTAATTATTAAGAGAAACCATTATCCCTTGTATCTAGAAACAGGGAGCCCTTCTGCATGCTTATGGAGAGCACACTGCAGGTGATTGGGTATAGAGCACGAACTTGCATTCATAAATTTCACACGGGGATGAACAAGAGAAACACCCTCAGACAGATATGGGCATGAACGAACCTTGATCGGCCTGGTTGTTCTGGCCCTGAGAATTTTCCATCAGATCAGCAGATTGCGGTCGTGATGACGAGCGAGCAGAATCAATAAGATGAGAGGTACACGTCAAAAAAAGGAAAATAGATGAGAGGGGTGTGGTGGCAACTGAGGTCTTGAATGGGACAAGACAGCAGGCAGGCAATTTTCCACACGCGACAAAAAGTTGGCTTGCCAAAAATTGGCTCCAAACCAAGCAGACCACACAATTGTGTCCAGAGTAATTGTTAGTCCTCACGGACACTAACATTTGCTACGTTTGTGCATGCACCTGAACACGTTCTACCATTGATTTTCAAATGAAAGCTTAATTTGTTGACGTGGCATTGCTATTGATTAGCCATATATTTGTTACACAATTCTACCGTATTGGCCATGTATTATTATATGAGCCGTGCTACGTATCGTCTGGCGGTCGCCCCGCGAGCCGTCCGATTGTTCGAGACGAGCCATCCGTTCTTCCTCTCTAATTTTCCGCAACGATACTCTTGTTGCAGAACCTCCTCTTACCTAATTTTCTGTAACAAGACCCATGTTATAAAATTATTTTTTTTCTAAATTTACTGCAATAAGATCTCTATTGTAAAATCTTCCCTTCTCTAATTTTTTGCAATAAGATCCATGTTGCAAAAATTCTTCTTCTTTATTTTTCTGCAACAAGACCCTTATTGCAAAACCTCCATTGCAACAAGACCCAACATCTCCAGCCTCTTCTATGTATTCCTGCAACAAGACTGTTTGCGAAAACTTGCAAGAACGTCGACGGCTGCAACGAAGAGAGCACCACGTGGTCTCTGCAACACTCACCGCCGATGTGGTGGGGTTGCAGCAGCGTGCTTGTTTGAGAAGAGGTGATGATATATTTTTCGAGATTGCGCCCTTCATTTCTCCTTTTTATTAGGGAGCCTTCTGTTGAGCCCCTTCTGCATAGTGCTCTTTTACAAAGTGGTCTCATTGATCTACTCGGTTGAGCTCTTTTATGAAGTGGTCCTCATAGTTGTGCTATTGCAGATATGCCCTTTAAGATATATTTTTTGAGATTGCGCCCTTCATTTCTCCTTTTTATTAGGAAAGCACCCTTTTCAAGGTCGCCACACCCACAAACTTACTGTACTAGTCTAATTGATCTACTCGGTTGAGCTGATACTAGTATAAATGAGATCCATGGAAAGAGCCAGGGGATGGAGAGATAGAAGTAGGGGGTGGGAGGGTCAATGGAAGAATGTGCGGCTGTTGGGATTGAAGGAAATATGCCCTAGAGGCAATAATAAAGTTATTATTTATTTCCTCATATCATGATAAATGTTTATTATTCATGCTAGAATTGTATTAACCGGAAACATGATACATGTGTGAATACATAGACAAAACTATAGTCACTAGTATGCCTCTACTTGACTAGCTCATTAATCAAAGATGGTTCTGTTTCCTGACCATAGACATGTGTTGTCATTTGATTAGTGGGATCACATCATTAAGAGAATGATGTGATTGACATGACCCATTCTGTTAGCCTAGCACTTGATCGTTTAGTATACTGCTATTGCTTTCTTCATGACTTATACAAAAGTTCCTGCAACTATGAGATTGTGCAACTCCGTTTACGGAAGAACACTTTGTGTGCTACCAAACGTCACAACGTAATCGGGTGATTATAAAGGTACTCTCAGTGTTTCCAAGGTACATGTTGGGTTGGCATAATTCGATATTAGGATTTGTCACTCGATTGTCGGAGAGGTATCTCTGGGCCCTCTCGGTAATACTCATCACTTAAGCCTTGCAAGCATGTAACTAATGAGTTAGTTATGAGATGACGTATTACAGAACGAGTAAAGAGACTTGCCGGTAACGAGATTGAACTAGGTATTGGATACCGACGATCAAATCTCGGACAAGTAACATACCGATGACAAAGGGAACAAAGTATGTTGTTATGCGGTTTGACCGATAAAGATCTTCGTAGAATATGTAGGAACCAATATGGGCATCCAGGTCCCGCTATTGGTTATTGACCGAGAATGGTTTTAGGTCATGACTACATAGTTCTCGAACCCATAGGATCCGCACGCTTAACGTTTCGATGACAGTTTTATTATGAGTTTATAAGTTTTGATGTACCGAAGTTTGTTCGGAGTCCCGGATGTGATCACGGACATGACGAGGAGTCTCGGAATGGTCGAGACATAAAGATTGATATATTGGACGACTATATTCGGACACCGAAAGGTTCCGGAGTTTTCGGAGAAAATCGAGTGCCGGGGTTACCGAACCCCCGAGAGTTAATGGGCCACATGGGCCTAGGTGGGAAGAGAGAGGGGCGGCCAGGGTGGGCCGCGCGCCCCCTCTCCCTCTAGTCCGAATTGGACTAGGAGGGGGGGCGGCGCCCCCCTTTCCTTCCCCCCTCTCCTCCTTCCTTCCCCCTCCTAGTAGGAGTAGGAAAGGAGGAATCCTACTCCTACTAGGAGGAGGATTCCTCCTCCCTTGGCGCGCCCCAGGGGGCCGGCCGGCCTCCCCCCTCCCTCCTTTATATACGGGGGCAGGGGGCACCCCATAGACACACAAGTTGATCTACGGATCGTTCCTTAGCCGTGTGCGGTGCCCCCTTCCACCATATTCCACCTCGGTCATATCGTCGTGAAGCTTAGGCGAAGCCCTGCGCCGGTAGAACATCAAGATCGTCATCACGCCGTCGTGCTGACGGAACTCTCCCTCGACACTCGACTGGATCGGAGTTCGAGGGCTGTCATCGAGCTGAACGTGTGCTGAACTCGGAGGCTCCGTACGTTCGGTGCTTGGATCGGTCGGATCGTGAAGACATACGACTACATCAACCGCGTTGTGTTAACGCTTCCGATTACAGTCTACGAGGGTACGTGGACATACACTCTCCCCTCTCGTTGCTATGCCATCACCATGATCTTGTGTGTGCATAGGAATTTTTTTGAAATTACTACGTTCCCCAACAGTGGTATCCGAGCCTAGGTTTTATGCGTTGATGTTATATGCACGAGTAGAACACAAGTGAGTTGTGGACGATATAAGTCATACTTGCCTACCAAAGATGTCATACTTTGGTTCAGCGGTATTGTGAGATGAAGCGGCCCGGACCGACATTACGCGACGCTTATGCGAGACCGGTTTCACCGCTACGAGCACTCGTGCTTAAAGGTGGTGGCGGGTGTCTCTCTCTCACTTTAGTTGAACTGAGTGTGGCTACGCCCGTCCTTGTGAAGGTTAAAACGGAGTCTATTTGACAAACTATCGTTGTGGTTTTGATGCGTAGGTAAGAACGGTTCTTGCTAAGCCCGTAGCAGCCACGTAAAATTTGCAACAACAAAGTAGAGGACGTCTAACTTGTTTTTGCAGGGCATGTTGTGATGTGATATGGTCAAGACGTGATGCTATATTTTATTGTATGACATGATCATGTTTTGTAACCAAAGTTATCGGCAACTGGCTAGAGCCATATGGTTGTCGCTTTATTGTATGAAATGCAAACGCCCTGTAATTGCTTTACTTTATCACTAAGCGGTAGCGATAGTCGTAGAAGCAATAGATGGCGTAAACGACAACGATGCTACGATGGAGATCAAGGTATCGCGCCGGTGACGATGGTGATCATGACGGTGCTTCGAAGATGGAGATCACAAGCACAAGATGATGATGGCCATATCATATCACTTATATTGATTGCATGTGATGTTTATCCTTTATGCATCTTATCTTGCTTTGATTGACGGTAGAATTTTAAGATGATCTCTCACTAAAATTATCAAGTAGTGTTCTCCCTGAGTATGCACCGTTGCCGAAGTTCGTCGTCTTGAGACACCACGTGATGATCGGGTGTGATAAGCTCTCGTCCATCTACAACGGGTGCAAGCCAGTTTTGCACACGCAGAATACTCAGTTAAACTTGACGAGCCTAGCATATGCAGATATGGCCTCGGAACACGGAGACCGAAAGTTCGAGCGTGAATCATATAGTAGATATGATCAACATAATGATGTTCACCATTGAAAACTACTCCATATCACGCGATGATCGGTTATGGTTTAGTTGATTTGGATCACGTGATCACTTAGATGACTAGAGAGATGTCTGTCTAAGTGGGAGTTCTTAAGTAATATGATTAATTGAACTTAAATTTATCATGAACTTAGTACCGATAGTATCTTGCTTGTCTATGTTTGTTTGTAGATAGATGGCTCGTCTTTGTTGTTCCGTTGAATTTTAATGCGTTCCTTGAGAAAGCAAAGTTGAAAGACGATGGTAGCAATTACACGGATCGGGTCCGTAACTCGAGGATTATCCTCATTGTTGCATGTAAGAGTTACGCCCCGAAGCACCGCCGAGAGCGAACTGCTGCTGATGCGATGCAACCGACGATGTTAAGAACGTCTGGCGAGCAAAGTGATGACTACTCTATAGTTCAGCAGTGCCATGCTACGACTTAGAACCGGGTCTTCAATGACGTTTTGAACGTCATGGAGCATATGAGATGTTCCAGAGTTGAAGTTAATATTTCAAGCAAATGCCCGGATTGAGAGATATGAAGTCTCCAATAAGTTCTATAGCTGCAAGATGGACGAGAATAGTTCTCACGGTGAACATATACTCGAAATGTCCGGGTATAACAATCACTTGATTCAATTGGGAGTTAATCTTCACGATGATAGTGTCATTGATGAAATTCTTCAATCATCGCCACCAAGCTACAAGAGCTTCGTGATGAACTATAATATGCAAGGGATGAACAAGACTATTCCCGAGCTCTTCGCGATCTTTGAAAGCAGCGGAGGTAGAAATCAAGAAGGAGCATCAAGTGTTGATGGTCAACAAGACCACTAGTTTCAAGAAGAAGGGCAAAGGGAAGAAGAAGGAACTTCAAAAGAACGGCAAGCAAGTTGCTGCTCAAGAGAAGAAACCCAAGTCCGGACCTAAGCTCAAATCGAAGTGCTTCTCTTGCAAGCGATCGTCATTTGGGCGGAACTGCCCCAAGTATTTGGCGGATAAGAAGGATGGCAAAGTAAACAAAGGTATATGTGATATACATGTTATTGATGTGTACCTAACTAGAGCTCGTAGTAGCACTGGTATTTGATATTGGTTCTTGCTAATATTTGCAACTCAAAGCAGGACTACGGAATAAGCGAGCAGCGCCAAGGACGAGGTGACGATGCGCGTGGGAAACAGTTCCAAAGTCGATGTGATCGCGGTCGGCACGCTACCTCTACATCTACCATCGGGATTAGTTTTAGACCTGAATAATTGTTATTTGGTGCCAGCGTTGAGCATGAACATTACATCTGGATCTCGTTTGATGCGAGACGGTTATTCATTTAAATCAGAGAATAATGGTTGTTCTATTTATATGAGTAATATCTTTTATGGTCATGCACCCTTAAAGAGTGGTCTATTTTTATTGAATCTCGATAGTAGTGATACACATATTCATAATGTTGAAGCCAAAAGATGCAGAGTTGATAATGATAGTGCAACTTATTTGTGGCATCGCCGTTTAGGTCATATCGATGTAAAACGCATGAAGAAACTCCATCTTGATGGACTTCTAGAATCACTTGATTATGAATCACTTGGTACTTGCGAACCGTGCCTCATGGGCAAGATGACTAAAACACCGTTCTCCGGAACTATGGAGAGAGCAGATTTGTTGGAAATCATACATCTGAGATGTATGTGGTCCGATGAATGTTGAGGCTCGTGGCGGATATCGTTATTTTTTCACCTTCACAGATGATTTGAGCAGATATGGGTATATCTACTTAATGAAGCACAAGTCTGAAACATTTGAAAAGTTCAAAGAATTTCAGAGTGAAGTAGAAAATCATCGTAACAAGAAAATAAAGTTTCTACAATCTGATCGTGGAGGAGAATATCGATTGATTTAGATAAGTTAGGAAAGTTAGATTCAAATCTATTATTTGTTTCTTAAAAATTTGTTATTTGTTTCCTAAGACAAATTGAACCAATAAAAGGAATCGATTGATATGAATAATTTAAGGAAGTTAGATCCGTGATTTGTTATATGTTAGGAAAGTCTTGGTTGTAATGAAGAGTGGAGAGGAAAATAAACCGATGGACCAGGATGGGAGGGGATGGTGGGAGGAGAGACGAAAAAAACCCAGCGAAAATAAACCTTGGAGAGTATTCACCAACTGCTCCATTAGGAGTAAAGATTCCACTTCAACTATTTTTTCAAATAGTAGCAATCAGCCTACAAAACAACAGTAGCTTAAAACGCTCTGTTGTGAACAAATTCAGCTATCATATGTTATCTGTAATAACAACTATGTACCCTCTGTTTCCCGAAAGTAACAATAGCTTAAAATGATCTTCTCTGAACAAAATCCCTCCACCGTCATTCCTACTAAATTGTTTAATCAATTGTCTCCATCTATTACTCCGATTTTGGAAACTAAATGTTGTCTACCAGTTCTTTATCTTGCAACCTAAAGACATTGTGCCAAACAAAATTTTCCAAACTAAAGTGGCAAAATAGAGCTAATAATTTGACAAAAATGGGACAAACTAACCGACTAATTTTAACCTCTCCAAAGCATGGCCCAACATCACTTCCTCATCTCCACCTCGTCCAATGATTGGTGCGAGGCTTCCGGTGGATTCTGAGGTACCATGAAGCCTGACACACAAAAAAGGTTGATTTAGGTGGAGATTAACAAAGGCGTGGTGTTTAGGATAGGAGAGGAGACCTAGGAAGGCGTTGTACTGAACTACTGATTGTATGGGAGAGCTCATCAGCAGCAGATCTCAAGCACGAAGGAGAAAAGAACCTCAAGGTTACTTAGCGCGGTGAGGCGAAGTACGTGCCGCGGTGGTGAAGCGGTGACCCATAGACTGGAGATGACGTAGTTATAGATGGAGATGGGGATATCCCCTCATCGACCATGTCCCCACCACCTCCATCGAAGGGCAACACCGCCCATTGGATCACTTTCCGGCGACAAGGTGGATGCAGCACAACTGCACAACCATGGGTCGTAGTAATTTGTTGTGCAGTAACTCTGTCCTGGTAACGTCATCGCCATGTCCCGAGGGCTGAGGGAGAAAAAAGGCTGGGGAAGCCATGGACGTCACGACACCGAAGGATCGAGGCACACGCCGGAGGCAGCATGGCTCGCTGCCTTGCTCTCGCCTCTCGTACATCCCCGCCGCCTGCGAGCGCAGTAAGGATTTTTTCCATGGTGCGCGCCGCCGGCTCGGAGTGGGAGAGATGGAGAACGCACAGAACGGGCTGGGAGTATGCCTCGATGGGCCGACGTAGGCCTTTGACCTCTGCCACTCAGCCTGACGAAGGAGATAATTTGTAGCTCAGCCTGCGGAGCAGCAGCCCGATTAAGGAGAGCTGCGGACGCGCTTGGGAGTCGCCTATTTTGATCTGGTACGTTGGTGAGTTCCATCGGATGGTCAACTATCTCAAATGGCTGTGCGAGGACATAGGTAGCTGAGTCTTACTGTTTAGTAATTATCAATCAATCAATCATCCATGTTTCTTCTTCATTGAGTTCACCCCACGATCCGATCGCCATATTCGAGTAATTTGGTAAGGCAGTGAGTTGAGGCATAGCCTTACAACTTGATGTATTTGTACAAGGGGTCGATGGAATGACCTTGACTATTTAAAGTTATTTGTGTGTCTCCTGCAATGAAGTTGTCTCTTGACTTCTTCTCCATCTAAGGCCCCGTGGGTACCTAGGATCCCAGAGACGTTCTAGGAGGAGGTAAGGAGCGAGGAGGACGTGAAACGCTATCCCCAATAGAAATGAGAGAAGGGGTTAGTATGGTAGCGGAAGGCAATTCGTTGGGGACGAATAAAGTGCACTCATTAAACACCCAATTTTTTATCCGAATGTTTAATCTTAATAACCGGTGAGAAGGTAAGGGTGCGCGGTTGGACAACTGACTCTTGATGCAGGTCGCGCACCAGTCAAGATGTACTTTGAACACATCCACACATCTTCACGTCACAAGCACATCATAGTGGTTGTTTTCTGCAACACAAATTAATATCATTATGATCGTGAGCACAAATATAGTACTCCACTACAAATCTAACGCCATACTTTTGACCAGGGCAAATTATGTTCTCCGAGCATGTCAAGTTTAGTTGGCGACTTATGCTAAATCCGTCTCAATTCATTTTTTTATCAGAAAACTTCCGCACTTGCAAACTAAATTTGGAATCATCGCGTCAATATATATTGCTATAAAAAACGTTAGATTTACCATGCGTAAAATTCCAACATCAGATTTTTAGTGTTTCCATTAGAGAAAACCCCTCTATTTGCCACACTGTCACCTCGAAGGAACAAGTCAAAGTATATGCCACATCAGCAGAATACAATGTACAAATGTATCAAGTGACCGCCACTATATAAACTGACGTGATTTTACTGACCATCGGGTGCCCGCCCCCGAAAAGAAAGACCATAAATCCGGTATTCTTCAATATATTGACCAGAGTGACTGTCATTGAATTTTACTCTTGATCTGAGTGTTGTATCTCATTCTTTAGGCTGGTCATAGTGGGAGTAACATAGGTAGTAACATAGATATCACATAAGCAAAAATGATGAGGTGGCAAGTGGTTAATAAGGAGAGAAGCAAATAGAGTAACATAATATGTTACCATCCCACAGCGCTTTCCAATGCAAAATGAGCCTACAAAGGAATAAATGAACACATCTATGTTACCACACATATGACAGTAGCCACTATGAAGATATTAACATATGACCAGCCTTAGACTAGTCATAGTGGGAGTAACATAAGTAGTAGCATAGATGCCACATAAGCAAAAAAGATGATGTGTCATGTAATTAAAGAGGAGAGAGACAAATAGAATACTTAACATAATATGTTACCATCACATAGCGGTTCCAAGTATAAAATGAGTCTACAAAGCAATAAATTGAGATATGTATGTTAATACACCTATGACACTTCCTACTATGAAGATAGTAACATGGACTAGTAACATATGTACTCCCTCTGTTCCGAAATAATTGTCATTGGGAAAAACTAGTGTACCGAGCGTCACGTTGCGATTTTTCTTCGCTTTACCGCTTTGCCCTCCTGCTCGCTCTCTCCCCGACCGCTCGCTCTCTCCCCGACCGCTCGCACCTCTCACTCTCTACTGACCACTCGCTCTCTCTCCCCCCGACAGGTCGCTCTCTCCGACCCCGACCGCTCCCCCTCTTGTCGGCCAGTCACTCGTCGGTCAGTCGCTCACCGGCTAGTTGCCATCCTCTCCCTCTCGTCGGCGTCTCCCTCACCGCAGTCTTGCACCTCACCACCCATAACCCTAGCAACCCGCCTCCCTCTTGTCGATCAAAGGTGACATTTTTACCAGTTGGGGTGCTCAATTCGGGGTGGCGGTGCTCGATCCATGGGCGGCAGTACTCGATCCATGCTAGAGCAGCGGGAGGAGGAGGCCAAGGTGGAGATCATGGTGCGGGAGGGGGAGCTTGGCGAGACGGCGGCTGGATCTGAAGCGCGGCTGCTCCACCTTCCTCAGGGCGGCGGGGATCTCCGACTCGCTTCAGAGGGGAAGGGCCTGACCGCCGGCGGCCACTGCGGGTAGAAGGGGAACTGCGTCAACGACGTCGTCGGTGTCAGCGTCCCAGGTACAGGGCACGGCGGCACGCACTGCGGGCCCATGCGCAGGCACACCGTGCCGTTGCCGCCGTCCACCAGCGCGCTGCTGGCCGACAAGAGCAGCCATAGCCACACGGCCACGACGAGCAAGACCGTCGGCGACGGGTTCGTGCAGTCCCGCGAGGACCGCGCCGTGTGGGATGCCGAGACGACGTTGCTGGAGATGGAATCTCCGACTACCTCACGCCCTCCGCTAGCCTGCACATTAGGTAACCCACCCACCGCTGGCCTGCACATCAACTCTACTTTTTCTTGTCAAGAAACAACATCCTTTTTAGTACATCATCTGCAAATTTGATTCACTTAGTGTTACTCCTAGCTGAATTCCTTTGGCAGTGTGAAAGAAAGAGAACTCGAGCCAAGGTGATGGTGATGGAAATGAATGAAAGAAAGAGAAGCTGGTAAGGTGACCTACCTACCATTTTCAAACCAAGACTTTCTATTTTGTGACTGGTCTTTCTATTTTGAAATTGTGCCCTGACCGAATTTTCTCAACTGTAATTCCGTTGGTGGGGACGCTCAAGATACCGTAATTTTGTACCCACACCTAGCGACTATATACATGTTTACACTACTCCGTTACCAAAACATTTTGATATCCTGATTGATTGATTTCCTGAGTGAACATTTCCAAAACTAGCAGATCATGATCTTGATATCGGTATATTGCTAGTATTCCATTACCAAAATATTTTGATATCCCGATTGACCGATTTCTTAAGTGAACGTTTCCAAAATTAGCAGATCATGATTGAACGTTTCCAAAAGTAACATGATCAATTCACATGCTTCCTGATTTATTGATTGAATATTTCCAAAAGTAACATGAACAATTTTGCAGGAGTGCCCACAACAAAGATGAGCGGAAGCAGGGGAGTTCGCTAGGATGGAGGCACTGGTGGCCTGGCCGTGGCCATGGAGGAGGTGGGGGCGGAGGAGGAGTTGAGCACTGGCCAGGGTCAGGCGG
Source organism: Aegilops speltoides (assembly GCA_021437245.1). NCBI lineage: Eukaryota > Viridiplantae > Streptophyta > Magnoliopsida > Poales > Poaceae > Aegilops > Aegilops speltoides. The sequence continues at coordinate 253,480,019 of CM038141.1, read as the reverse complement.
GGCAGGAGGTGAGCGCTGGCCTGGGGGAGCCCGATGGAGAAGCAGGGGCGACAAGGGGCCTGGCGGAGGGGCAAAGAGGAGCACTGGCCTGGAGGAGCTCGGCGGAGGGGCAAAGAGGAGCGCTGTCCTGGAGGAGCCTGACGGAGGGGCACTGGCCTGGAGGAGCCCAACGGAGGGGCGCTGGCCTGGAGGAGCCCGACGGAGGGGCCTGGAGGAGTGCTGCCTCGCGGATGGAGGATGGAGGAGGAGGACGACCTGTTTTCAAACTAGGGGTATTTCTGTACTTTTGTGCGTTTTCACCTCGTCGGAGAGGAACTCCCAATGACAATTATTTCGTAACGGAGGGAGTATGTTACTAGTCTAAGTTACTCCCCACTATGACTAGCCTTAGATCTTTTGGGTTAAGGCCAGGTGAACCAACCAACCCACGATGATCCCCTTTCGTTGTCTCCATTAATTTTTCAATCCATTCGCTCCCACTCAACCATATTCATTTGGACTCACCTTCCCGTCACTGCTAGCTCCACTTCCACCGTGAGTCGCCGATATAGTTAGTTCCTCCATTGCCGATCGATCAGCCTATCAAGGAGGAAGACAAAGCGGCCGTCGACCTTTTGAGCATTTTGAATTAACCTTTGGAATAAGGACAAGAATTACGCCATTCCATCCCTTTTGGGTATAAGCACACACAAAAAGTAAGTAAATTGAGAGCTTTTCTTAAAGAGAGAGTAAATGGAGAGTCGAGATTGCTTCAGTCACAGTTAGCAATGAGTGAGTGAAGCAAAATGTTGATGTGAAAACCCAAGTATGTTCAAACTAATCATTCTGACAGAAGCTAGTGTTTGACGTATATCTTGATCTCCCAGCTATGGTTGGTATTGATAGAAGTAACAACATTGTCCATCTATTGGAAAGAGCTATTAATCGTCTAAGAGGATGGAAGGAAAATTGTTATCTAAGGTGGCAAAGGAGATTTCGTTGATGGCTATCATCCAAGTCATCTGAGCCTTTTCCATGTCTATTTTAAGTTACAAAAGAAGGTATATGCAAATGTATCATACTCCCTTTGTTCCCAAATATTTGTCTTTCTAGACATTTCAAATGGACTACAACATACAGATGTATATAGACATATTTTAGAGTGTAGGTTCACTCATTTTGCATTGTATGTAGTCACTAGTCTTCATCTCTAGAAAGACAAGTATTTAGGAACAAAGGGAGTAGAAGCCAACGCAGGTATTTGGTGGGAAGATACAGATGAACATAAATGGATGCATTGATTCGCCTCATGGAAAATGGATATCCCAATAAAGAATGAGATTATAGGATATGGATTTGCATGCTTTTAACCTACCAACAATGCCGATAAAACAAAGCTAAAGATTGATTACTTGACCTGGAACTTTTTGTGCAAAGGTATGGCATGCAAAATATTTTCCAAATAAAGATCTCTTGAAAACTAGACCTAAGAAGGGTTCATCTTATTCTTGGCAGAGATTAGTTGTTGGTTTAGAAAATTTCAAATGGGCCATATTTGGAGAGCTGGGTCAGGTACAAGAATCGGTATATGGGATGCTCACAGGGTCATAAATAGTCCGACCGTGATGATACAAACTAGGGGCATGTTCTTTTGAACAAAATGGATAAGGTCATTGACCCATTTTTAGCACAATGGGATGAAGCTTTAATTATTTGTAGTTTCTTGTTTTTTTACCATAAAATAATTTTGAGAATCTCGTTGAATGATCATATGACATAGGATTTGTTTGCCTGGCACAAAACAAAGTCCTTTCCCACTTTCGCTCGATATATTACACTGAATGGGATCATCAAATCATCTTGAGGTTAAAGAGTGATGATGAGACATGGGTCTTCTAGGTGAAATTCTGCATGGACATCTCGTATTCCCAACAAAGAAAATGATACGAGGGAAGCCCTAGGGGTGCCCCGATCTTCACGATTGGAGCTGGATCCGAGGTGAAACACTACGTATATGAAGAATAAAGGTAGGAACACTCAAGGGGAACACTCAAAAGGAAAAGATTCACCACCAAGCTTAATCAAATGTCAAGTAAATTGCAAAATGTTGAGGCTCAAAGGCGAATACAAACTGTTAGAAGGGAATAGAGAGGGATTGGTGGAATCAATGGATGTATTATTGAGCCTCGAGGGCGAGTATACATTGAGTACAAGACTTAGATGGCAAGAAGCCTCTCCTGGAGATAAGGTAGGAGACGTATTACAAATCCTAGACTACCAAATACATGTAACCCAAAAATATCTCTAACATCCCTCTGCAGTCGTAGCGATAGCATGGCAGACAACAGGAGCGTCGCAGATGGTTGGACTGGAGAGAATAGCAGCTGAAGGGCTGACAACCCCCCGCAGTCGCAGCAGGAGCGTCGTGGACAATGTCATGTCGTGGACACACTGACTGTAGAGGAAGCAACGAGTTTCTCAAGCGGATGATAGCCCTTTGTGCCGTTTGTCGAAGTAGCCGAGAGCGTAGGTGGTGTAGCCGTGGTCGAGATTGCCGTGCGAAAAGTGCTGTGGTCGATGTCGAGTTGGGGTAGCCGATGTCGAGGAAGTCATCGTGGAGCTGTGGGTGCAAGAGAAGCCGAGTTAGTCATAGGCGCAGTGGTGTCGAAGTTGTGGTGCGCCGGGAAGAAGACTTTGTTGACGACATGTCGCGCCAGGTTTGCCAAGCCCGGGGACACATCGTGGATGAAGGCATGCACCGATGTTGCCAGCACCAGGCATGCGTAGACGGACGAAGACGAACTTGACGAAGCGACGCACCAGGCTTGCCAGGCCCGAGGACACGTCATGGACGAAGGCACACATCGGTGTTGCCAGCACCGGGCATGTGTAGACAAGAAACCTGCATGAGTTGTACGCCATGTCGAGGGGTCGAAGGGGCCAGCAGAGAAGTAGACTTGACAATGGTTGTGGCACCAATCGGCGAGGGGCCGATGTCACCAACGGTGGTCGGAGTAGACGAAGTGTCGGGGAAGATGATGGCGACAATGGCGAAGGGCTGGTGCTAGATGAAGACAATGGAGGTGGGCGGGTTGCGGCGATGGCTACGGGGGTAGTGGCAGCGGTGGCTGATAACCCACAAGTGTAGGGGGTCGCAACAGTTTTCGAGGGTAGAGTATTCAACCCAAATTTAGTGATTCGACACAAGGGGAGCCAAAGAATATTCTCAAGTATTAGCAGTTGAGTTGTCAATTCAACCACACCTGGATAACTTAATATCTGGAGCAAAGTATTTAGTAGCAAAGTAGTATGGAAATACTGATATGATGGCAAAAGTAACAAAGAGCAGTTTTGTAGTAATCGTAATAAAGGGTGACGGTAAAGTAACTAAGCAAAGAGCAATATGTGAAAAGCTCATAGGCATTGGATCAGTGATGGATAATTATGGTGGATGCGATTCCTCATGTAATAGTTATAACATAGGGTGACACAGAACTAGCTCCAGTTCATCAATGTAATGTAGGCATGTATTCCGAATATAGTCATACATGCTTATGGAAAAGAACTTGCATGGCATATTTTGTCCTACCCTCCCGTAGCAGCGGGGTCCTATTGGAAACTAAGGGATATTAAGGCCTCCTTTTAATAGAGTACCGGACCAAAGCATTCACACTTAGTGAATACATGAACTCCTCAAACTATGGTCATCACCGATAAGTATCCCGATTATTGTCACTTCGGGGTTAACGGATCATAACACATAATAGGTGACTATAGACTTGCAAGATAGGATCAAGAACTCACATATATTCATGAAAACATAATAGGTTCAGATCTGAAATCATGGCACTCGGGCCCTAGTGACAAGCATTAAGCATAGCAAAGTCATAGCAACATCAATCTCAGAACATAGTGGATACTAGGGATCAAATCCTACCAAAACTAACTCGATTACATGGTAAATCTCATCCAACCCATCACCGTCTGGCAAGCCTACGATGGAATTACACACGCACGGCGGTGACCATCATGAAATTGGTGATGGAGGATGGTTGATGATGATGACGGCGACGGATTCCCCTCTCCTGAGCCCAGAACGGACTCCAGATCAGCCCTCTCGAGAGAGATTAGGGCTTGACGGCAGCTCCGTATCGTAAAATGCGATGAATCTTTCTCTTTGATTTTTTCTCCACGAACGTGAATATATGGAGTTGGAGTTGAGGTCGGTGGAGCTTTAGGGGGCCCACGAGGCAGGGGGCGTGCCCTAGGGGGGCGCCCCCACCCTCGTGGATAGGGTGTGGGCCCCCTGATGTTGATTCTTTCGCCAATATTTTTTATCAAATCCAAAAAGTTGCTCTGTGGATTTTCAGGTCATTCCAAGAACTTTTATTTCTGCACGAAAATAACACCATGGCAGTTCTGCTGAAAAAAACGTTGGTCCGGGTTATTTCCATTCAAATCATGCAAGTTAGAGTCCAAAACAAGGGCAAAAGTGTTTGGAAAAGTAGATACGATGGAGACATATCAACTCCCCCAAGCTTAAACCTTTGCTTGTCCTCAAGCAATTCAGTTGACAAACTGAAAGTGATAAAGAAAAACTTTTACAAACTCTGTTTGCTCATGTTGTTGCAAATATGTAAAGCCGGCATTCAAGTTTCAGCAAAGATTATGAACTAACCATATTCACAATAACACTTAGGTCTCATGTTTACTCATATCATTGGCATAATCAACTAGCGAGCAATAATAATAAATCTCGGATGACAACACTTTCTCAAAACAATGATAATATGATATAACAAGATGGTATCTCGCTAGCCCTTTCTGAGACCACAAAACATAAATGCAGAGCACCTCTGAAGATCAAGGACTGACTAAACATTGTAATTCATGGTAAAAGAGATCCAGTCATAGTCATACCCAATATAAATTAATAGTAATGCATGCAAATGACAGCGGTGCTCTCCAGCGGGTGCTTTTTAACAAGAGGGCGATGACTCAACATAAAAGTAAATAGATAGGCCCTTCGCAGAGGGAAGCAGGGATTTGTAGAGGTGCCAGAGCTCGATTTTGAAATAGAGATAAATAATATTTTGGGCGGTATACTTTCATTGTCAACATAACAACCAAGAGATCTCAATATCTTCCATGCTAGACACAATATAGGCGGTTCCCAAACAGAATGGTAAAGTTTATACTCTCCCTCCACCAACAATCATCAATCCATGGCTTGCCCGAAACAACGGGTGCCTACAACTAACAACAATCCTAGGGGAGTTTTGTTTGCAATTATTTTGATTTGATTTGAGCATGGGAGTGGGCATCCCGGTGACCAGCCATTTTCTTGTGAGTGAGGAGCAGAGTCCACTCCTCTTGAGAATAACCTGCCTAACATGGAAGATACAGACAACCCTAGTTGATACATGAGCTGTTCGAGCATACAAAACAGAATTTCATTTGAAGGTTTAGAGTTTGGCACATACAAATTTACTTGGAACGGCAGGTAGATACCGCATATAGGAAGGTATGGTGGACTCATATGGAATAACTTTGGGGTTTATGGATTTTGGATGCACAAGCAGTATTCCTGCTTAGTACAAGTGAAGGCTAGAAAGAGACTAGGAAGCGACCAACTAGAGAGCGACAACAGTCATGGACATGCATTAAAATTAATCAACACTGTGTGCAAGCATGAGTAGGATATAATCCACCATGAACATAAATATCGTGAAGGCTATGTTGATTTTGTTTCAACTTCATGCGTGAACATGTGCCAAGTCAAGTCACTCAAATCATTCAAAGGAGGATACCACCCTATCATACCACATCACAACCATTTTAATAGCATGTTGGCACGCAAGGTAAACCATTATAAACTCCTAGCTAATTAAGCATGGCATAAGCAACTATAATCTCTAATTGTCGTTGCAAGCATGTTTATTCATAATAAGCTGAATCAAGAACGATGAACTAATCATATTTACAAAAACAAGATAGGTCGAGTTCATACCAACTTCTCCCATCTCAATCAGTCCATCATATATCGTCATTATTGCCTTTCACTTGCATGATCGAACGGTGTGAATAATAATAATAGTGCACGTGCATTGGACTAAGCTGGAATCTGCAAGCATTCAATTCAAGGGAGAAGACAGGGTAATATGGGATCTCGGTTAAATCAACAATAATGCATATGAGAGCCACTCAACATTTTCATCATGGTCTTCTCCTCTTGACCCCCAAAAAAAGAAAAGAAACTATTTACACGGGAAAGCTCCCAACAAGCAAAAAAAGAACGAGAAATCTTTTGGGGTTTTCTTTTAATTACTACTACTACAGCATGGAAAGTAAACTAACTAAATGCTACAACTAATTTTTTTTGGTTTTTCTTAAGTTTATTTAAACACACAAAAAGAAAACAAGAATAAGAAAATAAACTAGCATGGATAGTACAATGGAAAAGTATGAGCACCGACAACTAGAATGAGTGTGTGAACATGAATGTAATGTCGGTGAGAAATATGTACTCCCCCAAGCTTAGGCTTTTGGCCTAAGTTAGTCTATGCCCATGGATCGCGCCTACTCTCTCCGGTGTACTGAGGAGTGTCATCAGAGTACCACTGGCTGGCGATCTCCTCCGGATCCCACTGATAAAAGGACGGTCGATAAATGTCAAGTGGTGGTTCCGGCTCAGGCTCTGGAGCTGGTGTCTAGCTTCAGTATGCGTGAACGGCCTCCGGCAAGATGAGGTACGTGCCTGCAGATAAATCAAACAAAGAGGGTGTAGGCAAGATAATAGTCTCACTGTGAGTTTTATGAAATCTCAAATTATACTTAAGCATCTTCTCATCATTTTTAACAATAAACTCTTATAATCTAGAATGGTATGGGGCAGCAACTTTTCTTCTTTCTCATAATGCTTAATAGGTATCCTGAAGTGTTTAGCAAGGCGTAAAGCATAGATGCCTCCAAAGATGGGGCCCTTTGTACGGTTCAGGCTTAATCCTTTAGCAACAGTAGCGCCTAAACTAACAGTGTTATCACGAAATAAAGCATGGCACAAAATAACAATATCAGGGACACTAAGGTTTCCACAGTTCCCGCGACCAATTAAGCATATACTAGCAAATATTGAAAAGTAACATAGAACAGGAAAGTGTATGCTAGTAATTCTTGGATCGGAAACCTTCCTCGTTTCCCTTACAGTAATCATATCAATAATTCCATCCACATCTCTATGATATGGTTCCTCTATGCTGCCCTCGAAGGGTATCTTGCAAACCCCACAAAAGTCACGCAGTGACATCTCCCTAACCTCATCATATAAATGAAACTCCACCGGAGGTGGGGATTTCTTAGAGTGAAAGTAAAAATTTTGCACGAAAGTATTAGTGAGTAAGAGATACTGTTCGAGCTGGTCGTGGAGGTAGTCGGTGAGGCCCGCATCATCAGCCAAAGAATAAAAATCATCATGAATACCGACTGCTCTCAAGAACTCATCACAAGGCCATTCACACGGTCGAACTTCCGCAACGCGAGGGAGATTATACTTGGGCTTTTTATTATCCTCACTTTGTTTATCCTTCGAGCTTTGGCTCGAAGAGCCCCTCAAAAATCTCTTCATCATTTTCTGAAAATGTCTGAAATTTTTAGTAACTCAAAATAAAAGTGAACCAAACTCAACAAAATTGATAGCAACTACTCCCACAAGTGCCTAGAGACTATATCATGCATTAGAACTACTTGGGACCATATAAATTTGACATGCAAGCTCAAGAACAGGGTCACCTAGGCAGCAAAAATTTGCAATCAATAAAGTACTAGAACAAAAACTAATTCGACCATTGGAGGGGTCACATACCAAAGAACAATCCCCCAAAGCAGTTTTGTGAATGGAGCTTTGAGCAAGGAGATCGAAAATGGCAGCAAGATGAGCTAGAACTCGTGCTTGAGCTGAATAGTGATTTTTTGGGAGTAAGAAGAAGAGTGTGGGTGCAGGAGTAAGTGGAGGGGGGGGGGCACCATGGGCCCACGAGGCAGGGGGCGCGCCCCATGGGGTGCGTGCACCCTGGACCGTCGTGGCCACGTGCTTGCTCCCCCTGCTGTGTTCTCAATGCCAGATATTCTCAAAGATTCCAAAAAAATCATATTTAATTTTCAGGGCATTTGGAGAACTTCTATTTTCGGGGTATTTTTTATTGCACAAATAATTCAGAAAATAGACAGAAAATACTATTTTTGCTTTATTTATTCTAATAATAGAAAGTAAAAAGAGGGTACAGAAGGTTGTGCTTTCTAACTTCATCCATCTCATGCTCACCAAAAGGAATCTACTAACAAGGTTGATCAAGTCTTGTTAACAAACTCATTCCGAATCGCATGAAACCGGAGAAATTTCGAATGACACTAGGTTACCTCAACGGGGATATGCACATCCCCAATAATAAGAATACCATATTTCTTCTTGATAGTAGGAAGAGGAAATTCAAAACCTCCAATAATAATCGATGGAATTTTTCCAATAGAATTGATACTGTGAACTTGAGGTTGTTTCCTCGGAAAGTGTACCGTATGCTCATTACCATTAACATGAAAAGTGACATTGCTTTTGTTGCAATCAATAACAGCCCCTGCAGTATTCAAAAAGGGTCTACCAAGGATAATCGACATACTATCATCCTCGGGAATATCAAGAATAACAAAGTCTGTTAAGATAGTAACGTTTGCAACCACAACAGGCACATCCTCACAAATACCGACAGGTATAACAGTTGATTTATCAGCCATTTGCAAAGATATTCCAGTAGGTGTCAACTTATTTAGTTCAAGTCTACGATATAAGGAGAGAGGCATAACACTAACACCGGCTCCAAGATCACATAAAACAGTTTTAACATAATTTCTTTTAATGGAGCATGATATAGTAGGTACCCCTGGATCTCCAAGTTTCTTAGGTATTCCACCCTTAAAAGTATAATTAGCAAGCATGGTGGAAATTTCAGCTTCCGGTATCTTTCTTTTATTTGTAATAATATCTTTCATGTACTTAGCATAAGGATTTACTTTAAGCATATCAGTTAAACACATACGCAAAAAGATAGGTCTAATCATTTCAGCAAAGCGCTCAAAATCCTCATCATCCTTTTTCTTCGATGGTTTAGGAGGAAAAGGCATGGGTTTCTGAATCCAAGGTTCTCTTTCTTTACCGTGCTTCCTAGCAACGAAGTCTCCCTTATCATAACGTTGATTCTTTGATTGTGGGTTATCAAGATCAACAGCAGGTTCAATCTCTACATCATTATTATTGCTAGGTTGAGCATCAGCATGAACATTATCATTAACATTATCACTAGGTTCATGTTCATCACCAGATTGTGTTTTAGCGTCAAAATAGAAATATCATTGGGATTCTCAGGTGAGTCTATAAGAGGTTCACTAGAAGCATGCAAAGTCCTATCATTTTTCTTCTTCTTCTTAGAAGTACCAGGTGCATCAACATTATTTCTTTGAGAATCTTGCTCAATTCTCTTAGGGTGGCCCTCAGGATACAAAGGTTCCTGAGTCATTTTACCGGTTCTAGTTGCTACTCTAACAACAAAGTCATGTTTATTATTATTTAGTTTATTGAGCAAACCATTCTGAGCCTTAAGATCTTGTTCTTCTTGAGTGATAACCATAGAAGCATATTTACTAATGAGTTTAGGTTCACCTTTAACTCTAGCCATATAATCACTCAAGTGTCCAATCATATAAGCATTACTTTTCAATTGTCTACCAACATAAGCATTGAAGTTTTCTTGCCTAGCCATAAAGTCATCAAATTCATCCAAGCATTGGCTAGCAAACTTAGTAGACGGGATTTCAACTTTATCATATCTATAGAGAGAATTTACCTTTACTACCTGTGTCAGGTTATCAAGACCATGTATTTCTTTGACAGGTGGTATATTAAGGCCATGTATTTCTTCAATAGGAGGTAAATTCTTAACTTCTTCAGCTTTAATACCTTTTTCTTTCATAGATTTCTTTGCCTCTTGCATATCTTCAGGACTGAAAAATAGAACACCTCTTTTCTTCGGAGTTGGCTTAGGAGTTGGTTCAGGAAGTGTCCAATTGTTTTCATTAGTCAACATATTATTCAATAGCAATTCAGCTTGATCAATAGTTCTTTCCCTGAAAACACAACCAGCACAACTATCCAGGTGGTCTCTAGAAGCAGCAGTTAGTCCATTATAAAAGATATCAAGTATTTCATTTTTCTTAAGAGGATGATCAGACAAAGAATTAAGTAATTGGAGAAGCCTCCCTCAAGCTTGTGGGAGACTCTCTTCTTCAATTTGCACAAAATTATATATTTCCCTTAAAGCAGCTTGTTTCTTATGAGCAGGGAAATATTAGCAAAGAAGTAATAAATCGTATCCTGGGGACTACGCACACAACCAGGATCAAGAGAATTAAACCATGTTTTAGCATCACCCTTTAATGAGAATGGAAATATCTTAAGGATATAATAGTAGCGAGATTTCTCATCATTAGTGAACAGGGTGGCTATATCATTTAACTTAGTAAGATGTGCCACAACAGTTTCAGATTCATAGCCATAAAAAGGATTAGATTCAACCAAAGTAATTATCTCAGGATCAATAGAGAAATCTGTTCGCACACGAACATGTCACCGTGTACCTCCAACGCCGATGGTGATACACCGCAGCTCACGTCGAAGGAGACCCGTCCGAAAGCGCGGTACGCAGGCAATCCGGCGGGTGCTTTTGAAGACCCGAAACCCCACACGCCCGGGAGGGACCCTGTTAGGGCGCGCGACGGCTATGGGCTGCCCTAGGTTGGCCTGACCGCCCCTAAGGCCTCGAGGTTCGCCGCCTTGCAACAAGAAGAACGAACGAAAAATGAGGAAGAAGAAGAGCTAGGGTTAAGGAGAAAAGATAAAAGATAAAAAGTGGTATATTGATTGTTTGATTGTCCGGCCTTTACCCGGATCATCCGGGAGTTGATCCAGATCATCCGGCTTCAACTTTTAGCTTCTGTTGTTTTGGTCAATTTTTCGGCCCTCGGCCGGATGATCTGGACCCCGGTCCGGATGATCCGGCCATACAGTGCTACAGCGCACAGTTTTGGCTGTAACTTTTGCATACGAATTTGGATGGGGACGATCTTTATATCAAAATCGTCCGTCTCGACGAAACGAAGAACTTTGCAGTTGTAACTTTTCCCATCCGAGGTCTTCTTAATTAGGTTTCATGCCATTCTTTAATCAGGTGTCAACGCGGGTATCTCCGAAATTGTCATATCTTTTGCACTTGAGCTCCTTTTTGGTCCATCTTCATATTTATTTCGATCATATTGATGAAGGCCATCAAATGGTGACATAAACTCATAATTTTAACCTCATTTAATTATAGATTCAATCCACTCTTTGTGATCATGCCATTTTCGAGCGTCAACACATGCCGCCCTGTTTTTCGGCAAAGGTAGTATGCCGAAAAATAACTTGTATCATGTTGGTTCTAAGGACGATGTCAACACTCCATCGGCCACTTTGCATGTGCTTGGGCGATAAATATATATCGGCCATTATTTCTTCGAATCCTTGATGCAAAATTGGGTGAAACCTTCTCAACTTCCTTAACAATCCGATAGATATGTATCTCAAGGTCATCCTCCACACCATATTGCTCACCATTTTCCTAGGATTTTGCAAATAATCAACAATAAACTTTCTTCAATCCTTTCTTTTTGCCTGCATAAAAAATCATTAGTGGCCGAAGCGATAGACTTCGGTTCAGTCTTACCTATGTTGATGAGACTAAGCATCGACTATTGAATGAAATACAATACACCATGATTAACATAGTAGCCGGATGCTTGCTGTGCCAACGCTTTTGAATCGTCATGCCTAGAAATATGAACAGTTTTAAAGCAACCAAGGTAAATTTTGCATCTAGGCATGCCTCAAGATAAACTACAAGTGATTCGTCAAAACATTCATAACCCTTGGATATTTGTTGCACTACTCATAACGAATCACCAAAAGCCTCAATATGTTTAGCACATATGGCAAAAGTTCCAAACCAAATAACATTGCATATTTGGCTTTGATTATTGTGCAATAAATATTTTAAGAGGCATGAGGCTTCACATAACAGCACCATATGGAGATATATAAACAACACCAACACCATGGCCATTGTTATGAATTCAACTATCAAAACATAATCTCCATAGTACTTGTCTCGCTCTCCATTCGAACTAAGGACGATGTAAGAATATTAAACCGGCCATGATCGGATAGTTTCTTAGGACGATAGTTAATTATCGGCCATTATCATGAGGTCCATGTAGAATTCATCCATTAAAGCATGTATTGCCGAAATAAACAAATAAAATAGCAATAAAATATTTCGGCCCCTTTGTCTTAGCAACAACAATGTAACTAACCAAATGTATAGTGATTTGGTAATACTCTGTCATGATATGGAAAATTATGTTGCATCCATGGATCAAAATAAGTCCATGGAGGGTAACTGATCATACCCGTGGATGAATTCCATGGCAAAGGCATCAATGGCGTTGAAGAAAATGGATGATGTGCTAACCGAAGATTTTGATGTTGTGATGCGCACCTTTGGCTTAATTGTTTGTGGCTTTCATTATTTTCCTTCTTCACTTTTATTGTACTTGTTGCAACAGAAGCATGCACATCATTTTTGTCTTGATTGATCTTCTTGGGAACCCATGCCATGTTCCTCTTTCTCAGCTCTTGTGCACTAAGATTTTGTAATTCCTTCTTTTGCCAATACGATAAGCCGAGTGGGCATCTCGGCTGTGATTCTGTTTTGACCAATGGCAATTCTTTCTTGGCCTTGTGCACTCTCAACTTCTTTTCTTCAGATTTGGCACTTTGACTCTTAATAATTGGTTGCTTCAACTCATTGCCTTTAGTAGCCAATGTCAACACTTTCATTGGCTCTTTTTCATTTGAGATTAAATCTGAAGTAGCACTCTTACGACCGTCTCTTTTAACGCGGTAAACTTGTTTGACCACCTCTTTTTTCTTCCATGAGCTCTGGACTGATTCCTTATGATTGAAACGGTCTTTAACATGTGATTGTTCAGATGTTGATCTTCTTGGAGCTGCATAATATTGGTGAGATGGTCTAAAATAAGATGGAGAATGTGCCCTTGTATCATACCTGTCCCATGATGAATATGTATCTATATGAGCATAGGGAGGCATCCACGACATTGGCATTGGCGGCCCAAAATAAGGATATGAATATGTTGCCTTAAAATTCGCACTTTGCCAATACCGATCCTCATATTTGCGCCTTGGGGGTGATCTTGGTTTCTTTGCATGATTCGGCCGATAAGCATTCTTCTCTTCACTCTTCTTTTGATATTTATCCAATAATTCAGCGAAGGTGATTTTTGATCTCTTACACTTGCGCTTATTTCGGCTTTTGTTTTCTTTTGGTTTGCTTCCATCGATCATTGGATTTGCTTGCTGCCCCCCAGTCCTTGGCGTCTCCATTGTAGCTTCGATGGAATTTTTGCCCTCAAGGTTATGTTCATTATGCTCTTCAACAAATTCTTTACTTGAAAGCTCGATCCCATCACCGCAGTTTTACCTTCTCTTTAAATGGATCGGCTTGAAGCGATCGATGCAAAAACTTTCGCCATCGGGACCAATCGGAATAGACTGGTCATCTCTTGGTGTCTCAACAAATTTCAATCGTCCTTTATCAATGGCCGATTTAACTATTTGACGAAACATATTGCAATCCTCAAAATTATGTTTGAACGAATGATGCAACCTACAACACATTCGTCCTTGAATTGATGGCTTGACATGGTGATCAAGAATTCTAATGTAATTATTTTTCAACAACAAATCAAAGATTTGATCACACATGTTTGAATCAAAGGTATACCTTTTGTTTTCTAGCCGATCTTGTTGTGAGAACGGCTTTGGAGTTAAGCAAACGAATGGTTCAGATTTGACATCTTCCCATTCGGCTATGAATTCTTTTTCACATTCTTTTTCCGATGTCCTTAAATAAGAAACTATACTAGCATCGGTTTTCCTAAAAGATTTTAACCTTGGCTTTGAATTTCTGAAATCAAAGTAGTTAGAACATACACGTCTCAATTGAGACCATGCGTAAGCCAAGTATGAAGCAAGCAAAGCTACCCAATTAGATATGAACTTGAAATAAAGCAATGGGAAAAGCTTTGGTTGCAGTAATAAGTCACTATCGGTCTCTTTGAATGGTACAATATATTGACCAATATGCTTAGTAACAATTTTATTGTTAACAAGTATATTGCCCTTCTTCATTGGTCTTTGAACATTACTTATTAGAATTTTTCTAATAGATGCATCAACAATAAAGTTGTGACCAAATCTGAAAATAGGTAAATTACTTGCTAGACATACCTCTTCAAATATGTTGGGAGAGCATGATGATTGCATATGATGAATAATATTGTGCTTTGCTTCTGGATGACCTCCCAACACCATGTCACAATTTTCTTCTTGATTTCGTGCATCATAAATTTGAAGATCTTTGTCAACCGAACTTTGTTCGGCTACTTGTTCTTGTCCTTGAAGCTCATCAATTTCTATGGCACGAAACTCATAGGGCAGGAAGTAGGTTCCCTTAATTTCAGAAAAATCAAGTATGGTCATTTTGCCATGCTTTCCATGCCCTTTCTCAATACCGCTTGCCTCTTTGGATTTGATGGATTCAGAATATATACTACTTGATTCAGCTTTTTCAACCGAAGCACTTTCATGTTTCGAATTATCCATCTTTTCATTGATACTATCAATTAGCAATGCTTCTTTTATTTGAGTCAATTCTCCTTCAATTTGTTTTCGGCAGCGAGCGGCAAGATTGGCTTTAAGCTTTTTCTCAACGTCAGCCCACTCCGGATATGATTGCCCCCCAATGCTTTTATATTATTTCGGCAATGACACATGGGTGTTGCCGAAACTTTGCAATTGTTTAGGGGGTGTATAATATGATGTAGTACTAGGTGAAGGCATATGCATTGTTGTAAAACCATATTTTTGCTCGCCAATTTTATCAATTGGCAAAGATTCATCTTCTTGCAAAACTCTAGCTTTTATTGCGGCATAATCAGGAAATAGCCCCTTTTCATGTTGTTCAAGGCAAAGAGCACTAATCCTCTTATTTTGGGCTAAACTCTTCAATGCAGCCACCACTACCTCATCTTCTACAATGTTGGGCACAACCGCTCCTGTAAAATTTACATTCATTCTGCTATAACCAGGAAGGTGTGAAGCCGAATTATGAGCATCTACAGTTGTGTATGGTGCCGAAGAATTAGTAACATGAGGTGTAGCATATGATGGTTGAGAGTAACTGGCCGAATAGCCACTAGTAGCATGGCCAATTCTTTCATTCATCGGCATGTTTGGATTACTATATTGCACATTAGCTGCTGATGAATAAAAGGGTGAAACACTTTCTTGTATGGCATTGGAAATTCTAACTTGGGGTATTTCAAATTGATTGATCAAACTCATCATGTTGCTCATCGGCATATGAATTTGCTGGGTTGCCGATGCATGTGAGTTGGGATACATATGGTGCATGTTACTAATATCATAAGAAGTTGAAGTATATAAATTACTTTGAATCGGCCCTTGCACGTACTTAGTTGCATGATTGAAAAAACTAGGGTTGGCCGATAGAGTATACTCATTGAACGATCTAGTAACACCATATGAATTATTTGCATCCACATAAAGGGATTGGGTATTCATATTACCTCTGTAGACTGCAAACCCTAGATGATGATCTGTTCGTAGCAAGAACGGGCCGGAGACCGTTCAAAGCTTCGTCCCCAGCGGAGTCGCCAAAAAGTGTGTTCGCACACGAACATGTCACCGTGTACCTCCAACGCCGAGGGTGATACACCGCAGCTCATGTCGAAGGAGACCCGTCCGGAAGCGCGGTACACAGGCAATCCGGCGGGTGCTTTTGAAGACCCGAAACCCCACACGCCCGGGAGGGAACCCGTCAGGGCGCGCGGCGGCTATGGGCTGCCCTAGGTCGGCCTGACCGCCCCTAGGGCCTCAAGGTTCACCGCCCTGCAACAAGAAGAACAAACGAAAAACGAGGAAGAAGAAGATCTAGGGTTAAGGAGAAAAGATAAAAAATAAAAAGTGGTAGATTGATTGTTCGATTGTGTGTTGTTGTTCAATCGGCCGTCACCTCTTGTCTATATAAGAGGCGGGTGGACTTTCCGTACAAGAAAAGGACTTGCCTAGCCGTCCAAATCATCAAAATCTAATAAAACACGGACTATTCACGACCCCCGGCCCGGATGTCCGGCTCAAGGCCCGGATGATCCGGCCTAGCCCAGTTTTTTGACAGCAGCTCACTGTTTTGGCTCTAGAATCCTTATACGACCTCGGATTTGGACGTTTTTTATATCCAAATCAACCGTATCGACGAGACTCACGACTTTCATGTTGAACACCTTTTCAGAAGAGGCCATCTCAAGGGTGTTTCGGGCCGTTTTCTAAAGTCTGCAGCAGAAAAACATGTCCGGACACCCGGACGATTGCCCGGATTGTCCGGCCTTTACCCGGATCATCCGGGAGTTGATCCAGATCATCCGGCTTCAACTTTTAGCTTCTGTTGTTTTGGTCAATTTTTCGGCCCTTGGCCGGATGATCTGGACCCCGGTCCGGATGATCCGGCCATACAGTGCTGCAGCGCACAGTTTTGGCTGTAACTTTTGCATACGAATTTGGATGGGAATGATCTTTATATCAAAATCGTCCGTCTCGACGAGACGAAGAACTTTGCAGTTGTAACTTTTCCCATCCGAGGTCTTCTTAATTAGGTTTCATGCCATTCTTTAATCAGGTGTCAACGCGGGTATCTCCGAAATTGTCATATCTTTTGCACTTGAGCTCCTTTTTGGTCCATCTTCATATTTATTTCGATCATCTTGACGAAGGCCATCAAATGGTGACATAAACTCATAATTTTAACCTCATTTCATTATAGATTCAATCCACTCTTTGTGATCATGCCATTTTCGAGCGTAACACAATCATAATCCTTATTAGTAACACAAATAGGTGAAGTAGCAAAAGCAGGGTCATATTTCATTCTAGCATTTAGAGACTTTTGTTTCAGCTTAGATAATAACTTCTTAAGATCAGATCTATCATTGCAAGCAAGAAAATCTCTAGCAGTTTCTTCATCCATAACATGACCCTCAGGCACAACAGGCAATTCATATTCAGGGGGAGAATCTTCGTCATCACTTTCATCAATATTATCAGTTTCAATAATTTCATTCTCTCTAGCCCTAGAAAGTTGTTCATCAAGAAATTCACCTAATGGCACAGTAGTATCAAGCATAGAAGTAGTTTCATCATAAGTATCATGCATAGTAGAAGTGGCATCATCAAAACATGCGACATATCAGAATTAATAGCAGAAGCAGGTTTAGGCGTCGCAAGTTTACTCAAAACAGAAGGAGAATCAAATGCAGAGCTAGATGACAGTTCCTTACCTCCCCTCGTAGTTGAGGGAAAGATCTTAGTTCTTTCGTCTTTCAAGTTCCTCATAGTGATCAGCAGATATAGATCCCAAGTGACTCAAAGAATAGAGCTATGCTCCCCAGTAACGGCGCTAGAAAATAGTCTTGATAACTCACAAGTGTAGGGGATCGCAACAGTTTTTGAGGGTAGAGTATTCAACCCAAATTTATTGATTCGACACAAGGGGAGCCAAAGAATATTCTCAAGTATTAGCAGTTGAGTTGTCAATTCAACCACACCTGGATAACTTAATATCTGCAGCCAAGTATTTAGTAGCAAAGTAGTATGCAAGTAACAATAACAGTGGCAAAAGTAACAGTAGCAGTTTTGTAGTAATCGTAACAGTGGCAACGGTAAAGTAACTAAGTAAAGAACTATATGTGAAAAGCTCGTAGGCATTGGATCTGATAATTATGTCAGATGCGATTCCTCATGTAATAGTTATAACATAGGGTGACACAGAACTAGCTCCAGTTCATCAATGTAATGTAGGCATGTATTCTGATATAGTCATATGTGCTTATGGAAAAGAACTTGCATGACATCTTTTGTCCTACCCTCCCGTGGCAGCGGGGTCCTATTGGAAACTAAGGGTTATTAAGGCCTCCTTCTAATAGAGTACCGGACCAAAGCATTAACACTTAGTGAATACATGAACTCCTCAAACTACGGTCATCACCAGTAAGTATCCCGATTATTGTCACTTCGGGGTTAACGGATCATAACACATAATAGGTGACTATAGACTTGCAAGATAGGATCAAGAACTCACATATATTCATGAAAACATAATAGGTTCAGCTCTGAAATCATGGCACTCGGGCCCTAGTGACAAGCATTAAACATAGCAAAGTCATAGCAACATCAATCTCAGAACATAGTGGATACTAGGGATCAAACCCTAACAAAACTAACTCGATTACATGGTAAATCTAATCCAACCCATCACCCTCCAGCAATCCTACGATGGAATTACTCACACACGACGGTGAGCATCATGAAATTGGTGTTGGAGGATGGTTGATGATGACGACGGCGACAGATTCCCCTCTTCGGAGCCCCGAACGGACTCCAGATCAGCCCTCCCGAGAGAGATTAGGGCTTGGCCGCGGCTCCATATCATAAAGCACGATGAATCCTTCTCTTGTTTTCTCCCCGAACGTGAATATATGGAGTTGGAGTTGAGGTCGCTGGAGCTTCAAGGGGCCCACGAGGCAGGGGGCGCGCCCTGGGGGGGCACCCTCGTGGACAGAGTGTGGGTCCCCTGACATTGATTCTTTCGCCAATATTTTTTATTAAATCCAAAATGTTGCTCCGTGGATTTTCAGGTCATTCCAAGAACTTTTATTTCTACACAAAAATAACACCATGGCAGTTCTGCTGAAAACATCGTCAGTCCGGGTTAGTTCCATTCAAATCATGCAAGTTAGAGTCCAAAACTAGGGCAAAAGTGTTTGGAAAAGTAGATATGACGAAGACGTATCAGCGGCCGAAGAAGAGCGGCGGTGATGCTCGAAGTAGGTGAGGAACCCGACAGCGTGACGGAGACTGGCGCAGACAGTGGCGTTTTCGCTCGAAGGGAGGCGGCGTGACGCATACCACAGTAAGTCGACGTGCAGGGACGATGGTGGACCACAGGTCGCGGCACCATGGCCTGAAGGGGCGATGTGGCAGCGACTAGCGGGTCGGGGCAACGGCGGTGACCGCGGGGCGGCAGCGAAGACCGTAGGGCAACATCGGGGACCGTGGGCCACGACACTACAACTCGAAGGGGCGGCGCAGCAGTGGAGCACGGGCCGGTGCAACTGCGGGGACGGCCTCGGGGCGGCGGCGGGACCACATATCATGGCACTACGGCCCGAAGGGGCGACGCAGTAGCGACACGCGAGTCGATGCAGCCGCAAGAAGAACCACGGGATCGCGGTGCTGCGGCTCGACGGGGGTACGTAACGGGAGCCCGTTGCTCGATCAATTGAGGGGCGGGGTACACTCAGGGACAATCTTTACGGGGCCTGTGGAGGCATGCGCAACCGACGGTCCAGGTCGGTCTCGCGGAGTAGACTGGGCGGATCGCGGCAGCAAGCGAGTGACCAAGTCGATCGCATGCGAGGTCGGGGATGCCGCTCGGTGGATGCGGGGTGGCGGCGAAGTCCGAGATGAAACTGGCGACGACGGGCAGCGTGGGACGATGTGCGGACGAGCAGGTCAGTGATGTCTACTACACAACTTGTGTCTTGTGGACTCGTGTGGGGCCTCCAAGCGCAGAGTTATGTAGAACAGTAGCAAATTCTCTCAAGTGGATGACATAAGGTTTATCAATCCGTGGGAGGCATATGATGAAGATTGTCTCTCTCAAATAACCCGACAACCAAATAACAAAGAGTCTCTTGTGTCGCCAACACACAAAATATAATGGTAAATTGTATAGGTGCACTAGTTCAGCGAAGAGATGATGATACCAGTGTAGTAATGATAGTAGATATTAAATTTTGTGATAGTAGGAACAATAAAAAACAATAAGGTAGCAAGTAAGAAAAGTGAGCTCTTCTCATCCTCCCATGAAGCTTTGGGGGTCTCTTTTGTTCCAAAAACCCTCAAAAATTTTTGCTGCATTTGGACTTCATTTGATATGAATTTTTTGGAAAAGCAAAAACAAGCAGAAAACAGCAACTGACACTTGGCACTAGGTTAATATGTTAGTCCATAAAAACCATACAAAAGCCATATAGAAGTGCACCAAAATCATACAAAACTATAATAAACATGGCTTCAATACTTCATATATTATAGGTACGTTGGAGACGTATCAGTCAGCACCGGCACCCAGGCTGCCAAAGCAATGCCGACGCCCAGGCAGCGAGGCCCGAGCGACCAACGGAGCAGCGGCGCCCGACCTCGAGGCAACCGACGAGCCTGACGCAGTCGGGGACGAGGCCGGCGTAGATCGACGGGTAGTCCAGTGCGCCCGGGGCGGCTGTGAAGCGCCGCCGCATGGCGCGAGGTCGCCGGGTCAGGGCTTGATAATCCCCAAGTGCAAGGAATCATCGTAGCACTTTCCAAAGATGTAAGTGATAGGTATGGAGTGTCCAACCCACAAGGAGCTAGAGGTAAGATCAATACTCTCTCAAGCCCTATCTGCCACTGATACGACTCTACGTGCACCGGACATTTGCTTCCAATTAGCAACGAGAAATAAAACTACGTTGTGGGTAAGGAGAGGATAACTTTGCATGAAATCGGAGAGCTAAAACATAAAAGTAGGTGCCGTTATCATAAAGTTAAAATATAATACTCCCTCCATAAACTAATATAAGAGCGTTTAGATCACTACTTTAGTGATCTAAATGTTCTTATATTAGTTTACAGAGGGATTACTAAATAATATAAATAGCGAGTGTGGAATAATGGTGGATCGGTGTGCGGAATTGTCCTAGGCAATTGTTAACAAGACCGATAGTCGTCATTGCAATTTCATACGAGGGAGAGGCATAAGCTAACATACTTTCTCTACTTGGATCATATGCACTTATGATTGGAACTCTAGCAAGCATCCGCAACTACTAAAGATCATTAAGGTAAAACCCAACCATAGCATTAAAGCATCAAGTCCTCTTTATTCCCATACGCAACAATCCCTCTTACTCGGGTTTGTGCTTTTGTTCACTCACCAACCCACTATAAGCGAATCATGAACGTATTGCAACACCCTATAGCGGGAACCCCTCACGCTTGCGCGACACGGAGGGCACCATAGGACAGCACCAAAGTAAAACATACAACTCATACCAATCTAGATCATCAATCAACCCAAAGACAAAAGATATCTACTCAAAACATCATAGGATGGCAACACATCATTGGATCATAATATGTGGCATAAAGCACAATGTTCAAGTAGGGGATTACAGCGAGGTGCGGGAGAGTGGACCGCGTAAAAGAGATGAGGATGGTGATGTTGATGAAGACGATCACCGCGGTGATGATTCCCCTCCCGATGGCACTCCGGCGCCACCGGAAGAGAGGAGGAGAGGTTCTCCCCCTTGTGCTTCCTCCTCCATGGCCTCCACCTTTTGCTCCTTGGCATTCATGGTGATGAAGACCCCTCCGGGATACTCCTCCATGGCCACCGGTGATGATGGCCCCCTCCGGCAGGGTGCCGGAGAGGGCCCCGATTGGTTTTTCCTGGCTACAGAGGCTTGCGGCGGCGGAACTTCTGATCCAATCTCCGTTCCGGAAGTTTTAGGGTACGAGAGTATATATGGGTGCAGGGGGTACGTCGGAGGAGCTACGGGGGCCCCACGAGGCAGGAGGGCGCGCCCTAAGGGGGGGGGGCGCCCCCCACCCTCGTGAGCACCTCCCGTATCCCCTGACGTAGAGTCCAAGTCTATCCGGTGGCTTCCCTTCCAAAAATAACTTCTCCAGTTGATTTCGTTCCCTTTCGACTCCGTTTGATATTCCTTTTCTTCGAAACACTGAAATAGGCTAAAAACAGCAATTCTGGGCTGGGCCTCCGGTTAATAGGTTAGTCCCAAAAATAATATAAAAGTGGAAAATAAAGCCCAATATTGCCCGAAACAGTAGATAATATAGCATGGAGCAATAAAAAATTATAGATACGTTGGAGACGTATCAGGCAATCCCAAGCTTAATTCCTTCTCATCCTCGAGTAGGTAAATGATAAAAAGATAATTTTTGATGCGGAATGCTAGTAAGTGCTTAAGTTTGATCAATGATAATTCCAATCACTTTTTCTAGCATCATTACATATCATAACTATAGCTTATCTCATAAAACTTTTCATGATCAAGTAACAATCTATTCACAATGTCAAGCATGGTTCAGAAACTTCATTGAGAACTAACAAACTATAATCTCAGTCATTGAAGCAATTGCAATTTATCATAACATCAGAAGGAGTCAAGAAGAGAGCTTTTCAGCAAGTTCACATACTCAACTATCATATAGTCTTCTACAATTGCTAACACCCACGCAATACTTGTGGTTATGGAGTTTCAGCCGGACACTGAGAAAGATAGGGGCTTATTGTGTTGCCTCCCAACGCATTCACCTTTAGGTGATGTCAACAATAATAGCCCATGCTAACTTACATCCAATTGGATATATATATATATCATGATCTTTCAAACATGAGGAGCTTGCCAAAGGATAAAATGAAAAAGGGAAAGGTGAGGATCACCTTGACTCAAGCATAAAAACATAAAGTCTAAGATAGGCCCTTCGCAGAGGGAAGCAGAGGTTGTCATGCGCGTTTAGGGTTGATGCACAAAATCTTAATACAAAAGAACATCACTTTATATTGCCCCTTGTATGTGGGCCTTTATTATGCAGTCCGTCGCTTTTATTACTTCCACAACAAGTTCGTACAAAGCTTATTTTCTCTGCACTAACAAGTCATGCATAATTAGAGAGCTATTTTTATTGCTTGCACCGATGACAACTTACTTGAAGGATCTTACTCAATCCATAGGTAGGTATGGTGGACTCTCATGGCATAAACTGGGTTTAAGGATATTTGGAAGCACAAGTAGTATATCTACTTGGTGCAAGGAATTTGCTAGCATGGGGGAGAAAGGCAAGCTCAACATGTTTGGAAGGTCAATGACAATATACTTTAACTGAGATGTCGGAAAACATAAACCATTACGTTGTCTTCCTTGTACAATGTCAACTCTTTTAGGATGTCATACTTAATGAGTGCTTCACAATCATAAAAGATGTCCAAGATAATATATTTGTATGTGAACTTCTCTTTCCTTATTACTTCCTATTAATTGCAACGATGACCAAAACTATGGTTGCCAACTCTCAACAACTTTTATGCCTCATAACTTCTATGTGTGAAGTCATTACTAACCATGTTATAATCATATGAAACATATAAAAATTCAGATTTATGACATTCAATTCATTCCCCCATTTACTCATAGGATATACGTGAAGCACAAGAGTAAATGACAAACTACTCCAAAAGATTTGAGTGAAGGGCACTGAGTAGGCAAATAAATATTAACTAGTCATGGGAGGAATATTTCATATCCAATGATTATATTCAAACATCAAGCAAAACAAAATAAAATGACATTGCAAGGATAGCACAACTCATGTGAAGAAGCAAAAACTTAGGTTCAACCGATACTAACCAATAGTTGTTGAAGAGGAAAGGTGGGATGCCTACCGGGGCATCCCCAAGCTTAGATGCTTGAGACTTCTTGAAATAATGTCTTGGGGTGCCTTGGGCATCCCCAAGTTTGAGCTTTTGTGTCTCCTTAATTCCTTTTATATGTCGGTTTCCTAAATCTCAAAAGCTTCATACACACCAAACTCAACAAGAACTCGTGAGATAGGTTAGTATAAACCAATGCAAAACCTTACCATTTTCTACTGTAACAAATTACTAAAATTATTATTCAACATTGTATACTAAATGCCTCTGCATATTTAACACTCCTATCCTCAAATAGAATCATTAAACAAGCAAACATATGCAAACAATGCAACCATAACAGCAATCTGCCAAAACAGTATAGTCTGTAAAGAATGCAAGATTCATCATACTTTCCTAACTCCAAAAATTATGAAAGAAAATTCCCACTGTAGTAAATTTATCAGAGCTTATTATGCAAAAGGTTTCAACATTTTAGCACATTCTGACTTTTCTAAGGAATTTTCGCAACAGCGGTAAACTTTCTGTTTTCAAACAGCAACATGTATACTTGCAAAACAAGCATGGTAAAAGGCTATCCTTGACATTTTTATCAAAAATAAAGATGCGAAACATTATTCTAAATAACAGCAAGCAAATGGTAGCAAAATAAATTGACGCTCCAAGCAAAACACATATCATGTGACGAATAAAAATATAGCTCCGAGTAAGGTATACCGATAGGTTTGAAGACGAAAGAGGGGATGCCTTCCGGGGCATCCCCAAGCTTAGGAGATTGAGTATTCCTTTAAAATTTCCTTGGGATTCCTTGGGCATCCCCAAGCTTAGGGTCTTTCCACTCCTTATTCTCCTCATATCGATATCTCACCCAAAACTTGAAAACTTCAATCACACAAAACTTAACCAAACTTCGTGAGATAGATTAGTATGATAAAGAGCAAGCCATTCACTTTGGTAATGACAAAGACAAGGTTCATAATTTTTTTCACACAATGACTACTGTACCATATCATTTCTACAAATTATATTGAAAAATATAAGCCATAGAAACTAGAAAACAAGCAGACTATGCAATGAAAATAGAATCTGTCAGAAACAGAACAGTCTGTAATGATCTGAACAATAACCATATTTATGCTACTCCAAAAGTTATGAAATAAATTGGAGGACGTGAGGAATTTGTCTATTAATCTTCTTCAAAAAGAATCAACTCAAAATCACTCTTCTGTAAAAAATGACATCTATTCTCGTGAGTGCAAAGTTTCTGTTTTTTACAGTAAGATCACATTAACTCTCACCCGAGTCTTCCCAAAGGTCTTACTTGGCACTTTATTGAAACAAAAGATATAAAACATGACTAATACAGTATCTTAATCATGTAAACACACAAAAACAGTAAGGGTAAATATTGGGTTGTCTCACAACAAGCGCTTTTCTTTAATGCCTTTTAGCTAGGCATGATGATTTCAATGATGCTCACTTTAAAGATAGGAATTGAAACACAAAGAGAGCATCTTGAAGAATATGACTAGCATATTTAAATCTAACACACTTCCTATGCCTAGGGATTTTGTGAGCACACAACTTATGGGAACAAGAATCAACTAGCATAGGAAGGCAAAACAAGTATAACTGCAAAACTTTATGCACATAGAGAGGAAACTTAATATTATTGCAACTCCTACAAGCATGTATTCCTCCCTCATAATAATTTTCAGTAGTATCATGGATAGCAACTTTTTTCTCATACTCAAGTGGAACCTCTTCCAAAATAGTGGAATCATTACTAGCTAAAGTTGACACTCTTCCGAATCCACTTTCATAAATATCACACTAAGATTCAACATCCTCCAAAATAGTGGGATCACTAATTCTTAAAGTTGACACTCTTCCAAACCCACTTTAAATGATAGTATTATTCATACTACAAAAGGTATAAGTGAAGTTCATGGATCATTCTACAACTGACCAATATCCAAGCTCAAAATGTATAAGTGAAGCACATGAAGCATTCTATAAAACCATACTCAAAAGATTTAAGTGAAGCACAAAGAGTAATTCTATAAGATCATACTTAAAAGATTTAAGTGAAGCACATGAAGTATTCTATAAATAAATGAAGGGCTATCTCATGATAGCATGGTTCTTGAAGAAAAGGAAAAACAGAAAGGACACCAATCATGTGAACAAAACAAAAACCGAGGTATACCAATATTTGTTGAAGAAGAAAAGATGGGATGCCAACCGGGGCATCCCCAAGCTTAAATGCTTGAGTATCCTTGGAATATTTACTTGTGGTTCCTTGGGCATCCCCAAGCTTGAACTCTTGCCTCTCTTTGTTCTTCTCATATTGATAGCTCCTCGACCTTCGGACACTTCATCCACACAAAACTTTAACAAAAACTTGTGAGATCCGTTAGTGTAATAAAGCAAATCACTACCTTTAGGTACTGTAATGAACTCATTATTTATTTGTATTGATGTTAAATCTACTGTATTCCAACTTCTCTATGGTTCATACCTTCCGATACTACTCATAGATTCATCGAAATAAGCAAACAACACATGCAAAACAGAATCTGTTAAAAACAGAACAGTCTGTAGTAATCTGGAAGTTTGGCAAACTTCTGTAACTCCTAAAATTATAATCTAAATTTGAAAATTTGGAAAATTTGTACAGAAGTAATGTGCAAAAAGAATCAGAACCATTTGACTTTCCAGTTAAAAATGTCAATTCATGCACTACAGCCAAAGTTTCTGTTTTTGTTTTGCACAAAGCAAACAAGCAATCTAATCATCCTAAAACCAAGGCTTGGCATATTATTTTTATAATACAAGGAATATATACAAGGGGATAATTATTTACAAAGAAACTTCCATGAAAAATTCTACATTGTTTCCGTGAGCATGAGCACAAGTGCTCAAGGTCGACCCTCACTTCTTCAATGCAAAACCTTCCAATCACTTCTCTTTTTTGAAAAACTTTTTAGGCATGAAAGGCAAGTAATTTTTTTTGTATTTTCATATTTAAATATTTTTGTATGTTTCACCCACAACTAAACAGAAACAAAAAGGAAAAAACAAAATCTACTTAGTGAAGGAAGCAAACAAGCACACACAAAAATATCAACCCCACGCTATTGCTCCCCGACAACGACGCCAAAAAGGAGCTTGATAATCCCCAAGTGCAAGGAATCATCGTAGCACTTTCCAAAGATGGAAGTGATAAGTATGGAGTGTCGAACCCATAAGGAGCTAAAGGTAAGATCAATATTCTCTCAAGCCCTATCTGCCACTGATACGACTCTACGTGCACCGAACGTTTGCTTCCAACTAGCAACGAGAAATAAAACTACGTTGTGGGTAAGGAGAGGATAACTTTGAATGAAATCGGAGAGCTAAAACATAAAAGTAGGTGCTGTTATCATAAAGTTAAAATATAATACTAAATAATATAAATAGCGAGTGTGGAATAATGGTGGATCGGTGTGCGGAATTATCCTAGGCAATTGTTAACAAGACCAATAGTCGTCATTGCAATTTCATATGAGGGAGAGGCATAAGCTAACATACTTTCTCTACTTGGATCATATGCACTTATGATTGGAACTCTAGCAAGCATCCGCAACTACTAAAGATCATTAAGGTAAAACCCAACCATAGCATTAAAGCATCAAGTCCTCTTTATTCCCATACGCAACAATCCCTCTTACTCGGGTTTGTGCTTCTGTTCACTCACCAACCCACTATAAGCGAATCATGAACGTATTGCAACACCCTACAGTGGGAACCCCTCACGCTTGTGCGACACGGAGGGCACCATAGGACAACACCAAGTAAAACATACAACTCATACCAATCTAGATCATCAATCAACCCAAAGACAAAAGATATCTACTCAAAACATCATAGGATGGCAACACATCATTGGATCATAATATGTGGCATAAAGCACCATGTTCAAGTAGGGGATTACAGAGGGGTGCGGGAGAGTGGACCGCATAAAAGAGATGAGGATGGTGATGATGATGGTGATGTTGATGAAGACGATCACCGCGGCGATGATTCCCCTCCCGATGGCACTCCGGCGCCACCGGAAGAGAGGAGGAGAGGTTCTCCCCCTTGTGCTTCCTCCTGAAGGAAATATGCCCTAGAGGCAATAATAAAGTTATTATTTATTTCCTTATTTCATGATAAATGTTTATTATCCATGCTAGAATTGTATTAACCGGAAACATAATACATGTGTGAATACATAGACAAACATAGTGTCACTAGTATGCCTCTACTTGACTAGCTCGTTTATCAGAGATGGTTATGTTTCCTAGCCATGGACAAAAGAGTTGTCATTTGATTAACGAGATCACATCATTAGGAGAATGATGTGATTGACTTGACCCATTCCGTTAGCTTAGCACTTGATCGTTTAGTATGTTGCTATTGCTTTCTTCATGACTTATACATGTTCCTGTAACTATGAGATTATGCAACCCCCGTTTACCGGAGGAACACTTTGGGTACTACCAAACTTCACAACGTAACTGGGTGATTATAAAGGAGTACTACAGGTGTTTCCGAAGGTACATGTTGAGTTGGCGTATTTCGAGATTAGGTTTTGTCACTCCGATTGTTGGAGAGGTATCTCTGGGCCCTCTCGGTAATGCACATCATTATAAGCCTTGAAAGCAATGTGACCAATGAGTTGGTTACGGGATGATGCATTACAGAACAAGTAAAGAGACTTGCCGGTGACGAGATTGAACTAGGTATTGGATACCGACGATCGAATCTCGGGCAAGTAACATACCGATGACAAAGGAACAACGATGTTGTTATGCGGTTTGACCGATAAAGATCTTCATAGAATATGTAGGAGCCAATATGGGCATCCAGGTCCCGCTATTGGTTATTGACCGAGAATAGTTCTAGGTCATGTCTACATAGTTCTCGAACCCGTAGGGTCCGCACGCTTAAGGTTTCGATGACAGTTATATTATGAGTTTATGAGTTTTGATGTACCAAAGGAGTTCGGAGTCCCGGATGAGATCGGGGACATGACGAGGAGTCTCGAAATGGTCGAGACGTAAAGACTGATATATTGGACGACTATATTCGGAGTTCGGAAAGGTTCCGAGTGATTCAGGTATTTTTTGGAGTACCGGAGAGTTACGGAATTCGCCGGGAGAAGTATTGGGCCTTATTGGGCCTGCAAGGAAGAGAGAGGGGGCTGCCTAGGGCAGGCCGCGCCCTCCATGGCCTAGTCCGGGTTGACTAGGGAGGGCCGCACCCTCCTTCCTTCCCTTCTCTCTTCCCTTCCTTGTCTCCTACTCCTAATACATGGAAGGACTCCTAGTTGGACTAGGAAAGGGGAATCCTACTCCGTGGGAGTAGGACTCCCCATGGCGCGCCCTCCTAGGGTCGGCCTCCTCCTCCCTCCCTCCTTTATATCTGGGCAGGGGGCACCCCATGGAAACACAAGTTGATCTACGGATCGTTCCTTAGCCGTGTGCGGTGCCCCCTTCCACCATATTCCACCTCGGTCATATCGTCGCGAAGCTTAGGCGAAGCCCTGCGCTGGTAGAACATCAAGATCGTCACCACGCCGTCGTGCTGACGGAACTCTCCCTCGACACTCGGCTGGATCGGAGTTCGAGGGACGTCATCGAGCTGAACGTGTGCTGAACTCGGAGGCTCCGTACGTTCGGTGCTTGGATCGGTCGGATCGTGAAGACGTACGACTACATCAACCGCGTTGTGCTAACGCTTCCGCTTACGGTCTACGAGGGTACGTGGACGAACACTCTCCCCTCTCGTTGCTATGCCATCACCATGATCTTGCGTGTGCGTAGGAAATTTTTTGAAATTACTACGTTCCCCAACACCTCCTCCATGGCCTCCACCTTCTGGTCCTTGGCCTTCATGGTGATGAAGACCCCTCCGGGATACTCCTCCATGGCCACCGGTGATGATGGCCCCCTCCGGCAGGGTGCCGGAGAGGGCCCCGATTGATTTTTCGTGGCTACAGAGGCTTGCGGCGGCGGAACTTCAGATCCAATCTCCGTTCCGGAAGTTTTAGGGTACGAGAGTATATATGGGTGCAAGGGGTACGTCGGAGGAGCTACGGGGGCCCCACGAGGCGGGGGGACGCGCCCTAAGGGGGGGCGAGCGCCCCCACCCTCGTGAGCACCTCCCGTATCCCCTAACGTAGAGTCCAAGTCTATCTGGTGGCTTTCCTTCCAAAAACAACTTCTCCAGTTGATTTCGTTCCGTTTCGACTCCGTTTGATATTCCTTTTCTTCGAAACACTGAAATAGGCTAAAAACAACAATTCTGGGCTGGGCCTCCGGTTAATAGGTTAGTCCCAAAAATAATATAAAAGTGGAAAATAAAGCCCAATATTGCCCGAAACAGTAGATAATATAGCATGGAGCAATAAAAAATTATAGATACGTTGGAGACGTATTAGGGCTATGTAGGAGTCCCGGTCGGAGCAGGGCTGTGACGGCCGGCGTAGGGCAATGGGCAGGCCGACACGCGGATGGCGGCTAGCCCTGACGGGCCGCCGGGTCATAGGATAGGCCGGCCGGCTGCGCTGTGTCTAAGTAGAGGCGCGTGGGGGTCGACGGACAGCGGTGGGCGACGCCAACCAATCGTAGATCACAAAACCAAAGAAGAAGCATCGATCAAGATGACCGGCTTGAGAGAGAAAAACCCGGAGCAAGGGCTCGGGAAAAAGATTCTCTAGAGCAACCGGTCAACACAACCGACGAACAAACCCTAGGTACGGGCAGCGCGGCCCCCGGCGGCAGTCATGGAGGCCGACCGCCCCGGGGGCGGTGCGCGGGTGTAAGAGGCGGGCGGCAGCTAGGGTAGGATCAGTTAGGCTGATACCATATTAGAAGGTGACAAAGAGGGATTGGTGGAATCAATGGATGTATTATTGAGCCTCGAGGGCAAGTATATATCGAGTACAAGACTTAGAGGGCAAGAAGCCTCTCCTGGAGATAAGGTAGGAGATGGATTACAAATCCTAGACTACGAAATACATGTAACCCAAATATATCTCTAACAAACTAATGGGATCTTATTCACTTGGGCCTTTATAATCTATAATTTTTGATTTTTTTTGGACTCAGTTGGAGAAGATTCTACTTGTGATTGTTCATCCATTCTTGGCCACCCATGCCTTCTGTGGATACTCGTTGGAGTTATTGTGCCTCCTTTGTCGGCCTCCCACGTCCTCTCTTTGGCGTCAAGAAATCACCTCTGGGGGTTTGCATAGGCATTGTTTCACCTCCATTCTGAAAAGAAGCTTCTCACCGACAAGCATTTTTTCTCTTCCTTGGTCTTCCACGCCCTCTCTTGGTCAATGGGCTGGAAGCCCCTCCTCCATTGGCAGACAACACAACCTTACGAGGCCGGCCCCGCCCCTCTTTCGTGGGCGTCCATGATAACCCACAAGTGTAGGGGATCGCAACAGCTTTCGAGGGTAAAGTATTCAACCCAAATTTATTGATTCGACACAAGGGGAGCCAAAGAATATTCTTGAGTATTAGCAGTTGAGTTGTCAATTCAACCACACCTGGATAACTTAGTATCTGCAGCAAAGTATTTAGTAGCAAAGTAGTATGATAATAAAAGTAACGGTGGCAAAAGTAAAGATAATAGTTTTGGGTTTTGTAGTAGTTATAACAAGAGCAACGGAAAAGTAAATAAGCAAAGAACAATATGTGAAAAGCTCGTAGGCAATGGATCAGTGATGGATAATTATGCCGGATGTGATTCCTCATGTAATAGCTATAACATAGGGTGACACAGAACTAGCTCCAGTTCATCAATGTAATGTAGGCATGTATTCCGTAAATAGTCATACGTGCTTATGGAAAAGAACTTGCATGACATCTTTTGTCCTACCCTCCCGTGGCAGCGGAGTCCTAGCGGAAACTAAGGGATATTAAGGCCTCCTTTTAATAGAGAACCGGAACAAAGCATTAGCACATAGTGAATGCATGAACTCCTCACACTACAGTCATCACCGAGAAGTATCCCGATTATTGTCACTTCGGGGTTGTCGGATCATAACACATAATAGGTGACTACAGACTTGCAAGATAGGATCAAGAACACACATATATTCATGAAAACATAATAGGTTCAGATCTGAAATCATGGCACTCAGGTCCTAGTGACAAGCATTAAGCATAGCAAAGTCATAGCAACATCAATCTCAGAACATAGTGGATACTAGGGATCAAAGCCTAACAAGACTAACTTGATTACATGGTAAATCTCATCCAACCCATCACCGTCCAGCAAGCCTACGATGGAATTACTCACGCACGGCGGTGAGCATCATGAAATTGGTGATGGAGGATGGTTGATGATGATGACAGCGATGAATCCCCCTCTTCGGAGCCCCGAACGGACTCCAGATTAGCCCTCCCGAGAGAGATTAGGGCCTGGCGGCGGCTCTGTGTCGTAAAACGCGATGAAATTTTCTCTCTGATTTTTTTTCTCCCCGAACGTGAATATATGGAGTTGGAGTTGAGGTCGGTGGAGGTCCAGGGGGCCCACGAGAGAGGGGGGCGCGCCCCCCTGTCTCGTGGACAGGGTGTGGGCCCCCTGGTCTTGATTCTTTCGCCAATTTTTTTTATATTTTCCAAAAAGTCCCTCCGTGGATTTTCAGGACATTCTGAGAACTTTTATTTTCTACACATAAAACAACATCATGGCAGTTCTGCTGAAAACAACGTCAGTCCGGGTTAGTTTCATTCAAATCATGCAAGTTAGTGTCCAAAACAAGGCAAAAGTGTTTGGAAAAGTAGATACATTGGAGACGTATCAACTCCCCCAAGCTTAAACCTTTGCTTGTCCTCAAGCAATTCAGTTGATAAACTGAAAGTGATAAAGAAAAACTTTTACAAACTCTGTTTGCTCTTGTTGTTGTGAACATGAAAAGCCAGCATTCAGGTTTCAGCAAATATTAGGAACTAACCATACTCACAATAACACTTAGGTCTGACAATTACTCATATCAATAGCATAATCAGCTAACGAGCCATAATAATAAAACTCGGATGACAACACTTTCTCAAAATAATCATAACGTGATATAACAAAATGGTATCTCGCTAGCCCTTTCTGAGACCGCAAAACATAAATGCAGAGCACCTTTAAAGATTAGTGACTGACTAAACATTGTAATTCATGGTAAAAGAGATCCAGTCAAGTCATACCCAATATAAACCAATAGTAATGAATGCAAATGACAGTGTGCTCTCCAACGGGTGCTTATTAATAAGAAGGGTGATGACTCAACATAAAAGTAAATAGATAGGCCCTTCAGATAGGGAAGCGAGGATTTGTAGAGGTGCGAGCTCGATTTTAAAATAGAGATTGAATAACATTTTGAGCGGCATACTTTCACTGTCAACGCAACAACTATGAGATGGCTGTATCTTCCATACTACATGCATTATAGGTAGTTCCCAAACAGAATGGTAAAGGTTTATAATCCCCCAACCACCAACAAGCATCAATCCATGGCTTGCTCGAAACAACGAGTGCCTCCAACTAACAACAACCCTGGGGGAGTTTTGTTTAATTATTTTGATTTGCTTTGATCTTTTTGGATCATGGGACTGGGCATCCCGGTTACCGGCCCTTTCTCGTGAATGAGGAGCGGAGTCCACTCCTCTTGAGAATAACCCACCTAGCATGGAAGATATAGGCAACCCTAGTTGAAACATGAGCTGCTCGAGCATACAAAACAGAATTTCATTTGAAGGTTTGGAGTTTGGCACATACAAATTTACTTGGAACGGCAGGTAAATACCGCATATAGGAAGGTATAGTGGACTCATATGGAACAACTTTGGGGTTTAAGGAGTTTGGATGCACAAGCGGTATTCCCGCTTAGTACATGTGTAGGCTAGCAAAAGACTGGGAAGCGACCAACTCAAAGAGCGACAACATTCATAAACATGCATTAAAATTAATTCACACCGAATACAAGCATTAGTAGGATATAATCCACCATGAACATAAATATCATGAAGGCTTTGATTTGATTCAACTACATGCGTGAACATGTGCCAAGTCGAGTTACTCAATTCATTCAAAGGAGGATACCATCCCATCATACCACATCATAATCATTCTAATAGCATGTTGGCACGCAAGGCAAACCATTATAACTCATAGCTAATCAAGCATGGCACAAGCAACTATATTCTCTAAATGTCATTGCAAATATGTTTACTTCATAATAAGCTGAATCAGAAATGATGAACTCATCATATTTACAAAGACAAGAGAGGTCGAGTTCATACCAGCTTTTCTCATCTCAATAAGTCCATCATATATCGTCATTATTGCCTTTCACTTGCACGACCGAACGATGTGTATAATAATAATAGTGCACGTGCATTGGACTAAGCTGGAATATGCAAGCATTCAACTCAAAAGAGAAGACAAAATAATATGGGCTCTGAATTAAATAAACAATCATGCAAATGAGAGCCGCTAAACATTTTCAATATGGTCTTCTCGACCCCCAAAGAAAAGAAAATAAAACTATTGACACGGGAAAGCTCCCAACAAGTAAGAAGAAGAAGTAGAAATCTTTTTGGGTATTCATTTTAATTATCACTACAAGCATGGAAATTAAACTAACTAATTTTTTTGGGTTTTCTTAAGGTTTATCAAACACACAAGAAGAAAACTAGAAAAAGAAATTTAAACTAGCATGGATAATACAATGAAAGAGTATGAGCACCGACGACTAGTGTGTGAACATGAATGTAAAGTCGGTGAGAAATACGTACTCCCCCAAGCTTAGGCTTTTGGCCTAAGTCGGTCTAGTACCAAGGACCGCCTGGCTGATATCCGTAAGTGAAACTGGGGTCGTACTGAGATGCAGCGGCAACCGCCTCCTGAGCTGCGGCGTGTTGGTGAGCTGCCTCCACTCTCCCCTCGTGTTCAGCTGCTTCCTCCCTCGTGACAACATATCTTCCTTTTTCCTGATAATCAAAAAGGTAGGGAGCAGGAAGAGTAACATGGACGACGTTGCGTCTGTCATAGATTAGTCGATATTGGAGGAATTGTTCATTCCTCCCAAGAAATTGATGATTGACCATAGCTTCAGAATCCAAATAAACAGGAGGTATTATCATATCTCCCTCTCGTGGGGCTATACCAAGATAATTAGCCACACGGGTTGCATAAATTCCTCCAAATAAATTTCCCTTTCTACTATTATTCTGCAACCTACGTGAAACTATTGCCCCCAAGTTATAACCTTTATAACCTGACACAACACTCTTGAGGACACAAAGATCAGGGACACACATGTGACATGCTTCGGCTTTACCGTTAATGCATATACCAATAAAGAGAGCAAAATAATGTATAGCAGGAAAATGAATGCTCCCTATGGTAGCTTGTGCAATATCCCTGGATTCTCCCATAGTAATACTAGTAAGAAAATCTCTAAATTCAGATTTGTGAGGATCATTAATATTACCCCACTGCGGGAGTTTGCAAGCAGTTGTGAAATCCTCTAAGTCAATGGTATAAGATGTATCATAAATACCAAATATGCTACTAGGAGAATTACGCGCACAATTATATTTAAACCTCCGCACAAAGGAGTCAGTTAATTGATAGTACTGAGGACACTTATCTTGTAAGAAGTCCTCCAGCTCGGCATTACGCACAAACGCGTCAAATTCCTCCTTAAAGCCTGCTTCAACCATAAAATTATCGGATGGCCACTCACAAGCTCGTACATCCACGTCCCTCGGCAATTCAACATCTTGCTCACGTATAGCAATCCTGGGCCCTTTCTTCACCGAGGAACCACCTTGGTACATTCTTCTAAGCATAATTCTTTTTCTGAAATTTTAGAAACTCCAAAATAAAAGTAAATAAAACTAAACAAGATTGGTAGCAACTACTCCTACAAGTGCCTAGAGACTATATCATGCATTAGAATTGCTTGGGACCTCATAAATTCAACATGCAAGCTAAAGAACATGGTCACCGCAGCAAAAATTTGCGATGAATAAAGCACTAGAACAAAGACTGATTGGACCAATGGAGGAGTCACATACCAAGCAACAATCTCCCAAAGCAGTTTTGTAAATGGAGCTTTGAGCAAGGAGATCGAAAATTGCAGCAAAATGAGCTAGAACTCGTGCTTGAGTTGGATGGGGATTTTTTTGGGTAGAAGATGAAGTGTGTGGGTGCTTGCATAAGTGGAGGGGGGCCACGAGGGGCCCACGAGACAGGGGGCGCGCCCAGGTGGGGTAGGCACGCCCTCCACTCTCGTGGCCTAGTGCTTGCCCCTCCTACTGTGATATCAGTGCCAAAAATCCTCAAATATTCCATAAAAAATCATACTAAATTTGCAGGGCATTTGGATCACTTTTATTTTTGGGGTATTTTTTAATGCACGGATAATTCAGAAAACAGACAGATAATACTATTTTTGCTTTATTTATTCTAAATAACAGAAAGTAAAAAGAGGGTACAGAAGGTTGTGCCTTCTAGTTTCATCCATCTCATGATCATCAAAATGAATCCACTAACAAGGTTGATCGAGTCTTGTTAACAAACTCATTCCGAATAACACGGAACCGGAGAAATTTTGAATAACACTAAGTTACCTCAACGAGGATATGAAAATCCCCAACAATAAGAATATCATACTTTTTCTTGACAGTTGGGAGAGGAAATTCAAAACCTCCAATAATGATAGTCGGAACTTTTCCAATTGAATTGATGCTATGAACTTGAGATTGTTTCCTCGGAAATTGTACTGTATGCTCATTACCATTAACATGAAAAATGACATTGCCTTTGTTGCAATCAATAAGAGCCCCTGCAGTATTCAAAAAAGGTCTACCAAGGATAATCGACATACTATCGTCCTCGGGAATATCAAGAATAACAAAGTCCGTTAAGATAGTGACATTTGCAACCACAACAGGCACATCCTCACAAATACCGACAGGTATAGTAGTTGATTTATCAGCCATTTGCAAAGATATTTCAGTAGGTGTCAACTTATTCAATTCAAGTCTACGATATAAAGAGAGAGGCATAACACTAACACCGGCTCCAATATCACATAAAGCAGTTCTAACATAATTTCTTTTAATGGAGCATGGTATAGTTGGTAGACCCGAATCTCCAAGTTTCTTTGGTATTCCACCCTTAAAAGTGTAATTAGCAAGCATGGTGGAAATTTCAGCTTTCGGTATCTTTCTTTTGTTTGTAATGATATCCTTCATATATTTAGCATAAGGATTTACTTTGAGCATATCAATTAAGCGCATACGTAAGAAAATAGGTCTAATCATTTCAGCAAAGCGCTCAAAATCCTCATCATCCTTTGTCTTGGATGGTTTAGGAGGAAAGGGCATGGGTTTCTGAACCCATGGTTCTCTTTCTCTACCGTTCTTCCTAGCAACAAAATCTCTGTTGTCATAACGTTGATTCTTTGATTGTGGGTTATCAAGATCAACATCAGGTTCAATCTCTACTTCATTGTTTTTGCTAGGTTGAGCATCAACATGAACATTATCATTAACATTATCACTAGGTTCATGTTCATCACCTGATTGTGTTTCAGCATCAGAAATAGAAATATCATTTGGATTCTCATGTGTGTCTATAGTAGGTCCACTAGAAGCATGCAAAGTTCTATCATTTTTCTTTTTCTTCTTTTTAGAATAACTAGGTGCCTCTAAATTGTTTCTCTGAGAGTCTTGCTCGATTCTCTTAGGGTGGCCTTCAGGATGCAAAGGTTCCCGAGTCATTCTACTAGTTCTAGTAGCCACTCTAACAACAAAGTAATTTTTATTATTTAATTCATCAAGTAAATCATTTTGAGCTTTAAGTACTTGCTCAGCTTGAGTACCAACCATAGAAGCATATTTGCTAATGAGTTTAAGTTCACCTTTAACTCTAGCCATATTATTGCTTACGCGTCCTATCTCGAAAGCATTATTCTTTAACTCTCTACCAACATAAGCATTAAAACTTTCTTGTCTAGCCATAAAGTCATCAAATTCATCTAAGCATGGGCTATGAAATTTAGTAGAGGGGATTTCAACTTCATCATATCTATAGAGAGAATTTACCTTTACTACATGTGTCGGGTTATCAAGACAATGTGGTTCTTAAACAGGCGGTATATTAAGACCATGTATTTCTTCAATAGGTGGTAAATTCTCAACATCTTCAGCTTTAATACCTTTTTATTTCATTGATTTCTTTGCCTCTTGCATATCTTCAGGACTGAGAAATAAAACACCTCTCTTCTTCTGAGTGGGTTTAGGAATAGGCTCAGGAGTTGGGTCAATTGGTTCAGAAATTGCCTCAGGAATTGGCTCAGGAAGAGTCCAACTATTTTCATTAGTCAACATATTATTCAGTCGTAATTCAGCTTCGTCGACTGTTCTTTCCCTGAAAACACAACCAACACAACTATCCAAGTAGTCCTTGGAAGCATCGGTTAGTCCATTATAAAAGATATCAAGTATTTCATTTTTCTTGAGAGGATGATCAGGCAAAGAATTAAGTAACTGGAGAAGCCTCCCCCAAGCTTGTGGGAGACTCT
This sequence comes from Aegilops speltoides, assembly GCA_021437245.1. Lineage (NCBI taxonomy): Eukaryota > Viridiplantae > Streptophyta > Magnoliopsida > Poales > Poaceae > Aegilops > Aegilops speltoides. The sequence goes on along the minus strand of CM038141.1, from coordinate 253,441,625 downwards.
CTTCTTTGATTTGCACAAAATTGTATATTTCCCGCAAGGCAGCTTGTCTCTTATGAACAGGGAAATATTTAGCAGAGAAGTAATAAATCATATCCCGGGGACTATGCACACAACCAGGAGCAAGAGAATTATACCAAGTCTTAGCATCACCCTTTAACGAGAATGGAAATATCTTAAGGATATAGTAATAGCGAGACTTATCATCATTAGTAAACACGATAGCTATATCATTCAACTTGGTAAGATGTGCCACAACAGTTTCGGATTCAAGGCCATAAAAAGGATCAGATTCAACTAAAGTAATAATCTTAGGACCAACAGAGAATTCATAATCCTTATCAGTAACACAAATAGGTGAAGTAGCAAAAGCAAGGTCAGGTTTCATTCTAGCATTAACAGACTGCTGCTTCCATTTAGCTAATAATTTCTTAAGATCATATCTATCATTGCAAGCAAAGATAGCTCTAGCAGCTTCTTCATTCATAACATAACCCTCAGGAACAACAGGCAATTCATAATCATTGGGAGAATTTTCATCATCACTATCATCAATAATAGCATCTTCAATAATTTCATTCCCCCTAACTCTAGCAAGTTGTTCATCAAGAAATTCACCTAATGGCAAAGTAGTATCATGCACAGAAGTAGTTTCATCATGCATAGCAGAAGTGGCATCATCAATAACATGCGACATATCAGAATTCATACCAGTAGCAGGTTTAGGTGTCGCAAGCTTACTAATAACAGAAGGAGAATCTAGTGCAGAGCTAGATGGCAGTTCCTTACCTCCCCTCGTAGTTGAGGGAAAAATCTTGGTTCTGTCGTCTTTCAAGTTCTTCATAGTGATCAACAGATATAAATCCCAAGTGACTCAGAGAATAGAGCTATGCTCCCCGGCAATGGTGCCAGAAATTAGTCTTGATAACCCACAAGTGTAGGGGATCGCAACAACTTTCGAGGGTAAAGTATTCAACCCAAATTTATTGATTCGACACAAGGGGAGCCAAAGAATATTCTTGAGTATTAGCAGTTGAGTTGTCAATTCAACCACACCTAGATAACTTAGTATCTGCAGCAAAGTATTTAGTAGCAAAGTAGTATGATAATAAAAGTAACGGTGGCAAAAGTAAAGATAATAGTTTTTGGGTTTTTGTAGTAGTTGTAACAGTAGCAACGGAAAAGTAAATAAGCGAAGAACAATATGTGAAAAGCTCGTAGGCAATGGATCAGTGATGGATAATTATGCCGGATGCGATTCCTCATAGGGTTACACAGAACTAGCTGCAGTTCATCAATGTAATGTAGGCATGTATTTCGTAAATAGTCATACGTGCTTATGGAAAAGAACTTGCATTACATCTTTTGTCCTACCCTCCCGTGGCAGCGGGGTCCTAGCGGAAACTAAGGGATATTAAGGCCTCCTTTTAATAGAGAACCGGAACAAAGCATTAGCACATAGTGAATACATGAACTCCTCAAACTACGGTCATCAGTGAGAAGTATCCCGATTATTGTCACTTCGGGGTTGTCGGATCATAACACATAATAGGTGACTACAGACTTGCAAGATAGGATCAAGAACACACATATATTCATGAAAATATATTAGGTTCAGATCTGAAATCATGGCACTCGGGCCCTAGTGACAAGCATTAAGCATAGCAAAGTCATAGCAACATCAATCTCAGAACATAGTGGATACTAGGGATCAAACCCTAACAAAACTAACTTGATTACATGGTAAATCTCATCCAACCCATCACCGTCAAGCAAGCCTACGATGGAATTACTCACGCACGGCAGTGAGCATCATGAAATTGATGATGGAGGATGGTTGATGATGACAATGGCGATGAATCCCCCTCTCCGGAGCCCCAAACGGACTCCAGATCAGCCCTCCCAAGAGAGATTAGGGCTTGGCGGCGGCTCCGTGTCATAAAACGCGATGAAACTTTCTATCTGATTTTTTTCTCCCTGAACGTGAATATATGGAGTTGGAGTTGAGGTCGGTGGAGGTCCAAGGGGCCCACGAGATAGGGGGCGCGCCCAGGGGGAGGGGGCGTGCCCCCCTGTCTCGTGGACAGGGTGTGGGCCCCCTGGTCTTGATTCTTTCGCCAATATTTTTATATTTTCCAAAAAGTCCCTCTGTGGATTTTCAGGACATTCTGAGAACTTTTCTTTTCTACACATAAAACAACATCATGGAAGTTCTGCTGAAAACAACATCAGTCCGGGTTAGTTTCATTCAAATCATGCAAGTTAGAGTCCAAAACAAGGGCAAAAGTGTTTGGAAAAGTAGATACGTTGGAGACGTATCAGTCCACGACCACACTTTTTGCCTAGCATAGGAGTGTAGTCAACATCATCATCATCATCATCATCACTGCATACATCGTCATCATCATCACTTCTAATCTGTAATCCCTCAGATGGGTCCAAATTGAGATCCAACAATTTCTTGGGCTTGGTCGCTGACACCGACGCATGGAATGGAGATGCGTCCTTGCGAGGGCGACTAGAGCCACACTTGATGCTCCTTGACGCTGCTTCTGGTTACTTTCTCGGCCTCCCACGCCCTCTCTTTGTCGTCATGGAATCAAGGGTGGACACAGGTGGGGCCGCGCTTGATACTCGTCCACGGCCGCGCTTTGTTCCCTGCATGTATGATGCACGCGTAGGAGTGTATTCATCATTGTCATCATCACAAGTGTAGTAATCGTCATCGTCATCACTTGAGGAGTTGCCATCATTGTTGCTCGCATGTAAGCCTCTAGATGGATCCAAATCGAGATCCAACGAATTCTTGGTCCCCGACACGATGAGGGAGTCCTTGTGGGGCCGGGCCGGGGCTGGCACGATGTAGGTGGATGCAAAGCTTCGGACGACGCCCTCAGAGACGAGGCGGCGGAGGTGGGCGGGTAGGAGCGCGTCATGGGCAGCAGGGAGGTCAGTGAATCGATCGAGGATGAAACCGGCGATGGCGTCACGATTGGAGGTGCCTCCTAGCTCGGTGAGCGCTTCCGTAATCAGCTGCATTGGAGATTAGATTTATTCATCCATGAATGGGAAGCGAGATGGAAAAGAAAGAGGGGAAGCATATGGAGAGGGAGGTGGGGAGAGAAGGATCTTGCTTACCTTGGTGTAGGTCGGGTGTGGGTTATCAGCGGCGGCGGCGGCCGGAGGCGGCGACAAAGGAGAAGCAACCACCATACCTCCTTCCTTCCTTGGTTTTGGGTGGGGTGGGGATTATTGGATCCAGGCAGTGGCGAAGCTTGCTTGCCTTCGACTGCTTCCTATTTATTTACTAGGGATAGGGTAGGGAGGTGTTACAGGGCCAGATGGATGGGCCATGTTTCACTCACCCACCAACAAGACTTCTCTTCTTACCTATCCATTTAGTTTCACTCTCTATCTTCTAAAAATACTTTCTGTGTCTAAAAAACAAAACCTCTCCATCTACCTTCACTGAATAATGAAAGATATGAATGAATCCCTTTACACAATTGTAGATGTCAAAATAATCATTGATGTCCATTGTAGATATGAAAGCTCCATGTACGAATGGCTTGCATGCTATTTTCTTTAACAAGTGTTGGCATGTCCTCGGTCAGTGATATATTGCTTGTTTGAATAGTAAAAAAATAAATCTAACCCATAATTCTTGTGCTTATACCCAAAGTTAATTGAATATCCAAAAAAGTGATAGTGTATACGCAACATTTATGCGACGTGACCTAAAAATAGATATATTATCATGCAAAGACCTTTTCTCCTTGGAGGCTGGTTACATATAACATTCTATTTACGTATGAGAGTTCAGGCATAATTAAAATAATAAGAAATACAATTCATAGTACCGTGCTATGAAACTTGACATGCATATAGCATGCGATCATGTCGAATGATGCTTCTTTTAGAGAGAATGGAGATAGAGTTGGGGTTTCACCCAGAGTTTGTTTATCTCCTTATGACATGTTTAACATCTATGAAATATATGGTGAGAATTAATGGTCAAGATACGGCTGGCTTCCTTCCAAATATGGGGCTCTAGCGGGGTGACCATTCACCAACTTATTTGTTTCATATCTGTGCTTAGGGTTAATCAACTACTCTGACTAGTAGAGAGTAGGTCTGTGGCACTAATGGTGTTAGGGGTGTGCAGAAATGCACCATCCTTTTCCCATTTATCTTTGTCGATGATTTCCAAATACTTATGAAGGAACAGATGAATTATGCAATCTCATTGAGATATGTACTAGGTCGTTATTATGCAACTTCAAGGCAAATAGTGAGTGAAACTGAAGTGCATTATTTATTTTAGTCCAAATGTAAATGTTGGTGTGAAAACCCAAGTATGTTCAAACTGTAATTATGATAGGAAGGTAGTCTCTGACATATATCTCGGTCTCCCACCTATGGTTGGTGTTGATAGAAGTAACAATTTTGTCCATCTACTGGAAAGAAATATTAAGCACCTAAAAGTACGGAAGGAAAATAGTTATCTATGGGGGCAAAGGAGATTTCGTTGAAGGTTATCATGCAATTCATTCAATATTTTGCCATGTATATTTTTAAGATACCAAAGAAGGTATGCAATGATATCATAGATGCAATGGCAGGTCTTTGGTAGGGAGATACAGAAGAACAGAAATGGATTTGACATAAAGAAAGCAATAGCAATAAAACTGAACGGTCAATATGCTATGCTAATGGATGGGTCTTGTCCATCACATCATTCTCCTAATGATGTGATCCCGTTCATCAAATGACAACACATGTCTATGGTTAGGAAACTTAACCATCTTTGATTAACGAGCTAGTCTAGTAGAGGCTTACTAGGGACACGATGTTTTGTCTATGTATCCACACATGTATCAAGTTTCCGGTTAATACAATTCTAGCATGAATAATAAACATTTATCATGATATAAGAAAATATAAAATAACAACTTTATTATTGCCTCTAGGGCATATCCTTCAAGGACATGTAGTCGAAGTCGAGGCCCGCGAGGATGTACGACACCATGTCGTCGTCAGTGAGAGGCTTGCCGATGGCAACCATCTCATCACCGACGGACTTCGTGCGGCCTAAGTACTCATCAATGATGGAGGTCCCCTTCTTGGTGGTGGAGAGGGCGATCCACGTGTTGATGATCTACACCTACATCTAGGAGCTGAAAATCTCCGTGATTGCAGTCCATGCTGCTGACGCCGAGGTGCAGTTTGCGATCTGAACCATCACCGGGTTTGAGATGGAATTGAAAATAAAACTCAGAACTTCAGAATCTTGAGCTTTTCGATCTCATATGCCAGGTTCGGCACATCAGTGGGCTTGCCATCCTTGTCGGCACGCTTGGGCGTAGGTTCCTCCCTCTCTGGATCGAGGTAGGTGGTTAGCTGGGCGCCGCGGATGGTGGCCAGGGCTTGCGTGTGCCACACATTGAAGTTGGAGTGATGGGGCTTTTCAGCATGGGAATGAGCACGGGTGCAGCGACGGCGGAGATTGATGTGGACATGGCGACGCGAGAGGATGTGCTTTAGAGGATATTGACTGTGAATACCATGTAAAATTGCGTGAAGTGTATGCATTAGTAGGGACGCATTGCGTGTTACATATAGGCATACAGATTATAAGATTTGGTTGTTAGGTTGTTGCACAATTGATCTTCAAGTCAAGATCTATAGAAAGGATAGAGATGAACCGTGAACATCCAAACAACCTAGTTTACAATGCACGCAAAGCCATCCTCATCTATACATGTATACGGTTTATACATACACCGTATACATGTCAAATTACACACTTTAACACCTTTCTTTCCAGGCAAGTAGGTACTTCTATTGAATTAGTTTATTCTCTTTGGATTGCAGGGAGGAAACTTGATTCTCCGAATACAATAGTTGCTCATGTTCTCTGGGCTTCATGGAAGCACATAAATAGTACTCCCTCCGTTCCAAAATATATGTCTTTTTCGAGATTTCAAATGGACTACTACATATGGATGTATATAGACATATTCTAGAGTGTAGATTCACTTATTTTGCTCCGTATGTAGTCACTTGTTGAAATCTCTAGAAAGACCTATATTTAGGAACGGTGGAAGTATTATATTTAATGGTGTCATTTGGATGTCTTTGAATCAGATCAGATTTGGTTACCGGTTTTAAGGACCATCAGAAAATGGCGCTTAATCTTGAGCATATGCTGGTGCAGATAGACCAATTCTGTCTGCACCTTCAACACCTGCTGGGAAACCTTCAACACCTGCTGGGAAAACCAACAAAACTAGCATGGGGTGACAGAGTGGAGCTACTGGAGAACCTGGACAAGCATGGCGGCAGAGGCATCTTGAGCCGAACTTCCACCTTGGACTTCATCTGATCGCCAATCTCTTTGACGCCACAGCCGCTGGCTTAAGCTTGTTTATTGTTGTTTCGCCAATTCTCTGTTAAAAGCAGCTCTTTATACCTAGGTGTCACGATTATTTTGTACTCCCTCCGTCTCATAATATAAGGGTGTTTTTGACACTAGTGTAACGCTCTTATATTATGGGGCGGAGTGAGTAGCTTCAAAAAGAGTTTGTAATGTAATAAACCTAGGTTTTATGAACTAATTTGGCCTAGCTGGTGGGCTCTGCCCAGAAATTTATTTGTTTTCGCGGGCTTCAGCTATATGGAGTTGGGGAGTGCTCTCCCTGTTGATCTAAAAAGGTTGAGTTGGACCTTTACAGAAGACCCATCTATTTGCCACGCTGTCACCTCGGAGGCGGTCAATAATTCAAAGTATATGTCAAATCAGCAGAATACAATACAGACATATCAGTGACCGTCAGTATATGAACTATTGGAAACGAAAGTTTGGCAATGCTTCACGATGTATTGATCGGTGCATAGCGCACGTATATATGGAGTACAAGGTGGGCCACAACCTTAACTACAATGACTAGGAGGTGGGTCGGGCTATACAATATACATGCACAAACCATATATTCAACACCCCGCATGATCGAGCGTCATTTGACGCAAAGACTAGACTGAACTCTCGAAGATGCAGTAGGCAGTCCTTCGTCCCGACATCGGCGAATCGCTGCGCCGTCGGGACGTGGAGGACCCGGATGCGCCCAAGAGCCACCTGCTCATGAATGAAGTGTATGTCGAGCTCAATATGCTTCATTCTACGATGGTGGACCGGGTTGGCGGAGAGGTACACGGCAGAGACATTGTCGCAGTAGACGAGCGTGGCCTTGTGAACATCACAAAGCAACTCCTGGAGCAGCTGATGGAGCCAAGAGCATTCAGCGTTAGCCACTGCCCGATACTCAGCCTCGGCACTCGAGCGGGAGACGGTGGGCCTTCACTTGGAGGAGCAAGAGATCAGGGACGACCCAAGGTAGACACAGTACACCGAGGTGGAGCGCCATGTGTCCGGGCAGCCGGCCCAGTCCACATCAGAGTAGGCGACGAGGTCGGTGGAGGAAGAGGCCGTCAGCGTAAGTCCCAGGGACTGGGTGCCACGTATGTATCAGAGAATACGCTTCACCAGAGTCCAGTGAGAGTCACGCAGAGCATGCATGTGAAGACACACCTTCTGAACAGCATACGGCAAGTCTGGGCGCGTCAGGGTCAGGTACTGCAAGGCGCCCACAATGGAGTTGTAGAAGGCCGCATCAGATGCGGGAGAACCCTCCAAAGCGGAAACCTTGGCCTTTGTGTCGACGGGCGTGGGAGCAGGCTTGCAGTTAAGCATGCCAGCTCGATTGAGAAGCTCATGGGCCTAGCACTGATGGTGCAGGAAGAACCCACTGGATATCGAACCACCTCAATGCCAAGAAAGTAATGCAGGGGACCCCAGTCCTTCAGGGCAAACTCATCGCGAAGATGAGCAGTGAGCCGCTGGAGGAGCACGACAGTGGATGCCGTCAGAATGATGTCATCGACGTACAACAGCAAGTAGGTCGTGTCAACTCCGTGATGGTACACGACGAGGGACGCCTCAGAGTGAGTCGATGTAAAACCGAGCATCTGCAGGAAGGCGGCGATGTGCTGGTACCGGGCCCGAGGTGCATGCTTCAACCCGTAAAGAGAACGGGAGAGCAAGCACACATGATCTGGATGTGTGGCGTCGATGAAGCCGGTGGGCTGCTCACAGAACACCTGCTTAGCTAGGTGGCCGTGCAAGAAGGCGTTGGACATGTCCAACTGATGCACAGGCCAAGCTCGGGATACGGCTAGCTGGAGCACGGTGTGGATCGTGCCCGGTTTAACAACGGGGGCAAATGTGTCGGTGAAGTCCACGCCCGCGTGTTGCCGAAAGCCCCGAACCACCCAGCACTCGAGAGTGCCATCCGGACGAGTCTTGTGCCGAAAGATCCGCTTGCCCATGATGATGTTGGCACGGGGCGGCCAAGGGACGAGCTGCCAGGTATGATTCCGCTGAAGCGCGTCGAACTCTTCCTGCATCGCAGCGAGCCAATGAGGATCCCGAAGGGCAGCTCAAGCTGACGATGGGAGAGGGGACGACTCAGAGACGGAAGAAGCAAGAAGGTACTCATCGCTGGTGTACCACGTGCTTGGGCGGAAGATGCCAGCCCGAGAGCGAATTATCGGGCGGGGCAGCGGGTCCGGGGTGGCGACGGGCGATGACGAAGAAGAGCCCGCCTCCTCCGAGGCTGCGCGCGAGGCCGCCGGGGAAGCCGATGGCGTGGTCGGGGCCGGGGACGCCAAGGGAGGTGCGGCCTGTAAGGCAGCCAACTGGGGAGAGACTCGACCCGTGGCACGGGGGGCACCCTCAAAGCCGGGAGGCAGCCCAAGAGAAGCACGCGAGCAGCCGTCACCGCGAGCGGGCAAAGCCGCAACATCCGAATGTACCTGCTGAAATGGAAAAACCATCTCATCAAAGTAAACATGTCGTGAAGTGATCACCCGATGTGAGATAGGATCATAGCAGCGGTAGCCTTTGGTGTTGGGGGTATAGCCGAGGAAGATGCAGGCCACGGACCGAGGTGTGAGCTTATGAGGAGCAGTGGAAGTGATGCTAGGGTAGCACATGCAACCGAATATGCGGAGCTCAGCATAGGAGGGTGGCGTGCCAAACAGGAGGTGATGAGGTGCAAAATCCCCGCAAGTGCAACAAGGACGAATGTTGATGAGTAGTGACGTTGTGGCGAGCGCGCCGGGCCAAAAACATGGTGGCACGTTGGCGTGAAAGAGGAGGGTGCGGACGCAGTCATAAGAGTGCGAAGCACACGCTCAGCGCGACCGTTTTGTTGTGAAGTGTACGGGCAACTAAGACGAAAGATCGTGCTGTGTGTGGCGAGAAGGTTGCGGATCACAAGGTTATCAAACTCCTTCGTGTTGTCTGTTTGCAATGCATGAATGGGACGTCCAAAATGCGTGGAGACATAGGAGTATAAAGCAGTGAGAGTAGCAACAGAGTCTGACTTTCACCGCAACGGGAAGGTCCACACATAGTGCAAAAAATCATCAAGTATGACAAGATAATAAAGATAGCCCGTGTTACTTGCAACAGGAGAGGTCCAAACATCACTATGAATTAACTCAAACGGGTATGATGCAACATGTGAGGAAGTGCTAAAAGGAAGACGAACATGTTTACCGAGACAACAAGCATGACAAGTGTGATCGTCGATCTTATTACACGTGAAGGAAAAACTCCGAAGAATATGACAAAGGGTGGCGGTGTTGGGATGACTGAGGCGAGCATGCCAAAGGTCAACTCTGGCGGAAAGCGCCATGGGTGCAGCAACGGAGGAGGTGGATGAGTGGACCGGGTAGAGCTCGTCGGGGCTGTCACATCGGTGGAGCACCATCCGGGTATGGGCATCCTTAACAGAAAAGCCAAACATGTCAAATTCAACGGTAACAGGATTTTCATGTGTAAGAGAACGGACGGACAAGATTTTTAATGATGTCAGGAGAGACAAGTACGTTAGAAAGATATACTGGCATGGAGTTAGAAGGAAAAGCAGCATGGCCGCCACGAGTAATAGGCATGGAAGAACCGTCACCCACCGTAATGCGAGCAGCGGTGTGAACAGGGTGAGAGGCAAGAAAGTTACCGGGGTTGGCGGCCATGTGAGTCGTGGATCTGGTGTCCATATACCAGTCGTCACCGCCAGTGTACTGCTGCGGCGTGGGGGCGGTGTGGAGGGACGCTAGGAGCGCGGGTCCCAAGGTGCCAGCGGGAGGGCTGGGGCTGACGGCACCGGCTGAGGCGGCGGCGCCACGAACCCACCGGCCGAAGGCAGCCCATAGGCCGTAGAGGGGCCGTAGAGCGGCACGGGCGGGTACGGCTAAGGGGCCGTGTGAAGCGCCTGATGAGAGGCCGGGCGGGCGCAGAAGAGACGCGGGACAGGGGCACGCGGTACATGCATGGAGTACGCATGCACGACCCCGGTCCAGGGGTTCTGGCCGCCCCACCAGGGCGCTGGTGGGAGCTGCTGCTGCTGTTGGCACGGCGCCCCGCCGGGTGCAGCCGGCTGCTGCTGCTGTTGTTTGCGGCCGCCTCGGACCGCGGCCCCAGCAACACTGCTGCTTTCGGCGGGGGCTGCGGAGGGCCGCGGCGGCTGCGGGTATGGGGCGGGCCTCGGCGGGGCGGTGGGCGGCGCACCACCATGGGTACCGGCAGTGAGGGCGGTGTGGGTTGCCCGGGTGCGTGACATCCGCATCCTCCTCTCCTCCAACTTCAAGTACGCAACGATCTTGGGGAACGTCAGGTTAGTGATGAGAGGGATGTTGGAGGCGACGTTCCTGAAGTTGTCGTTCAGGTCGACGATGAGGGTCCTGAGGAGGAGCTCGTCGGAGACCGTCTCGCCAAGGTCACGGAGCTCGTCAACAAACTTCTTGAGGCGCATGCAGTAATCGTCAATAGATGAGTCAAGCTGTTGGCACCCAAAAAACTCGCCATGCAAGAAAACATTGCGTTGGAGCGCGTTGTCGGTGAAGAGGCCGTTGAGCTTGGTCCAAACGGCGTGAGCAGTATCATCAGTGGAGACCACCGTGTGGAAGAGGTCCTTCGAGATGGTGGTGTAGAACCAACGGATGAGAGTGGCGTCGATGGACATCCACTCCTCATCGTCCTCCATGAAGCGGGAATCCATGGAGCTATTGATGTGATCCCGGATGTTGTACTCACGGAACACAAGGGAGAAGTACGTCTTCCATGCATAGTAGGTGGAGGTGAGATGGTCGAGGACGACGGGAACCCGAGCGAGGATGTTGAGATCGCAGATGACGACAGGGTCGGGACCTTTGAACGGGTTAGTGCGGCGGCTGCGGGTGCTGCCGGAGGAACCGGGGGAGGCCATGAGGAGATAGGGTGGCGGTGTCACGCGGGAGAGCGGCGTGGCTGATGGGTGGCGGCGCGGCGGGGTGGGGACGGAAGCGTGGGCGGCGGTCGCGGCGGCGTGGGAACGCGGCGGCGACGACGGAGGGTGGTGGCGGCGGCGGCGATGGGATTGCGGCGGCAGCACAAGGGTTAGGGTTAGGATCGTAGGTATGATACCATGTTGGAAACGAAAGCTTGGCAATGCTTCACGATGTATTGATCGGTGCATAGCGCACGTATATATGGAGTACAAAGTGGGCCACAACCTCAACTATACAATGACTAGGAGGTGGGCCGGGCTAAACAATATACATGCACAAACCATATATTCAACACCCCCCGTAGTTGAAGCATCGCCGGAGACGCAAAGACTGGACCTGAACTCCTCGAAGACAGAAGTAGGCACTCCTTTCGTCATGACATCAGCGAACTGCTGCACCGTCGGGATGCGGAGGACCCGAATGCGCCCAAGAGCCACCTGCTCACGAACGAAGTTTATGTCGAGATCAATATGCTTCGTTCGACGATGGTGGACCGGGTTGGCGGAGAGGTACACGGCGGAGACGTTGTCGCAGTAGACGAGCGTGGCCTTGTGAACATCACAAAGCAACTCCTGGAGCAGCTGACGGAGCCAAGAGCATTCAGCAAGGGTGTTAGATCTAGATACATCAATTTCCAAGACAACTAATACCGAACGGAGGGAGTAGATCTTTTGGGGAACTTGCAACTAAGCCCAGCTGAACCAACCAACCCATGATGATCCCCTTTCGTTTTCTCCATTAATTTTTCAATCCATTTGCTCCCACTCAACCATATTCATTCGGACTGACCTTCCCATCACTGCTAGCTCCACTTCCACTTTGAGTTGCCGATATAGTTAGTTCCTCCATTGCCGATCGATCAGGCCATCAAGGAGGAAGACGAAGGGGGGCCGTCGACGTCGCTGCATCACATCGGGTTCATGGCGACCAAGAAGACTGCATGGACATCCGAATGAACGCTACCCAGCGCAGCAGGCTTCAGATCAAAGCTCCTACGGTGAGTAGCAGTGTCAAATCATAATCCCTTTCTGCTTTCAAACTCTCCTTCTCACTGCTCCACGTCCTTTGTGAGTTCCTGAACTGAAATGCTTTGTTTCCCACAATGCCGATTGATACGTCTCTAACGTATCTATAATTTTTGATTGTTCCATGCTATTATATTACCTCTTTTGGACGTTTATGGGCTTTATTTTACACATTTATATCATTTTGGGACTAACCTACTAACCGGAGGCCCAGCCCATATTGCTGTTTTTTTGTCTATTTCAGTATTTCGAAGAAAAGGAATATCAAACGGAGTCCAAACGGAATGAAACCTTCGGAAGCGTTATTTTTGGAACAAATCTGATCCGGAGAGCTTGGAGTGCAAGTCAAGAAGCCTCCGAGGGCCCCACGAGATAGGAGGGCGCGCACCCCCTGTAGGGCGCGCCCCCTGTCTCGTGGGCCCTTTGGGCGGCCACCGACGTACTTCTTCCTCCTATATATACCTACGTACCCCAAAAACATCCAGGAGCACCACGAAACACAATTTCCACCACCGTAACCTTCTGTATCCGCGAGATCCCATCTTGGAGCCCTTGCTGGCACTCTGCCGAAGGGGGAAGCAACCACGGAGGGCCTCTACATCAACATCCTTGCCCCTCCAATGAGTTGTGAGTAGTTTACCACAGACCTACGGGTCCATAGTTATTAGCTAGATGGCTTCTTCTCTCTTTTTGGATCTCAATACAATGTTCTCCCCCTATCTTGTGGAGATCTATTCGATGTAAACTCTTTTTGCGGTGTGTTTGTCGAGATCCGATGAATTGTGGGTTTATGATCAAGTTTATCTATGAATAATATTTGAATCTTCTCTGAATTCTTTTATGTATGATTGAGTTATCTTTGCAAGTCTCTTCGAATTATCAGTTTGGTTTGGCCTACTAGATTGGTCTTTCTTGCCATGGGAGAAGTGTTTAGCTTTGGGTTCAATCTTGTGGTGTTCTTACCCAGTGACAGAAAGGGTTGCAAGACACGTATTGTATTGTTGCCATCGAGGATAACAAGATGGGGTTTATATCATATTGCATGTGTTTATCCCTCTACATCATGTCATCTTGCTTAATGCGTTACTCCGTTCTTATGAACTTAATACTCTAGATGTATGTTGGATAGCGGTCGATGTGTGGAGTAACAGTAGTAGATGCGGGCATGAGTCGGTCTACTTGTTATGGACGTGATGCCTATATACATGATCATGCCTAGATAATCTCATAACTATGCGCTTTTCTATCAATTGCTCGACACTAATTTGTTCACCCACCGTAATACTTATGCTATCTTGAGAGAAGCCTCTAGTGAAACCTATGGCCCCCGGGTCTATCTCTTATCATATTTGCTTTCCATCTACTTTATTTGCATCTTTACTTTTCGCATCTATATTATAAAATACCAAAAATATATTTATCTTACCATACTATCTTAATTAGATCTCACTTTCGCAAGTGGCCGTGAAGGGATTGACAACCCCTTTATTGCGTTGGTTGCGAGTTCTCAGTTTGTTTGTATAGGTGCGTGTTTGAGGTAGTCCTGGACTAGGGGGTGTCCGGACAGCCGGACTATCATCGTCAGCCGGACTCCAAGACTATGAAGATACAAGATTGAAGACTTCGTCCCGTGTCCGGATGGGACTTTCCTTGTCGTGGAAGGCAAGCTTGGCGATACGGATATGTAGATCTCCTACCATTGTAACCGACTTTGTGTAACCCTAGCCCTCTCCGGTGTCTATATAAACCGGAGGGTTTTTAGTCCGTAGGACAATAACCATTACAACAATCATACCATAGGCTAGCTTCTAGGGTTTAGCCTCCTTGATCTCGTGGTAGATCCACTCTTGTACTACCCATATCATCAATATCAATCAAGCAGGAGTAGGGTTTTACCTCCATTGAGAGGGCCCGAACCTGGGTAAAAACATCGTCTCCCTTGTCTCCTGTTACCATCCGCCTAGACGCACAGTTCGGGACCCCCTACCCGAGATCCGCCGGTCTTGACACCGACATTGGTGCTTTCATTGAGAGTTCCTCTATGCCGTCACCGATAGGAAGGAAGCCTCTTCCCGTCTTCAAAGACGGTATCTTCGCCAAAGGAGCCTTGGCCACCGGCCAAACTATCCGGCTGGGTGGTTTCCTCATGACCGCCCGTTCGGCCACCGCTTTGACGATGACCTCTCGGGTCATCCAAAGTAATCTTCACGCCAACTCAGAATTCGCCGAGCAGCTGGATCCAACAGAGCTCTCGTCCATAAACGAACTCTTGGATCGCATCGCCGCCCTGGGAGTCGCTACAGACTACAATCAGATTGGGCTTAAAACCGATCTGAGAGAGATTAACTCTCCCCAGGTTACCCTGCGTTCGCGGTGGTAGAGGAACAACGCGGCGACTCTTCTCCTATATTGAAAACTAGTCATGTCCGGGCTTCCGAACCCTCCATGCCGGATTCCCGCGGGGGGACGGACTTCGATCGAGCACTGAGCCTAAAATCAGGCATCGGACCGGACTCATTGGACAACGTCCAACGATCCAAGCTTCCAAATTCGGAAACTTCTCGGCCCTTGAGCCTCGAGATGGGTAGGATTCCGGACTTAATTCCACCCACCCACCCAGACATATGCGATCTATCCCAAATTCGGCAAGAGGCCGCTGAAACAGTACATCATTACTGGGCCAGATTCCTCCTGGTTATGGACAGGATAAATGACTGCCGTGAGGAAAACGCAATTTCAATTTTCTGCAGTAATTGCATGGACAAGGGAATTTTGAACGCCATCAGTCGTCGCGAAATTACATGCTTCGCCGATCTGGCGTCCGTAGTACGAAAGTACTGTGCGATGGAGAGTTTCCGGAAAACCGAAACCAAGTTTTGGGACAATCCGGCCCCGAATACAACCCTAGTCCGAAGTAAAAGGGTACATCACACTCAGGCAACAAGCACAAGAGCCAAAAAGCCGAAACCCCATAAAGGGCACGGAACCGTACTGGAAGGATGGCTCAACAGACCCTGTAAAATTCTGTCTGATGTATATGCCACTCCAACACATAGCCTTCGAGCATGTTGGATATTGCGGCAGGTGGCCAAAAGTGGCGAAGAGCTTCTAGCCCCGAAGAGCCAGTACGGTGTCAACAGTCTTCGAGACTTTCGCATTGAATAATATGCGGAAACGAACAATCCATGACCTCGCCAAGTCTACCAAGTAGCAACAACAAATCCATGGGCGACACGGCCATCACCTTCAACGCCGAGGACGAACCTAAGTTCAGAACAGCCCGAGCACCACCGCCTTTGGTCCTCGGTCCAATAGTGGATGGCTTCGTCTTACAAAGGTACTCATGGATGGCGGCAGCGACTAAACCTCATCTCGAGGAAACTCTTCAAAAATGGAAATAGTGGAGCTGCATTGGCGCAGCAACACAACCTTTAGAGGAATAATCCCTAGTCGGGAGCGCCTTTGCAGGAAAAATCACACTTGATGTGGTGTTATTTCTCACGGACAATTATAGGTCCGAAGAGGTATCATTCCAAGTGGCCCCGTTCAGCAGCGGATATCATGCTATATTAGGACGAGAGGCATTCACAATTTTTCAAGCAATACCCCACTACGGGTACATGAAGCTTAAGATGCCTGGGCCCGGCGGAATAATCGCTCTCGTTAGTGATCCGGACATAGCACTCCGCGCCGAAAACAAGACAGCCGCATTAGCCCTAGAGGCACTATCTGAAGCCCTAGCGGCGGAGGAACTTACTGCGCTGCGCTCTGTGGTGAATAGGGACGATGTGATACTCGATAAGAGACCCAAGTCCACCTCTTTTAAACCAGCGGATGAAATAGTCAAATTCCAGGTCCATCCAATGGACCCAACAAAGACGGCCTCCATCGGGGCACAGTTGAACCCTAATGTAGATGCCGCACTGCGAGAATTCCTTCGGGAAATTGGGACATCTTTGCCTGGCACCCTTCGAGATATGCGGGAATCCCACGCATTAGCGAGAACACATCCTAAACATCCTAAAAGGGTTCAAGCCAATCAAACAGGCTCTTCGGCGATTTTCCGAACCCAAAAGACAGGCAATGGGAGAAGAGCTAGCCAAATTACTGGAAGCCGGATTCATCAGAGACATCAAACATCCGGACTGGCTAGCAAACCTGGTAATGGTACCAAAGAAGGACAAATCCTGGCGCCTATGCGTCGATTTTAAAGACCTCAACAAGGCCTGCCCAAAGGACCCCTTCCCCCTCCCCCACATCGACCAAATAATCGATGCTACTGCAGGGCACGACTCATTGTGCTTCCTCGACGCATACTCCGGCTACCATCAAATCAAGATGGTGGAGGCAGACCAAGCCGCAACGGCATTCATTACTCCATATGGGCCATTCTGCTTCAACACGATGCCCTTCAGACTCAAAAACGCCGGCGCAACATATCAGCGCATGATTCAGACATGTCTGGCTACCCAGATCGGCAAAGCAGTAGAGGCATACGTAGACGACGTAGTCATCAAAACCAGACACGTAAAAACTCTAGTAGATGATTTGAGGCTCACATTCGACAACCTCCGAGCATATGATATCAAGCTGAATCCGGAGAAATGTGTTTTCGGCGTACCAGCAGGAAAGCTCCTGGGCTTCATTGTGTCCGGTAGAGGAATCGAAGCAAACCCAGCCAAGATCCAAGCTCTGTCACAGCTGGATATTCCAAAAGAACTCAAACAAATACAAAAATTGACTGGATGCGTGGCGGCTCTAAGCCGCTTTATCTCCCGTCTGGGAGAAAAGGCATTGCCCCTCTATCACCTCCTCAGGCGCACCAAACACTTCGAGTGGACGGATGCTGCCACTGCCGAACTCGAAGAAATAAAAGCCACATTGGCAACAAATCCGGTCCTGGCCGCGCCTAACCTAGGCGAACCAATGTTGTTATACATGGCGGCAACACATCAAGTTGTAAGTGCGGTGCTTGTCGTCGAACGAGAAACAGAAGGGCATAAATTCCCTCTTCAAAAACCAGTGTACTATGTATCCACTATCTTAACCCCCTGCAAGTCCCGTTACCCGCACTATCAGAAGATAGCATACGCGGTGTTCATGGCATCCGGAAGCTCAGACACTACTTTCAAGAGTGTTCGATATGAATGGCCTCGGTGCCCTCAACGACATCATAAACAACCGCGACGCCACGGGCAGGATTGCAAAATGGGCCACTGAGCTCTTACCATTCGATATAACTTACAAACCTCGGCGAGCCATAAAGTCACAAGTCTTGGCTGACTTTGTCGCTGAATGGACTGAAGCCGAACTCCCTAAAGAGTACGGCGCATACTCCAATTGGACTATGCATTTCGACGGCTCCAAAATGTTGGCCGGCTTGGGGGCTGGCGTCGTATTGACGTCCCCAACCAGGGATACAGTCCAATACGTACTTTAGATAATGTACACGGGCTCCAACAATGCAGCCGAATATGAGGCCCTCCTACACGGCCTCCGGATGGCAATCTCCATGGGCATTCAACGCCTAGAGGTGCGCGGGGACTCAAACCTCGCAATATCCCAAGTAAATGGA
This sequence comes from Aegilops speltoides, assembly GCA_021437245.1. NCBI lineage: Eukaryota > Viridiplantae > Streptophyta > Magnoliopsida > Poales > Poaceae > Aegilops > Aegilops speltoides. The sequence goes on along the minus strand of CM038141.1, from coordinate 253,423,637 downwards.
GACTTTGACGCCAAAGATCCGAAGATGGCAACCTATCATAACGTTGTCCTAAAAATGTCAGCCCGGTTCGAAGGACTTGAATTCCACCACGTAGCCCGGGATAATAATCAAGCAGCCGATGTATTGGCACGCATCGGTGCAAAACGCGATGCGGTCCCTCCAAACATCTTCCTGGAATGGCTCTTTAAGCCATCCGTACTATGGGAAGAGGAGTCCGGAAATAACAACCCGGAAGCAGCCGCACCACCCAACACAGAACAACCTGACATAATCGGCGACCCAGCCGATGAAATAACGCCTTCAGCCCACGAAATAATGGCAGTAATTGCCCTGTGGACAGAACCATTCCTAGCCTACCTAATTAGGCAGGAGCTTCCCGAAGACCAAAATGAGGCCCGCTGCATAGTTCGGCGATCTAAAGCCTACAAGGTACACGAGGGAGAACTGTATAAGAAGAGCACAACCGGAGTCCTTCAAAGGTGTATCTCCGAAGAGGAAGGGCGAAATCTTCTGGCTGAAATTCATGCCGGACTAGGCGGACACCACGCCGCAGCTCGGGCCCTTGTAGGCAAGGCCTTCCGTATAGGATTTTATTGGCCGACGGCCCGGGCAGATGCTCAGGACTTAGTCCAAAGATGCGTCGGTTGTCAGCTCTTTGCTAATCAGAGCCATATGCCACCCACCGCCCTCAAAACTATACCCATTACGGCCGTTTATGGTCAGGGGCTTGACATGGTCGGACCCCTTAAAGGGGGAACCCACAAGCAAAGGTACCTATTGGTCATGGTGGACAAATTCACCAAATGGATAGAGGCCAAGCCAGTTAAAACGGCAAAGTCCAGACAAGTGATAGACTTTATATCCGGGGTAGTACACCGTTATGGTGTCCCCCATAGTATCATTACCGATAACGGCACGAACTTCACGGCCGACGAGGTTAAATCATGGTGCAAAAATATGGGCATCAAGCTTGATTACGCTTCAGTCTATCATCCTCAAACCAACGGTCAAGTGGAACGAGCAAATGGTCTAATAATGAGCGGCATCAAACCCAGACTAGTGCGCTCCCTTACGAAATCTTACACGCACTGGGTAGAGGAGCTCGACTCCGTACTCTGGGGGCTGCGGACAACGCCCAACCGTACTACCGGATTCACACCATTCTTTATGGTATACGGCGCAAAGGCAGTTTTGCCCTGCGACATCATTCATGACTCACCTCGAGTGCGCATGTACGAAGAAAGAGAAGCCGAGCTGGATCGGCAGGATAGCTTGGACGCATTGGAGGAAGAACGCGACGTTGCCAAGGCTCGTTCCGCATTCTATCAGCAGCAGGCTCGAAGATATCAAAGCAGAGAAGTACGGGCTAAGACTTACAATGTTGGCGAACTAGTTCTACGCCTGCCGGACAAGAAAAAGGACAAGCTCAAGCCTAAATGGGAAGGTCCCTTCATTATCGATCAAGTCCTGACCGGTGGAGCGTACCATCTGCGAAATGCGTCGGATAACCGACTCGAGCCGAACCCATGGAATGCAGCCCGCCTCCAAAGATTCTATGCCTAGCGCCGGACTAAGAGTTCGTCTCCTTCCCCCGTCCAAATTTTTTACACCTCAACTGTCTTTTGTTTCTCCCTTTTCTCTCACCCCTTTTCATAAAAGCCCTTAAAGGCCTACTTGCGCATTGTTCGCGCACACTTGATGTGCTATCCGCACTCATTATACCTGGGGGCTTCTTTACCAGAAGCTTACTTATAAGGGCTTCATGCCCAGCACATGTGTCAAACTTCCACATGTACCTTTATTCACCATTATATGCATCGATATGACTTAAGTTTTGGCCAAGCTGGGTTGCCTGGCTCCTGCGCTTACCCCTACGTTCCCGATTGTTCGGCTAGGAGGTAAAGGAGCACCTCTGCGATTATTCTTACCGCGGGTCGGCGGATGTGTACCTCGGTAGGTGAAGCCAAAAGCTAGCATTCTTAAGGGAATATTCGGTCGGTGACTTGAAAGATGATGTTTTACCTATTTATTTATCTGCCCCCAGATGTTTTACTGCTCTTTTCGCAGTCCGGACATGCACTTTAGGGCATGCATCCCAGGGAAAGGAACCCTTAATGGAACTATTCTCCCTGGAAGATGTTTCTTACTAACCATGTAATATAACATAACTAGTTGGGCACTTGTCTGATAAAGCACTAACGACCCCTACGCCTGGTCTCCATGCATGCCCCGGTTGTTTCTTAACCGAGAAGGTATTCGGACACACTCCGGACTCTAGGGTCCCGAGGTTGAAGCGAAAAGGTCGGCAAAGACAAACGATCTACAATCCGGCTAGAAGGCATTTTACATGTCATTTTAAATACATTGTCAAATAGACTAATCTGTATTCCTCCTCAATCTGTCTAACAGTTTGTCTAATTCTGATCCGTTGGGAATATTTAGCGGCCAACTCTACTTGGCCGTACACTAAACTCACAGGATCTCCTTCCGTCGGGCCCCACAGTCCGACCTCGGCCATGTGGTTGGGATCCGCCTTCTTGTACCACATCTTCACCATGGCCCGAGCCTCCCACAGCACCTTGGCGGCAGGCGAAATCTTCCATAAACGGAAGCACCGCGCGCTCCTGAAGCTTCTCCAAAGCTCTCCAAGGCCCTCGGGCGAGGAGAGGGACGGCCATAAAGCTGGGCAGCGCCGCTCATCGCTTTGCCGAACTTCGTTCGGCAGTTGCACCAGCTCGGGAAGTTGATCACCCGTTGATCTGGGCATCTCCTCTGCAGGCGACACAGAGCACACCTCTGAGACATATTTACATCAATTGACTTCCTCGCGAACTCTTCTTTTTAAAGGAGTTCGCTCAAGCCCTACTATAAATGCCACGGCGGTCACGCTGATTCTCCTTCTGAGCTGCAGCTCAGCCCGAACACCTTTCAGCTCCTCTCTAAGATGGGCGTGGGCATCCTGGAGCTTGTTCCTCTCTGCTGCACCTTCGTCAAGACCCTCTCGCCGACCTTGGTGGGCGCGATGAGTTGTTGCTTGTCCGATCGGTCCGCAACATCTGCAATATCATTGTCGAGACTCACAAGCACGCCGCACACCGCTTATCTTTTTAAAATAATGTGTTACGGGAGGGGTCTCGTGTTTCCTCCTCTGCAAAGTGCGGCCTCAAGTTGGGCCTTGCACTCTTCTAGCTCTGGGACAAGCTGGGTATTCTTCCCGTAAGATCCTGCATATAAAATGATCCTTAAATCAGTTACTCTAACTACTTTAAGTCTCGGGACTCTTGGCATATACAACTATTAAAATCTCTTACCCGTATGTCTGTACATACGCTCCGCTGCTCTGGTCAAACCATCTTGAGCAGCACGGAGTCTGCGTCCCCAGCGTTAAAGGCGTTCAACGCCTCGGGGAGAAGCAGCGTCACGAAAAGCTGTCGTGGCGCCTATGGTTCATGGCGCTCTCCACCTCGAACACAGTGGCGCATACAATCTGTCGGCATCCTCCGTTGGAGGAGTATCCGGCTCGCGCCTTGCGCCGCCTCCCCCTCCGTGCCGTGTTGGAGCACAGGCGGGCAGAGGCTGGGTTGGCAACCTCTCGCCCACAACCGAGGCGCTCTTTCTCCCGCAAAGGTCGTGAGCATTCAAACACTTCCTAGGAACTTTGTCCTAAAATACAACCGTGAGCTATACCGTTGCGGCGACGTTTCGCTCCGCGCCGCACTCCTCTTCCGCCTGCTGGGCCGGATGACCCTTGTTGGCCAGCCGCTTGTGAGTTCGACTTCTGCCTTGAAGGTACCTCCTGCGAGACACCATTGTATACGGTGGTCAAAAATACGCAAGGACGAAAATAATGGTGTCAGGACTTCGGTCACAATCACATGGGGAGCCGGAGATAGGCCGGGTAGTCGGCCGTAATGGCGACTAGAGCATTATCCATCTTGAGTGGTGAAACACCCGTCAATTAGCTCCACCTTTATATCCGGATCCTCTTGGAGGACGGATCAAGGGATCTTCTGGATCCTCGGGCTGTGGGCCGGGCTATGTATGCTCTCCACAGTCCGGCGCAGTCTGCGTAAAAACGTAAAGTAAGGTACTTAACTTTGAAAGCGTGGGTCGGATAAATGAGCGTCCGCTTACCCAGCTTCGAGGTTGTTCATGGAGAACCCATTCAATGGGCTCATCTGAGGAAATCCTCCTTCTCCCCTTATACAGGCGGACAGAATCTTCACGAGTCTTGACCGATCCGGCCCTTGGCGGCCATGACGAGTGGCATCATTCTCTCCGTTGAAATCCCACATGGGGTGGCCCCTGTATTGCAGCGGCTGCACCCCCCGCATGATGCACGTGGCCATAACTCCAATCATGGTCAGTACGGAATGGGCCAGTAACCTTATCCGGCCCATCAAATAATGGACGCTCTTGTCTTCCTCCAACTGGGGGCTCCGCGGGCGCCAGCTCAGGCGTTTCTTCAGAGGAGCATTGTTGAACTCCGAGAGGCCGATCCGAACAGGGTCCGGCAGCTGAGCGTCTTTGAGGGAGTCCTGGACTAGGGGGTGTCCGGACAGCCGGACTATCAATATCCGCCGGACTCCCAGACTACGAAGATAGAAGATTGAAGACTCCGGCTCGTGTCCGGAAGGTACTTTCCTTGGCGTGGAAGGCAAGCTTGGCGATACGGATATGTAGATCTCCTACCATTGTAACCGACTCTGTGTAACCCTAGCCTCTTCGGTGTCTATATAAACCGGAGGGCTTTAGTCTGTAGGACACAACATTACATCTCAACAATCATAACATAGGCTAGCTTCTAGGGTTTAGCCTCCTTGATCTCGTGGTAGATCTACTCTTGTACTACCCATATCATCAATATTAATCAAGCGGACGTGGGTTTTACCTCCGTCGAGAGGGCCCGAACACAGGTAAAAACATTGTGTCCCTCGTCTCCTATTACCATCCGCCTAGACGCACAGCAGTTCGGGACCCCCTACCGAGATCCGCGGTTTTGACACCGACATTGGTGCTTTCGTTGAGAGTTCCTCGTGTCGCCGCCGATAGAGCGGATGCCTTTACCCGTCTTCAAAGGCGGTGTTTTTCGCCGGAGGGCCTTGGCCGCGGTCGACAATCCGGCTTGGTGGCTTTCTTATGACCACCTGTCCGGCCACCGCTTCGGCAATGACTTCTCAAGTCGTTGGAAGCAATCTTCGTGTCAGCCCTAAAGCTGTCGAGCAGTTAGATCAATTGAGCTCTCGCTCATTAACGAACTCTTGGATCGCATCGCCGCCACAGGGAGTCGCTACGGACTACAATCGATCGGGCTTAAAACCGATCCGAGAGAAATTAACTCTGCCCAGGCTACCCACCACATCGAGGTGGTGGAGGAACAACTCGGCAATTCTTTGCGGCGTTGAAAACAGTCCGTGTCCGGATTCCCGAACCCTCCATGCGGATTCCCGGAGGGGCGGACTATGATCGAGCATTGAACTTAAAATCATCGTCGCTCCCGACTCATTGGGTCGTCTCCGACAAATCGAGCTTCGAATTGGAAGTCCCTCGCCTTTGAGCCCAAAGATGGGCAGGGATCCGGATTTTATTCCACCCACCCCCTAGACATATCGACCTATCTCTAATTCGGCAAGAGCCTTGAAGCAAAGCATCATTCTTGGGCGATTCCTCCTGGTTATGGACAGGATAAAGGACTGCCGAGAAAAAACGCAATCTCAATCTTACGCAATAACTGCACGGACAAGGGAATCTGAACGCCATTGATCGTCGCAAGATTACGCGTTTTACCGATCTGGCGTCCATAATACGAAAATCTTGTGCGATGGAAAGTTTCCGAAAACTGAAAATCAATTTTGGGATAATCCGCCCCAAACCCAATCCCATAATAAAAGGCGCCTCACAAACAGGCCCCGGATGCAAAAACCAAAAAGCAAAAACCCAGCAAGGGAAACGGAACCGTCTTGGAGGATGGCTCAATGGACCTGTAAACATCATAATCTGAGAGGAGCTGTCCCAACACATAGCCTTCGAGCATGTTGGATACTACGGCGGTGGCCAAAAGTGGCGAAGAGCTTCTAGCTCGAAAACCACTCCAACAATACCAGCACGGTATCAACAGTCTTGAGACTTTCGCATCAAATAATATCACAAAACGAACAATCCGCGAACTTCGCCAAGTCTACCAAGTAGCAACAAAGAATCCATGGAGCGACACAGCTATCACCTTGGCCAAATGACGAGCCCACATCTCGAACCACGAGCCCCAAACCAAGACCGGTACTTAGTCCCATAGTGGGCGGCTTTCGGTGACAAAAGTCCTCATGGGCGGCGGCAGCGGACTAAACCTCATTTACGAGGAAACCTGCGGAAAATGGAAATCGATTGGAGCCGTATTGAGCGAAGCAAAGACAACCTTCAGAGGAATAATCCCTAGCGAAGCGCTACTGCACCGAAAAATCACACTCGATGTGGTGTTCGGCTCTCCGAACAATTACAGATCCGAAGAAGTCACGTTCGGTGGCCCGTTCAGCAGCGGCTATCACGCCATATTAGGACGAGAGGCTTTCACAATTTTCAAGCAATACCTCATTACGGGTACATGAAGCTCAAAATGCAGGCCCGGCGGAATAATCACTCTCGTCGATGATCCGGACACAGCACTCGCGCCGAAAACAAGACAGCCGCACTAGCCCTCGAAGCACTATCCAAGCCCTAGCGGCGAGAGGAACTCATCGCACAAGCGCTCTCGGTAAACATGGACGATGTGATACTTGATAAAAGATCCAAGTCCACCTCCTTCAAACCAGCAGATGAGATAATTAAATTTCAGGTCCACCGCGGACCCAACAAAGACGGCCTCCATCGGGCACGCAGTTGAACCCCGGTTGGCGCCAAGACTACGCGAATTCCTTCGAAAATTGGGACATCTTCGCCGGCACCCTTCGGACATGCCCGAATCCCTCGCAGTTGCGAACACAGCCTAAACATCCTAAAAGATTCAAGCCGATCAAACAGGCTCTTGACGATTTTCCGAGCCCAAAAGACAGGCAATGGGAGAAGAGCTAGCCAAGTTATTGGAAGCGGATTCATTAGAGATATCAAACATCCGGACTGGCTAGCAAATTTGGTAATGGTACCAAGAAGGATAAATCCTGGCGCCTGCGTATCGACTTCAAAGACCTCAATAAGGCTTGCCCAAAGGATCCTTTCCCCTCCCCGCATCGATCAAATTATCGACGCCACGGCGGAACACGACTCGTTGTGCTTCACGGGCGCAGACTCGCTATCATCAAATCAAGATGGCGGAAGCGAATCAAGCCGCAGCGGCATTCATTACTCCATACGGACCATTCTGCTTCAACATGATGCCCTTCGGACTTAAAAACGCCGCGCAACATATCAGCGCATGATTCAAACATGTCGGCTACCCAGATAGGCAAAACAATGAGAGGCATATGTAGACGACGCGGTCGTCAAAACAAAACACGTCGAAACTTTAGTAGGCGATTTGAGGCTCACATTCGACAACCTTAGAGCATATGACATCAAGCTGAATCCGGAAAAATGTGTTTTCGGTGTACCAGCCGGAAAGCTGCTGGGCTTCATCGTATCCGGTAGAGGAATTGAAGCAAATCCGGCCAAAATCCGGGCTCTGTCACAGTTGGATATTCCAAAAGACCTCAAGCAAATACAAAAGTTAACAGGATGCGTGGCAGCTCTAAGCCGTTTTATCTCCCGTTTAGGAGAGAAGGCGTTGCCCCTTTATCGCCTCCTAAGGCGCACCGAACACTTCGAGTGGACGGATGCCGCCACTGCCGGACTCGAAGAAATAAAGGCCATATTGGCAACAAATCCGGTCCTGGCTGCGCCCGCTCAGGGCGAACCAATGTTGTTATACATCGCTGCAACACATCAAGTTGTAAGCGCTGTCCTCGTCGTCGAACGAGCAACAGAAGGGCATAAATTCCCTCTTCAAAAACCAGTGTATTACGTATCCACTGTGTTAACCCCCTGCAAATCCCGTTACCCGCACTATCAAAAGATAGCATATGCGGTGTTCATGGCATCTCGGAAGCTCCGGCACTACTTTCAAGAGTGTTCGATAACAGTGGCCTCTGAAGTACCACTCAATGACATTATAAATAACTGCGATGCAACGGGCAAGATTGCAAAATGGGCCATTGAGCTCTTGCCATTCGACATAACTTACAAACCTCGACGAGCCATAAAGTCACAAGTTTTGGCTGACTTCGCCGAATGGATCGAAGCGAACTACCTAAAGAGTACAGGCGCATACTCCAATTGACTATGCACTTCGACGGCTCCAAAATGTTGGCGGATCGGGGCTTTGGCGTCGTCTTGACGTCCCCACCGGAGATCTGATCGATATGTACTTCAAATAATGTACACGGACTCCAACAATGCAGCGAATCTGAGGCCTGTTACATGGCCTCCGGATGGCGATCTCCATGGGCATCCAACGCCTAGAGGTGCGCGGGGATTCAAACCTTGCAATATCCCAAATCAATGGAGACTTTGATGCCAAGGATCGGAAAATGGCAGCATATCGTAATGCTATCCTGAAAATGTCAGCTCGGTTTGAAGGACTCGAATTCCATCACATAGCCCGAGATAATAACCAAGCGGCCGACGTCCCGGCACGCATCGGTGCGAAACGTGATTCTGTCCCTCAAATATCTTCTGGAACGGCTCTTCAAGCCATCCGTACTATGGGAAGAGGAGTCGGTAGCGACAAACCGGAGAAAGCCGCACTAACCGGTGATTCAGCGACGACATAACACCATCCGCCCGATATAATGGCCGTAATCGCCGCGTGGATGAACCTTTCTCGCCTACTTACTTAGGCAGAACTCCCGAAGACCAAAATGAGGCCCATTGCATAGTCCGGCGATCGAAGGCCTACAAGGTCCATGAGGAGAACTTTATAAGAAAAGTACTACCGAGTCCTTCAAAGGTGTATCTCTCAAGAAGAAGGCGAAACCTCTGGCTGAAATCCATGCGGACTAGGTGGACACCACGCAGCAGCCCGGCCTGGTAGGAAAGGCATTCCGTCTGAGATTTTATTGGCCGGCGGCTCGGGCGGTCTGCAGGACTTGGTCCAGCGATCGTTGGTTGCCGCTCTTTGCTAATCGAGCCATATGCCACCCACCACCCTCAAAACCATACCCATCACCGGCCGTCGCGGTGCAGGGGCTTGACATGGTCGGACCCTTAAAGGGAACCCACAAGAAAAAGTACACATTGGTCATGGTGGATAAGTTCACCAAATGGATAGAGGCCAAACCGGTCAAAGCGGCAAAGTCCGGACCAGTGATAGACTTTATATCGAGGTGGTACACCGTTCTGAGTCCCCACAATCATCACCGACAACGGCACAAACTTCACGGCCGATGAGGTCAAGTCATGGTGCAAAAATATGGGCATTAAGCTCGACTATCGTCGATCTATCACCCTCAAACCAGCGGTCAAGTGGAAAGAGCAAGCGGTCTAATAATGGGCGGCATTAAACCCAGATTGGTGAGGTCACTCTCCAAATCCGATACCCAATGGGTTGAGGAGCTCGACTCCGTACTGGGGGCTGCGGACAACGCCTAACCGCACTACGGATTCACACCATTTTTATGGTATCTGGCGCAGAGGCAGTTTTGCCTGCGACATTATTCATGACTCACCTCGAAAAGCATGTATGAGGAAAGAGAAGCCGAGCTAGATCGGCGGGACAGCTTGGACACATTGGAGGAAGAACGTGGCGTCGCGAAGGCTCGTTCCGCATTCTATCGATGGCAGGCCGAAGATATCAAAGCGAGAAGCACGGGCCAAGACCTACAACGTTGGCGAACTAGTTCTCGCTGCGGACAAGAAAAGGACAAGCTCAAGCCCGATGGGAAGGCCCTTCATTATTGATCAAGTCTTGACCGGTGAAGCATACCGTCTCATTTAAATCGTCGGACAACCGACTCGAGCCAAACCCATGGAACGCAGCCCGACTCCGACGATTCTATGCCTAGCGCCGGACTAAGAGTTCGTCCCCTTCCCCCATCCAACCTTTTATATTTCGGCTGTCTTCTTTTTCTCTTTTTATCCTTTTAAATTAACAAAGCCCCTCGGGGCCTATTTTCACATTTTTTGCATACATACGATGTGCCATCCGTACTCGTTATTCCTGGGGGCTTCTTTTACAGAAGCTCAACTATACGGGTTTTATACCCAACACATGTGTCACGCTTCCACATGTACCTTTTACTCGCCATTATATGCATCGATATGACTTAAGTTTTGGCCAAGCTGGGTTGCTGGCTCTGTGCTTGCCCCTCGTTCCCGATTGTTCAGCTAGGTGGTAAAGGAGCACCTCTGCGATTATTCTTGCCGGGTCACCGGATGTGTACCTCGGTGGGTGAAGCCGAAAGCTAAGCGTCCTTAAGGGAATATTCGATCGGTGATTTAAAAGATGACTTTTTACCTATTTTTCCCATCTGCCCCGGATGTTTCTCGCTCTTTTGGCAGTCGGACATGCACTTTAGGGCATGCCTCCCAGCGAAAAGGAACCCTTAACGGAACTATTCTCCTGGAAGATGTTTCTTACTAACCATGTAATATAACATAACTAGTTGGGCACTTATGCGATAAAGCACTAATGACCCTCGCCTAGTCTCCATGCATACCACGGTTATTTCTTAACCAAAAAGGTATTCGGACACACTCGGACTCTAGGGTCCCGAGGTCGAAGCGAAAAGGTCATAGCGACAAGCGATCTACAATCCGGCTAGAAGGCATTTCACATGTCATTTTTAAAGGATAACATACATTGTCAAGTTTATTGATTGTATTCCCCTCAATCCCGTCTAACAGGCTGTCTAGTTCTGATCCCGTTGGGAAAATTTAGCAGCCGCTTCTACAGGCTGTACACTAAACTCACGAGGATCTCCTTCCGTCGGGCCCCACCGGTCCAACTTGGCCATATGGTTGGGGTCCGCCTTCTTGTACCGCGTCTTCACCATGGCCCAAGCCTCCACGGCACCTTGACGGCAAGCGAAACCTTCCACAAACAGGCGCTGCGCCTCCTGCAGCTTCTCTGCAAGCTCCCGAGGCCCGGGCGGGCGAGGATGGCCATAAAGCTTGTATGGTGCCACTCATTGCTGCCGAACTCGTTCGAACAGCTGCAACAGTTCGAAGTTGATCACCCATTGATACGGGCATCTCCTCCGCAGGATGGCCCGTGAGTATACCTACAAGACATATTATGTCAAATCGCTTCCTCGCCGAACTCTTCTTCCTTAGAGAGTTCGCTCAAGCACTACTATAGATGCCGCGAAGCCGTTGATTCTCCTTACGGAGCCGGACAGCTCGGCAGGCGCCTTTCAGCTCTTCCCCGAGCTTGGCGTTGGCATCTTGGAGCTTGTTCCTTTCCTGCTGAACTCTGTTCAGCATGCTCTCGCCGGCCTTTAGCTGGCGCAGTAGTGCTTGCCTATCCGGATCTTGTTCGGTGGCACCTGCAGTATCGTTCTTAGACTCGCGCGCATGCCGCACAGCGCTTATATTAATTTATACAAATGTGTTACCAGGAGGGGTCTTTCCGTCTCCTCCTGCGGCAGCAAGTGCAGCCTCAAGTTGGGCCTTGCAATCTTGCAGCTCCCGAGACAGCTGGGCGTTCTTCTTGTTAAGAGCCTGAAATTTCAAATGATCCTTAAATCAGTTAACATAACTAATTTAAGTCTCGGGGGCTACTGGTGAATACAACCATTAAAATATCTTTACCCGTATGTCTTTAACATACTGCTCCGTGGCCCTGGTAAAATCATGTTGAGCAGCCCGGAGATGCGCGTCCCCTGCGTTGAAGGCATCCAATGCCTCAGGGGAAAAGCACGCCTCTTGAAAAACTATCCGGCGGCGTCTATGATTCATAGCGCTCTCCACCTCTGACTTGGTAGCGGACAGTCTATCGGTATCCTCCGTTGGAGTAGGATCCGGTTCGCGTCTTGCGCTTGCCTCCCCCTCCAGTCCAGGCGCTGGAGCCTGGCCGGTATTGGTGGGGTCGGCAATTCCTGTGCTCGCATGATCCGGCGCGCTTTTCTTCTATAAAGATCATGAGCACTTAGAAGTTTCCTTGGAACGTTGCTCAAAAAGATCAAACACGAGCTATACCTCTGCGGCGACGATTCCGCCCGCACGGCGCTCCTTTTCTTCCTGCTAGTTCGGACCGACCTCTGTAGGTCGGCCACCGCAGGCTCGGCTCCCGGCCGTAATGGCGCTTCCTGCAAAATACCATCATTCGCGAAGGTCAGAAACAGGCAAGGATAAAATACCGGTGTCCGGACTTCGGTCTTGGTCACCTGGGATGCCGAACTTAGCCCGGGGTAGTCCGCCGTAATGGCAACCAAAGCATCGTCAATGCTGAGCTGGTAATACACCCCGTCGATTAGCTCCACCCCGATGTCCGGATCCTCTTCGGAGGCCGGACCCAGGGATCCTTCCGGATCCTCGGGTTGTGGAGCAGGACTCACCATGTCCTCCACAGTCCGGCGTAGACCCTGCGCCGAAGACGTAATGTAAGAAGCTTGAACTTCGAAGATACGGGTAAAGGCCCTTTTGAGGTGTTAAACACCCATCCTCTAGGATTGATCATGGAAAACCCATCCACAGGGTTCGGACGAAGGAAGTCCTCCTTCTCCCCCTTGTACAGACCGGACATGATCTTCACCAGATCCTCGGTCGAATCCGGCCCTTTGCGGCCGTGCCGGGTGGCATCGTCCTACCCATTGAAATCCCACATGGGGTGGCCTCTGTATTGCAGCGGCTGCACCCCCCGCTTGATGCACGTCGCCATGACCCCAATCATGGTCAAGCCGGAATGAGCCATTAATCTTATCCGGCCCATCAAGTAATGACGCTCTTGTCTTCCTCCAAACGGGGGCTGGGCGGGCGCCAGCTGAGGCGTTTCTTCAAGGGAGCAGCATCAAACTCCGGGAGGCCAATCCGGACTGGGTCGGGCGTGAGCGTCTACAATATAGAACCACTCAGGGCCGTCTTGGACGCCCTCTTGGGGGTGCGGATAGGTATCCGGTCCCAGCGATCGCCATATTTGGCGCCGCCCACTTGATATATGGACCCTGGTGAGAACGGGGCACGAGGCAGAACAGCCTCTTCCATAATGCGAAATGGGGCTCGATGCCCAGGAATAGCTCGCAAAGAGCTACATAGCCCACGATGTGCAGCACAGAGGCGGGCGTGAGGTGGTGGAGCTGGAGTCCATAGAACTTCAGGAGCCCGCGGAGGAACGGATGTATTGGAAATCCGAGCCCCCTTATTAGATAGGGGACGAAACACACCCGCTCCCCCTTGTTGGGGCTTGGGGTGTCCTCCGCCTGCCTCCCACCTCGATAAGTAACCAGTCCGGCTCGGACCGGAACCATGAAGGCCGGAGGAAGCAATCCCTCCGTTTGGAGCTTTACTAGCTCGTTGTGCGAAATAGAGCACCTCCTCCAATCCCCCGACGATGGGCTGGGAGCGCGTGAGGAAGAGCCGCATTGACGATCCATGGTGGAATGGATTTGGGGTCGAGGCGCTTCGATGGAGTATCTGCGGGGCGAAGATGGTGCGGTTTGGATCTCGATCCCTGCCCTTTAATAGGCGGCGACCCGCACAATTAGGGGAAAATGTAAAGGACTCCTGGCTTTTCGCGATCGTGCGGCGCGTGGAAGAGGGCCATAATTTGGCGTAGAAGCCAAGAAGCACAAGATTCAAGGTGAAGCGGACACTATTCGGCGAGAACATGGAATTTGAAGGAGAACCCGCCTTGCAACGCCAAGACTACAAGCACGCTGGACTTATCGTCATTGAAGCTGTTTGGGACTCTTGAGGAGTCTGGACTAGGGGTGTCCGGACAGCCAGACTATCAATATCCGCCGACTCCCGGACTACGAAGATAGAAGATTGAAGACTTGGCTCGTGTCCCAAGGTACTTTCCTTGGCGTGGAAGGCAAGCTTGGCGTCGGATATGTAGATCTCCTACCATTGTAACCGACTACATGTAACCCTAGCCTCTCCGGTGTCTATATAAACCGGAGGGCTTTAGTCCGTAGGACACAACATTACATCTCAACAATCATACCATAGGCTAGCTTCTAGGGTTTAGCCTCCTTGATCTTGTGGTAGATCTACTCTTGTACTACCCATATCATCAATATTAATCAAGCGGGACGTAGGGTTTTACCTCCATCGAGAGGGCCCGAACCTGGGTAAAAACATTGTGTCCCTCGTCTCCTGTTACCATCCGCCTAGACGCACAGTTCGGGACCCCCTACCCGAGATCCGCCTGTTTTGACACCGACAGTCTTCTACATAAAACTAGGGCTGGACCAAAAGCTTGTAGCTCGCGAGCTTAATGAGCGCTCGATAGTTCGACTCGTTAAGCTCGTAGCTCGCTTCTTAATGAACAGAGCCAATCATTGATTTTAGCTCGCTAAGCTTAACGAGCTTAATGAGCGAGCTAACGAGTTTCACGAGTAGCTCGTTAAGCTCGTTAGTTACAACACAATACATATTTTTATCTTATGTGACAAACTTTTTGTAGCACCTCGGCCCATCTATTTAATCTAATCAACATATGAGGCAACAAACTACTTCATTTCTTTTTGTAGTCTTCATATTTCATCTTGAAAACCATACCTAAACATTCATCATGTATATTATAACACATTATAATCATTATGGCTTTCATGAAGCTCACGAGCTTAACGAGCTTCAAACGATCTGAGCCGAGCAGGGTTTTCTGCTCGTTAATCTTAACGAGCTTAACAAGCCGAGCCTTAACGAGCGTGAGTTTAACGAGTACGATCTTAACGAGCCGAGCTGCTCGTTAGTCCACCCCTACATAAAACCATTCAGAAGGCCAGTCTTCGGACGCCTTCTTAGGGGTTCCGGATGGATATCTGGTCCCGACGATGCGCCATATTTCGGCACCGCCCATTTGATATATGGACCCCTCATGAAAGCGGGGTACGAGGAAAAATAACCTCTTCCACAGCGCAAAATGGGGCTCGATGCCCAGGAACAGCTCGTAAAGAGCTACAAAACCCGCGATATGCAGAATAGAGGCGGGCGTGAGGTGATGGAGCTGGAGTCCGTAGAACTCCAGAAGCCCGCGGAGGAACAGATGTACAGGAAATCCGAGCCCCCTTATCAGATAGGGGACGAAGCATACCCGCTCCCCTTTGTTGGGACTTGGGGTAGCCTCCGCTTGCTTCCCACCTTTGTAGGTGGCCAGCCCGGCTCGAACCGGGACCATAAAGGTCGGGGGAAGGTATCCCTCCGCTTGGAGCGTCACTAGCTCGTTGTGAGGGACAGAACATCTCCTCCAATCTCCTGGCAGAGGGCTGGGAGCGCGAGAGGAGGAGCCGCATCGACGGTCCATGGTGGAATGGATTTTTGGTCAGAGGCGCTCCGATGAGTACTCGCGGAAGGAAGATGGTGTGATTTGGATCTGGATTCTTGCCTCTCTTATAGGCAGATTATTTGCGCAGCTAGGGGGTAAAACATAAAAGATACCCTGGCTTTTCGCATTCGTGCGACGCGTGGAAGAAGGCCGTTATTGGGCGTGGAAGCCAAGGAGCACGACGTTTACTAAAGAGCCAAACACTGTTCGGCAAGAACACGGAATTTAAAGGAGAACCCGCCTTGGAACGCCGAAGACTATATACGCGCTGGACTAATCGTCATTGAAGCCTGGTTAAAGACTCTTGAGGAGTCTGGACTAGGGGTGTCGAACAGCCGGACTATCGGCGTCGGCGGACTCCAAGACTATGAAGATACAAGATTGAAGACTTCGTCCCATGTCCGGATGGGACTTTCCTTGGCGTGGAAGGCAAGCTTGGCGATACGGATATGTAGATCTCCTACCATTGTAACCGACTCTGTGTAACCCTAGCCCTCTCCGGTGTCTATATAAACTGGAGGGTTTTAGTCCGTAGGACAATAACCATTACAACAATCATACCATAGGCTAGCTTCTAGGGTTTAGCCTCCTTGATCTCGTGGTAGATCCACTCTTGTACTACCCATATCATCAATATCAATCAAGCAGGAGTAGGGTTTTACCTCCATCGAGAGGGCCCGAACCTGGGTAAAAACATCGTGTCCCTTGTCTCCTGTTACCATCTGCCTAGACGCACAGTTTGGGACCCCCTACCCGAGATCCGCCGGTTTTGACACCAACATTTATCTTATCATACTATCTTTATTAGATCTCACTTTCACAAGTGGCCATGAAGGGATTGACAACCCCTGTATTGCGTTGGTTGCGAGTTCTCAGTTTGTTTGTGTAGGTGCGTGGGACTTTTGAGGAGCCTCCTCTTTGGATTGATACCTTGGTTCTCAAAGCGAGGAAATACTTACGCTACACTTTGCTGCATCACCCTCTCCTCTTCGAGGAAAACCAATGCAAGCTCAAGACGTAGCAAGAAGGATTTCTGGCGCCGTTGCCGGGGAGGTCTTCGCTCAAGTCAAGACATACCAAGTACCCATCACAAAGCCATCTCCCTCGCATTTACATTATTTGCCATTTGACTCTCATTTTCCTCTCCCCCAGTTCACCCTTGCCGTTTTATTCGCCCTCTCTTTCCCAATCTCCTCCTCTTTTTTTTCGCTTGCCGTTTTTCTATTTGCTTGTGTGTTGGATTACTTGTTGCCATGGCACAAGATAATACCAAGTTGTGTGACTTCTCGAATACCAATAATAATGATTTCCTTAGTACTCCGATTGCTCCTCTTAATGATGTTGAGTCTTGTGAAATCAATACCGCTTTGCTGAATCTTGTTATGAAAGATCAATTCGCTGGCCTTCCTAGTGAAGATGCCGCTACTCATCTAAACAATTTTGTTGATTTGTGTGATATGCAAAAGAAGAAAGATCCAAGTTAATGATATTGTTAAATTGCAGTTATTTCCGTTTTCACTTAGAGATCGTGCTAAAGTTTGGTTTTCGTCTTTGCCTAAAAATAGTATTGATTCTTGGAACAAGTGCAAAGATGCTTTTATCTCTAAGTATTTTCCACCCGCTAAGATCATCACTCTTAGGAACGATATTATGAATTTTAAACAACTTGATCATGAGCATGTTGCCCAATCTTGGGAAAGAATGAAATTGATGCTTCGTAATTGCCCTACTCATGGTTTAAATTTATGGATGATCATACAAAAATTTTATGCCGGTTTGAACTTTACTTCTAGAAATCTCTTAGATTGACCATGGAGGCACGTTTATGGAAATTACGTTAGGAGATGCTACAAAATTACTTGATAATATTATGGCTAATTATTCTCAATGGCACACGAAAGATCTTCTAGTAAAAAGTGCATGCTATAGAAGAAATCAATGTTTTGAGTGGAAAGATGGATGAACTTATGAAGATGTTTGCTACTAAAATACTCCTCTTGATCCCAATGATATGCCTTTGTCTTCCTTGATTGAGAATAATAATGAATCTATGGATGTGAATTTTGTTGGTAGGAATAGTTTTGGAAACAATGCTTATAGAGGAAATTTTAATGCTAGACCGTTCCCTAGTAATCCCTCTAATAATTATGGAAATTCCTACAATAATTCTTATGGTAATTTTAATAAGTTGCCCTCTGATTTTGAGAATAGTGTGAAAGAGTTTATGATTTCTCAAAAGAATTTTAATGCTTTTCTTGAAGAAAAATTGCTCAAAGTTGATGATTTGGCTAGGAACGTTGATAGACTTTTGCTTGATGTTAATTCTCTTAAACTTGGATCTTCTTCTCCTAAGCATGATATCAATGAGTCTCTCAAAGTAATGAGAATTTCCATTGACGAGTGCAAGGAAAGAACCGCTAGATTGCGTGCTAAAAAAGAAAGCTTTATAAAAGCTTGTTCCTCTAGTCTCCGTGAAAATAATGATGAGGATCTTAAAGTTATTGATGTGTCTCCGATTAGATCTATGTTTTGCAATATGAATTTTGATGATTATGGGAGTGATGATGAATCAACTTTGCCTAGAAGGCGTCCCAAAAATTCGGAGTCTTTAGATCTTGATGCTAAAATTGGTAAAAGTGAGATTGGAGAATCCTCTACTTCTAATAATATTGAACTTACTATCTCGGATTTCAAGGAATTTGATTATGATAATTGCTCTTTAAAAGGTTGTATTTCCTTGTCGCAATCCGTTGTTAATTCTCCTCATGCTTATAGTCAAAATAAAGCTTTTACCAAACATATTGTTGATGCCTTGATGCAATCTTATGATGAAAAACTTAATTTGGAAGTTTCTATACCTAGAAAACTTAATGATGAGTGGAAACCTACTATAAAGATTAGAGTTAAAGATTATGAGTGTTTTGCTTTGTGTGATTTGGGTGCTAGTGTTTCCACGATTCCGAAAACCCTATGTGATATTCTAGGTTTCCATGATCTTGATGATTGCTCTTTAAATTTGCACCTTGCGGATTCCACCATTAAAAAGCCTATTGGAAGGATCAATGATGTTCTTATCATTGCAAATAGAAATTTGGTGCCCGTAGATTTTATCGTTCTTGATAGAGATTGCAATCTTTCTTGCCCTATTATTCTTGGTAGACCTTTCCTTAGAACGATTGGTGCGATTATTGATATGAAGGAAGGGAACATTAGATTCCAATTTCCATTAAAGAAAGGCATGGAGCACTTTCCAAGAAAGAAAGTCAAATTACCTTATGAACCTATCATGCGTGCTACTTATGAATTTAGTGCCAAAGATGGCACTCGTTAGATCTATCTTTGTTTTTATGCCTAGCTAGGGGCGTTAAACGATAGCGCTAGTTGGGAGGCAACCCAATTTTTATTTATGTTTTTTGTTTTTGCTCCTGTTTAGTAATAAAATCTTGCATTTACCTTCTGGATAGATGTGTTTTTATCTTTTAATTAGTGTTTGTGCCAAGTAGAACCTATAGGATAACCTACGATGATGGTTGATTTGATTCTGCTGAAAAAAAAAGAAACTTTGCGCGCACGAATATAATTTTGTTAAATCACAGGAACGTGCTTTTGCATTGATTCTTTTTGATGCTGTTCAATAAAAAAAATTCCAGGACTTTATATTTTGGTAGGAGTTTTAGAGTTCCAGAAGTTTGCGTTAGTTACAGATTGCTACAGACTGTTCTGTTTTTGACAGATTTTGTTTTTCGTGTGTTGTTTGCTTATTTCAATGCATCTATGGCTAGTAAATTAGTTTATAAACCATAAATAAGTTGGAATACAGTAGGTTTAACACCAATATAAGTAAAGAATGAGTTCACTGCAGTACCTTATGTGGTGGTTTTGTTTTCTTTCACTAACGGAGCTTATAAGATTTCCTGTTGAGTTTTGTTGTGTGAAGTTTTCAAGTTTTGGGTAAAGCTTTTATGGACTATGGAATAAAGGGTGGCAAGAGCCTAAGCTTGGGGATGCCCATGGCACACCAAGATATTCAAGAATAGCTAAAAGCCTAAGCTTGGGGATGCCCCGGGAAGGCATCCCCTCTTTCGTCTTCGTTCATTGGTAACTTTACTTGGAGCTATATTTTTATTCGCCACATGATATGTGTTTTGCTTGGAGCATCGTGTATTATATTAGTCTTTGCTTTTTAGTTTACCACATTCATCCTTTCTGTACACACCTTTTGGGAGAAGCCTATTTAATTAGAATTTGCTAGAATACTCTATGTGCTTCACTTATATCTTTTGAGCTTGATAGTTTTTGCTCTAGTGCTTCACTTATATCTTTTAGAGCATGGTGGTGTCTTAATTTTGAAGAAATTGCTAGTCTCTCATGCTTCACTTATATTATTTTGAGAGTCTTTTAGAACAGCATGGTATTTGCTATGATCATAAAGTTGGTCCTAGAATGATGAGCATCCAAGTTGCATATAATAAAAACTATCATAGAAAGTGAATTGGATGCTATGATCAATTTGATGCTTGATAATTGTTTTGAGATATGGAGGTAGTGATATTAAAGTCATGCTAGTTGGGTGATTATGAATTTAAATAATGCTTGTGTTGAAGTTTGTGATTCCCGTAGCATGCACGTATGGTGAACCGCTTTGTGATGAAGTTGGAGCACAATTTTATTTATTGATTGTCTTCCTTATGAGTGGCAGTCGAGGACGAGCGATGGTCTTTTCCTACCAATCTATCCCCCTAGGAGCATGCGCGTAGTACTTTGGTTTTTGATGACTTCTAAATTTTTGCAACAAGTATATGAGTTCTTTTGATTAATGTTGAGTCCATGGATTGTACGCACTCTTTCACCCTTCCACCATTGCTAGCCTCTCTTGTACCGCGCAACTTTCGCCGGTACCATACACCCACCATTTACCTTCCTCAAAACAGCCACCATACCTACCTATTATGGCATTTCCATAGCCACTCTGAGATATATTGTCATGCAACTTTCCACCGTTCCGTTCATATGACACACATTACTTTTGTCATATTGCTTTTTGCATGATCATGTAGTTGACATTGTATTTGTGGCAAGGCCACCTTCATAATTTTCATACATGTCGCTCTTGATTCATTGCATATCCCGGTACACCGCCGGAGGCATTCGTATAGAGTCATATCTTGTTCTAGCTTTGAGTTGTAAATCCATAAAAGTGTGATGATCTTCATTATTAGAGCATTGTCCTAGTGAGGAAAGGATGATGAAGACTATGATTCCCCCATAAGTCGGGATGAGACTTCGGACTTTACAAAAAGAAAAAGAAAAAGAAAAGAAAAAAAAGAAAAAAAAGAGAAAGGCCAAAAAAAGAAAGGCCATAGAAAAAAAAAGAAAAAAAAGAAAAAAAATAATAATATGAGAGAAAAAGAGAGAAGGGACAATGCTACTATCTCTTTTTCCACACTTGTGCTTCAAAATAGCACCATGATCTTCATGTTAGAGAGTCTCATATGTTGTCACTTTCATATACTAGTGGGAATTTTTCATTATAGAACTTGGCTTGTATGTTCCAATGATGGGCTTCCTCAAAGTGCCCTAGGTCTTCGTGAGCGAGCAAGTTGGATGCACCCCACTTAGTTTCTTTTATTTAGCTTTCATATATTTATAGCTCTAGTGCATCCGTTGCATGGCAATCCCTACTCACTCACATTGATATCTATTAATGGGCATCTCCATAGCCCGTTGATACGCCTAGTTGATGTGAGACTATCTTCTCCTTTTTTGTCTTTTCTACAACCACCATTCTATTCCACATATAGTGCTATGTCCATGGCTCACGCTCATGTATTGCGTGAAAGTTGAAATTTTTTGAGATTATTAAAGTATGAAACAATTGCTTGGCTTGTCACTGGGGTTGTGCATGATTAAATACTTTGTGTGATGAAGATAGAGCATAGCCAGACTATATGATTTTGTAGGGATAACTTTCTTTAGCCATGTTATTTTGAGAAGACATGATTACTTTGATTAGTATGCTTGAAGCATTACTATTTCTTATGTCAATATGAACTTTTATTTTGTATTCATTTGGATTTGAACATTCACGCCACAAGAAGGAAAATTACATTATGAATTATGCTAGGTAGCATTCCACATCAAAAATTTGTTTTTTATCATTTACCTACTCGAGGACGAGCAGGAATTAAGCTTGGGGATGCTTGATACGTCTCCAATGTATCTATATTTTTTGATTGTTCCATGCTATTATATTACCCCTTTTGGATGTTTATGGGCTTTATTTTACACATTTATATCATTTTTGGGACTAACCTACTAACCGGAGGCCCAGCCCATATTGTTGTTTTTGCCTATTTGATATTTGAAGAAAAGGAATATCAAGCGGAGTCCAAACGGAATGAAACCTTGGGAGCGTTATTTTTGGAACAAATCTGATCCGGAGAGCTTGGAGTGCAAGTCAAGAAGCCTCCGAGGGCCCCACGAGATAGGAGGCCCCCCGTGAGGGCGCGCCCCTGTCTCGTGGGCCCCTCGGGCGGCCACCGACGTACTTCTTCCTCCTATATATACCTCGTGCCCGATAACATCCAGGAGCACCACGAAACACAATTTCCACCGCCGTAACCTTCTGTATCCGCGAGATCCCATCTTGGAGCCCTTGTCGGCACTCTGCCGGAGGGGGAAGCAACCATGGAGGGCCTCTACATCAACATCCTTGCCCCTCCGATGAGTTGTGAGTAGTTTACCACAGACCTATGGGTCCATAGTTATTAGCTAGATGGCTTCTTCTCTCTTTTTGGATCTCAATACAATGTTCTCCCCCTCTCTTGTGGAGATCTATTCGATGTAAACTCTTTTTGCGGTGTGTTTGTCGAGATCCGATGAATTGTGGGTTTATGATCAAGTTTATCTATGAATAATATTTGAATCTTCTCCGAATTCTTTTATGTATGATTGAGTTATCTTTGCAAGTCTCTTCGAATTATCAGTTTGGTTTGGCCTACTAGATTGGTCTTTCTTGCCATGGGAGAAGTGCTTAGCTTTGGGTTCAATCTTGCGGTGTTCTTACCCAGTGACAGAAAGGGTTGCAAGACACGTATTGTATTGTTGCCATCGAGGATAACAAGATGGGGTTTATATCATATTGCATGTGTTTATCCCTCTACATCATGTCATCTTGCTTAATGTGTTACTCCGTTCTTATGAACTTAATACTCTAGATGCATGCTGGATAGTGGTCGATGTGTGGAGTAATAGTAGTAGATGCAGGCAGGAGTCGGTCTACTTGTTATGGATGTGATGCCTATATACATGATCATGCCTAGATAATCTCATAACTATGCGCTTTTCTATCAATTGCTCGACACTAATTTGTTCACCCACCGTAATACTTATGCTATCTTGAGAGAAGCCTCTAGTGAAACCTATGGCCCCCGGGTCTATCTCTTATCATATTTGCTTTCCATCTACTTTATTTGCATCTTTACTTTTTGCATCTATATTATAAAATACCAAAAATATATTTATCTTATCATACTATCTTTATTAGATCTCACTTTTGCAAGTGGCCGTGAAGGGATTGACAACCCCTTTATTGCATTGGTTGCGAGTTCTCAGTTTGTTTGTGTAGGTGCATGGGACTTTTGAGGAGCCTCCTACTGGATTGATACCTTGGTTCTCAAAATTGAGGGAAATACTTATGCTACACTTTGCTGCATCACCCTCTCCTCTTCGAGGAAAACCAACGCAAGCTCAAGACGTAGCACCGATCTGTCAGGTCGTCAAAGCACACACTGTCGATGTTGCTCGACCATGCCTGGTCCATAGCGACCAAGAAGAAGACTGCATGGCCGCGGACATCACCCTGGAGAACGCTATCAAGCGCCAAAAGATTCGGATCAGGGCTCGCCGCGCTTCCTGTGCCGCAGATCACCAGGCTCCTCTACCGGTGAGTCGCAAATCGTCGTCACTTTCTCTTCGGGGTGCTGGTCGTGAAGGCTTTGAGTGTGGAAATGGTGTAGGGGCGTGATGGGATGCCGCTCTTGCCCGCCTGTTGGCGGCCTTGGCACGAAGGCGTTGAGCCGCCTCCACGTCTCCTTTCATATCCGCCCTTGTCGATTCCTTCTACAAGGCACGTGCCTCGAGCATTAGCTCGCGACGCTCCTTCTTCGCCTTGGTGTCCTCTCGCCTTTGCGCCTTCCTCGACTGCACAGTTTGGAACTGCACAGGATCTTGAGCTTCATGCACATAGACCTTGTCACCGAGCTCGATGACGATCATTGCTGGCATCGATCCAAACTAAAGCACCGATGGCTCCGAGTTGCTTCCGTGTGAGAGTCCGCCTGCAGCAAAAGGGATCTCGATCAACGGAAATCCTCGCCGATGCCTTGTCATGCAGCATGCTGTGTGGATTGGGAGACGGGCGAAGACGATTCAGACGACCACAACGAAGCAGAGATGGAAGGAGAACCACGTCCCACTGGGCGTGCCATTTTGTTTGGCACAAATAATAATAATAAACAATGATGGTTGTCGTGTTACTATCTCTCTACGCGCCAGGGGAAATAAAAAATTGCGGGCGTGCCAGTGTACTAAGTACACAAATAAACATAGGGAAACATGCACTTTATTAATCTCTCATTGGAGAAACAAAGTTACAAGATCCCTTTACATATGCGCTCCGTGACCTACTAGCGCGGCCTGCCTGACTGTAGCGATTGTGGTCTCCTGGTTCTCGGGGCCTCGGAAGGCTCCCGGTTAATTACTCCCGCGGGTTACTCCACGGGATACCTCCGATTAAGCCGTATGGTCGTCTTTGTCATCTTCGCTTTGCGTTCTCCATGCATGATGGTGATGATGTGTGTGTGGGCGGCGGCAGAGCCTGTTTCCTCGTCGGTACACGCGCTGCATGTAGCATGGCCTTAGCGGTGGCCGCGCCTGCCCTCGCTGTCGTGCCTCATCGGTCTTGGCAGCGTTGGAGTAGTTGGTGTTGGAGTAACTTGGGTCACGCTCGGCTTAGACTTCTCGACGACATGTTGCTTTATCGGGGTGTTCAAGGGGCTACGCCTTGCGGGTGTAACGGTTTAGGGAGACCGGCGTCAGTGTAAAAACCAACGCGTGCTCACATGGGCGTGGCCGGGGTGGTTGGCACCTTGTCTCGGCTAGACGCCGAGTATTGGGCGGTCCGCCAAGATAAAGGGGCCGCCTCACAGGGCCGTGGAAAGGTGGAGTTGTAGAGGCCGCGATGCGTTGGGCTGGTGCTACGCCAAAGGGTGACCTGTACGCCGGCGACACCGTGAACCTGTACGCCAAGGACCTGTTCGCCATGGTAGGTGCACCCCTCGAAGGAGGGACCGGTCTTGTACTGTGTCGCTGCAACCTTTGGTTCGACCAAAGATCTATACGCCATGAAGGGGGAAGCGAGTCTCGGGCCGCGTCGTCACCGAGCTCCGATTCCGTCACACCGTCTCCTCTAAGAAACGTGGTGCAAATCCTGTACGCATGTGTATCCTTCGCCATGGACCTGTTCATAGTGGCCCTATTCATTGCAATTTGTGCATCGCGACCTGTACACCATGGGCTATTCGCCGAGCGCCATGAAGGCCACCATGGTAGAGCGCCGGGGCTAGCGGTTGGGTTGCGTCGTTGGCGAGCTCCGGCAGCTCCCGAGTCAGGTCGGTCGCACGGAGTAGACTGGGGCCTCCAAGTCGTTGACGGGCCAGGTCGGTCGCACAGAGTAGACTGGGCGGATCGCGGTAGCAAGCGGGTGACCAAGCCGATCGTGTGCGAGGTCGGGGACGCTGCTCGGTGGAGGCGGGGTGGCGGCGGAGTCTGGGATAAAACTGGCAATGACGGGCGGCGTCGGACGATGTGCGGACGAGCGGGTCAGTGATGTTTACTACACAACTTGTTCTTGTGGACTCGTGTGGGGCTTCCAAGCGCAGAGTTATGTAGAACAACAGCAAATTTCCCTCAAGTGGATGACCTAAGCTTTATCAATCCGTGGGAGGGATATGATGAAGATTGTCTCTCTCAAATAACCTGACAACCTGAAAGCACATTTGCTCCCTGGGTGGTTTTGGTAATTAATGACAACATACTTTGTGGTTGGACTAATGCTTTTATCAAGTATGTTTCAGGAAATTCAATCACATTGGCATGGCAAAAGGACTGAAGAGGTGGACCCCTCAGAATGCAAAGGCAAGCATTGGCAAAAGCTCAAGACTCCATTTTTGGTTTAGTGATCCAAGATCACATTGAGTCCATAGGAAAAGCCAATACTATTAAAAGGGGATGAGGTTATGATGATGATCTGGTTGCTCAAGTGCTTAGTGATACATCTCCTAAACTATCAGCAACTTTCACTGCCATATACACTCATAAGTAATCTCAGTCCCACCGATATTCCAAACTCAGTCACACCGAGATGAACCACCTCAGCCATAAAGCCAAACCCTAGAAAACTCGGATTTTCCGATTCTGAACTCGGTCTCACCGAAAAATGAGTTGCCAAGCTTCAGAATCATACATCATCAAATCAGTGTCACCGAGATGATGAAGTCGGTCCCACCGAAACTGGCATGCTCTTGTCATTGCATGAATCGGACTAACCGAGATTGTATTTTCGGTCCCACCAAAAATCCCAACGTTCAAATTATTTGAACTATCGGTCTCACCGAGTTGTCAACTTCGGTCCCACCGAGATTGGTCAAATGTGTGTAACGGTTGGATTTTGTGTGGAGGCTATAAATACCCTCCACCCCTCTTCATTAAGAGAGAGCCATCGAAAGAACTACCACTCCTACCTTACATTTACGAGAAGAGAACTACCTACCCTTGTGTTGAGATCAAGTTGCTCCACTCCCACCATATGAAGCTTGATCTCTAGCCTTCCCAAGTTGCTTTCCACTCAATATTTTCTTCCACCACAGCCAAATCAGTGAGGAGAGTTGAGTGTTGGGGAGATTATCATTTGAAGCACAAGAGCAAGGAGTTCATCATCATCAACAACATCTATTACCTTTTGGAGGGTGGTGCCTCCTAGATTGGTTAGGTGTCACTTGGGAGCCTCCATCATCGAGATGTGGAGTTGAACCAAGAAGTTTGTAAGGGCAAGGAGATCGCCTACTTCGTGAAGATCTACCCCGAGTAAGGCTAGCCCTCCGTGGGCGTGAGCCATGATGGAATAGACAAGGTTGCTTCTTCGTGGACCCTTCGTGGGTGGAGCCCTCCGTGGACTCTCGCAGCCGTTACCCTCCGTGGGTTGAAGTCTCCATCAGCGTGGAAGTACGATAGCACCACCTATCGGAACCACGAGAAAAATCACCGCGTCTCAAATTGCGTTTGATCTTCTCCACTTCTCTTTACTACTTGTGCAATTTACTTTCTGCTGCCCATACTCTAGAATTGCATGTGTAGTGTGCTACTTGACTTGTGTGTTATGCAAAATCTGCCAAAATCTGTCCTTGATAAAAGACGAATTTTTATCTTGTCGAGTAGTCTATTCACCCCCTCTAGACACTCTCACCTTCTTGATCCTACAATTGGTATCAGAGCTTTGGTCTCCATTGCTTTGGTTTACACACCATTGGAGGAAGATGGACGTGTCTACGTTTGGGAGTGTTAGCCATAGAGTGCCTATTCTTAATGGAGTGTTCTATAACTCGTGGAGGATTGAAATGCTTATTATCTTTAAGACATACAATTTGCGCAAATATGTTGAGACCCCATATGTGCCTCCATTTGACCCCTTGCACCCTACCATGGATGAAGAGCTTGATTTGCTTCGTAACCTTAGGACTGTAAATCTTATCATTAGAGGGTTACTCGATAACTTGCTTAAGCTCGTTACAAACTTTGAGTGCGCCTATGCTATGTGGAAGTTCTTGGAAGAACTTTATCCGGACTACTCTTTGAGAGGTCTTGATGAAATTCTATACAAGACTATTGAATTTGATATGATGCGCCCCAATGATCCCAACTTTGATAAATGCTTCTTTGAGCTTCGTGATCTTATGAAAAGAAGGGTGATCCGGTCTTATCAATGTTCTAATTAGAAATGCTCTTGTATTGCATTCCGATGATTATTGTCACATTGACAAAACTAATGCAAGTAGTTATCAAATTGACCTAGGTGTTGATGATGAACAATCTATGGGTCAATATGATGATGAGCATGAGCATGATGATGATTACTCCGATTCGGACACCGAGCTAGACAAGATCATGAAGAGTCTCAATCTTATGGCAAATCGAGAGACTACATATCCGGCGAAAAGAGTGGATTCTTGATAGTGGATGCACCGACCACATGACCGGAGACAAAGACATGTTTCGAGAGCTTGCAAAGAACGATGGTCCACACAAGTATGTGACTTTTGGAGACAACTCCAAGGGTAAGGTACTTGGCCTTGGTAAGGTGGCCATATCTCATGATAGCTCTATTCAAAATGTCATGCTTGTAGAATCGCTTGGATACAATTTACTTTCCGTGTCTAGATTAGCTGACTTTGGATTCAATGTGCTATTCACCGAAGTAGATTGCCAAGTCTTTCGTCGTGACAATCATAACATGGCATTTACCGGTATCCGTAGAGGTGATCTATATATTGTTGATTTCACTAAGAAAGCCCAACCTAGAACTTGCTTCATTGCTAAATCCGCTAAAGGTTGGTTATGGCATAGAAGGCTTGGACATGTTGGTATGCGCAATCTAGACAAGCTAATCAAAGGTGATCATATTCTTGGCGTTAAAGATGTTTTCTTTGACAAAGATAGACTTTGTAGTGCTTGTCAAGCAGGAAAACAAGTAGGTGGAAGTCATCCCGTGAAGAACATCATGACCACAAGGAGACCCTTGAGCTTCTTCATATGGATCTCTTGGTCCCAATGCTTACAAAAGCCTTGGTGGTAACTCCTTTGGTCTAGTTACAGTTGATGATTATTCCAGATTTACGTGGGTATTTTTCCTTGATGACAAATCACAGGTTGAGAGAATCTTCAAAACCTTTGCGGAAAGGCTCAAAATCAATTTGAGGTGAAGATCAAGAAAGTTCGGAGTGACAATGGAGCGGAGTTCAAGAACGCCAATGTAGACTCTTTTCTCGATGAGGAAGGATTCTACATGAGTTCTCGGCTACGTACACTCCTCAACAAAATGGAGTTGTTGAGAGGAAGAACCGAACGCTCATAGAGATGGCGAGAACGATGCTTGATGAATACAAGACACCGAAGCACTTTTGGGGGGAAGCCGTCGAGACAGCTTGTCATGCTATCAACAGGCTTTATCTTCATAAGCTCCTCGGCAAGACATCATATGAGCTCCTCACCGGTAACAAACCCCAAGTGGGATACTTTCATGTCTTTGATTCGAAATGCTATATCCTTGATAAGCATCGTCGGTCTAAATTTGCTCCTAAAACTCATGAAGGTTTTTTTCTTGGTTATGGATCAAACTCCCACACCTACTGTGTCTACAATAATTTCACCAGAAAGGTTGAAGAGATGGTAGATGTGAAGTTGATGAATCTAATGGCTCGCAAGTAGAGCAAATGCCTATTGATGTAGGAGACAAGGACCCATCGGAAGCAATCCAAGATTTATCTATTGGAAAGATCCGTCCCATGGAAGTGAAGGAGAGTACCTCATCTACATATGTGGAGCCCCCTACCTCACGGCGAGATGAACCTCAAGGCAACATGGAGGCCTCCACAAGTGGAACTCACCAAGATGAGGAAGTGCAACAAGAAGATCCACCACAACCTCCTTCTCCACCGCCTCAAGACAACACCAACAACAATGAAGAAGAAGAAGAGGAAGATGAAGACGATGAGGAAGCTCAGCCACAACCTCAACAAAAGCTATCCCGAGTCCGAGCAAGAATCAAGAAAAATCATCCCGTGGAACAAATGATCAATGACATCAACTCCGGGAGAATTACTCGCTCTAAAACTTGCTTAGCTAACTTTCGTGAGCATTACTCATTTATCTCTAGCATTGAACCTATGAAGGTAGAAGAAGCACTTGAAGACCCGGATTGGGTGAACGCTATGCACGAAGAACTTCACAACTTCGAGAGGAACAAGGTATGGACTTTGGTAGAGAAGCCCGAAACAAGCAAGATGAAGATGGACAAGTCATCCGCAACAAGGCTCGTCTCGTAGCTCAAGGTTACACACAAGTCGAAGGTATGGACTATGGTGAGACCTATGCCCCCGTTGCTAGACTTGAGTCCATTCGCATTCTTCTTGCTTATGCCAATCACCATGATATTACTCTCTATCAAATGGATATCAAAAGTGCTTTCCTAAATGGTGAAATTGAGGAGGAAGTATTTGTGAAACAACCTCCGGTTTGTGAATCCCAAAAGCCTAATCATGTTTACAAGTTGCACAAAGCTCTTTATGGTCTTAAACAAGCTCCTAGAGCTTGGTACAAATCTTGACTAGCTTTCTTCTTGAAAAAGGCTTTGAGATTGGAAAGATAGATTCAACGCTGTTCACGAAAAGGGTTGATGGTGAACTATTTGTGTGCCAAATATATGTTGATGATATTATCTTTGGTTCAACTAACCCTCATTTTAGCGAGAAGTTTGGAAAGCTCATGTCGGAGAAGTACGAGATGTCCATGATGAGTGAACTCAAATTCTTCCTTGGGTTGCAAATCAAGCAATCTAAGGAGGTACCTTTGTCTCACAAACAAAGTACACCAAGGATCTCTTCAAGAAGTTCAACATGCAAGAAAGCAAAGGTATGAGAACCCCATGCCTACAAGTGGACATAATGACTTGACAAAAGATGGAGAACCCGTTGATCAAAAGATTTACCGATCTATGATTGGTTCTCTACTATATCTCTGTGCTTCTCGTCCTGACATAATGTTGAGTGTATGCATGTGTGCTCGATATCAAGCAGCCCCTAAAGAATGTCATCTTAAAGCTGTTAAAAGGATTGTGAGATATTTGATACACACACCAAACTTTGGCATTTGGTATCCTAAGAGGGCCTCTTTCGACCTTGTTGGCTATTCCGACTCGGACTATGCGGTGGCAGGGTTGATAGAAAGTCAACTTCGGGTACGTGTCAATTCCTTGGTCGATCCCTTGTATCTTGGTCCTCCAAGAAACAAAATTCGATATCATTATCCACTGCCGAAGTAGAATATATTGCTGCTGGTTCGTGTTGTGCTCAATTGCTATGGATGACACAAATGCTTAAGGATTATGGGATACATGTGAGACATGTTCCCTTGCTGTGTGACAATGAGAGTGCGATTAAAATTGGACACAATCCCGTGCAACA
Organism: Aegilops speltoides; assembly: GCA_021437245.1. Lineage (NCBI taxonomy): Eukaryota > Viridiplantae > Streptophyta > Magnoliopsida > Poales > Poaceae > Aegilops > Aegilops speltoides. Next base: position 253,392,890 of record CM038141.1, on the reverse strand, counting down.
CTCTCGAACGAAACATATTGAAGTTCGTCACCATTTCATTCGTGATCACATTGCCAAGGGTGACATCAATCTTAAGCATGTTCGTCTTGACAAACAACTCGTGATATCTTTACAAAACCTCTTGATGAGAAGGTGTTTTGTCGCTTAAGGAGTGAGTTGGACATCATTGATGCTTCAAACTTGGAGTGAAAACTCCATTGATGCATGCAAGGCATGAGCCCACTTGACTAATCCTTGATATTTCTCTTATGATGATGATCATATGTCTTGGACACATTTGCCCCTTGTATTGCATCTAACTCCTTGCGGTACTTGGATGATCTACATTCCACAAGATTACCACACACTCAAATCATGAGTAATCTTGTCATTAACCAAGTATCTAGCCCTTTGGGATGTTGAGTTCAAGGAACACAATTCCACATATCCTTTTTGACATCTTATACATCTAGTATTTCACTCTTGTCATCTTGGATATCCTTGAGTATTTCCTTGCTTGCCTAACCCATGTAGGAAGATGAACTACACAAGTGGAAATGGCGCTCTAACTTCACATTCAATGAGCACCTACATCAAGTTCACCTACATGAGCAAAGCAACAACAAGCCCAAGGTATGTTCTTCACATCTTTAAGGAGCTTTGCTCAAAGACATGAGTACAAGCAGCTTCATAAGATGTGATCACATCGAATGCTTAATCGAAAAATGGCAACCCCATTTTGAGCTTAAATGATGAGTATGACCTATGATCAAATGTCCTCATTTGACTCCTAAGTCAATATACTCAAACATAGGTGATCTTGTCGCCGACCTTTATCTAGATGAAGTACATATGTTTTGAAGTCTTTCTATTTTCTCTTATGTTCTCTCATTAAGTTTTCATTAAAAAACTTCATCTAGGAATCTTTTTCATTTCTATTCTTACGTCTTTGTGAATATCCTTCAGCTCGATCAATTCCTCGAAAATCATTCACAAATTCATTGCAAATCCTTTGAAACATTCCTCGCAAAGTGAGCTGAATTATTTCAGTATTTCCTTGGAATTAAACTCGGCGTCACCGATTTAAATATTTGATCATTGAAAAGGATCTACCCTAAGTCCATGACTTTCGGACCCACCGATCCATCTTAATTCGGTGTCACCGATTTATTTCTTTCAGGATATCATCTTCTGCAGCTCCACTCAATGATTCTCTATGCATGTTTCTTTTGCCCTGTTGTGATTCTTAAGGATCCCACTTCCTTCTTTCCATCTTCCTGACCTTCCTAGTTTGCTGTCCTTTTCGGCACTTGATGTCAAAGGGGGAGAAGACTTAGGGGGAGAAGAGAAGATTTAGAGGGAGAAGAAGAGCAATCTTACCTTAAGGGGGAGAGAATCACATCAAAGCTTCAATGTTTTTCCTATAAGGGAATTTCTTGCCGTGTTTCACATTGGACATTACAATTGGCATCATTCTCATTTGGCATCATTCTTTTGATTTTGCTCTTTCCATCAAACCCCTTGATCTGAGACAACTCAAAGGGAGAGGAACCTTCACAATTGATATCTTATGGAAAGCAAAATCTCTCGAGTTCATTGAAAATCTTTTAGTTTCGGAGACATGTTTGCTGATTCAAGCTTGTGCTCAATATGAGACACTCTTTATACATGTCATCCTGGCTTGGTATTCTTGATGTTCTTGCAGTTGGTTGAAGAAATACTCTTGTGTTATCTAACCTTGTTTTCCCAAGTTTATCTCTTGGTACAATGCCAAGGAACCTCAAGGTAAGTATATGCACTTTGCGAGAATGTGCATGATGGTGACTTGCTTGTGAATACTTGTTTGCAAGAAATCACCATGCACATATGCATTATCACTCACTTCTTTTCATCTGCTCTCGATGCATATAGCCAAGCTGCATGTAGCACATCTTGCCTTTCTCTCTTGTGTGCTTGTGGTAGTCCAAAACCATAATTTATGAAAATCTTGCACACTTGTAGGGGAGCCTGTACTACATGTTTGTCAAAGCTTTCGTGATAATTCTGTCTTTCTTTCAATAAGCTTTGATGTCTTGTTTAGTGTGTTGCCATCAATTACCAAAAAGGGGGAGATTGAAAGCACATTTGCTCCTGGGTGGTTTTGGTAATTAATGACAACATACTTTGTGGTTGGACTAATGCTTTTATCAAGTATGTTTCAGGAAATTCAATCACATTGGCATGGCAAAAGGACTGAAGAGGTGGACCCCTCAAAATGCAAAGGCAAGCATTGGCAAAAGCTCAAGACTCCATTTTTGGTTTAGTGATCCAAGATCACATTGAGTCCATAGGAAAAGCCAATACTATTAAAAGGGGATGAGGTTATGATGATGATCTGGTTGCTCAAGTGCTTAGTGATACATCTCCTAAACTATCAGCAACTTTCACTGCCATATACACTCATAAGTAATCTCGGTCCCACCGATATTCCAAACTCAGTCACACCGAGATGAACCACCTCAGCCATAAAGCCAAACCCTAGAAAACTCGGATTTTCCGATTCTGAACTCGGTCTCATCGAAAAATGAGTTGCCAAGCTTCTGTAACCTTCTGTCATCAAATCGGTGTCACCGAGATGATGAAGTCGGTCCCACCGAAACTGGCATGCTCTTGTCATTGCATGAATCGGACTAACCGAGATTGTATTTTCGGTCCCACCAAAAATCCCAACGTTCACATTATTTGAACTATCGGTCTCACCGAGTTGTCAACTTCGGTCCCACCGAGATTGGTCAAATGTGTAACGGTTGGATTTTGTGTGGAGGCTATAAATACCCTCCACCCCTCTTCATTCAGTAGAGAGCCATCGAAAGAACTACCACTCCTACCTTACATTTCGAGAAGAGAACTACCTACCCTTGTGTTGAGATCAAGTTGCTCCACTCCCACCATATGAAGCTTGATCTCTAGCCTTCCCAAGTTGCTTTCCACTCAATATTTTCTTCCACCACAGCCAAATCGGTGAGGAGAGTTGAGTGTTGGGGAGATTATCATTTGAAGCACAAGAGCAAGGAGTTCATCATCATCAACAACATCTATTACCTTTTGGAGGTGGTGCCTCCTAGATTGGTTAGGTGTCACTTGGGAGCCTCCGTCATCGAGATGTGGAGTTGAACCAAGAAGTTTGTAAGGGCAAGGAGATCGCCTACTTCGTGAAGATCTACCCGAGTAAGGCTAGCCCTCCGTGGGCGTGAGGCCATGATGGAATAGACAAGGTTGCTTCTTCGTGGACCCTTCGTGGGTGGAGCCCTCCGTGGACTCTCGCAGCCGTTACCCTCCGTGGGTTGAAGTCTCCATCAACGTGGAAGTACGATAGCACCACCTATCGGAACCACGAGAAAAATCACCGCGTCTCCAAATTGCGTTTGATCTTCTCCACTTCTCTTTACTACTTGTGCAATTTACTTTCTGCTGCCCATACTCTAGAATTGCATGTGTAGTGTGCTACTTGACTTGTGTGTTATGCAAAATCTGCCAAAATCTGTCCTTGATAAAAGACGGAATTTTTATCTTGTCGAGTAGTCTATTCACCCCCCCCTCTAGACACTCTCACCTTCTTCGATCCTACACAACCAAATAACAAAGAGTCTCTTGTGTCCCCAACACACCAAATATAATGGTAAATTGTATAGGTGCACTAGTTCAGCGAAGAGATTGTGATACAAGTGTAGCAATGATAGTAGATATTGAATTTTGTGATAGTAGGAACAATAAAAAACAACAAGGTAGCAAATAACAAAAGTAAGCTCTTCTGGCCCTCCCACGAAGCTTTGGGGGTCTCTTTTATTCCAAAAAAAAACCTCAAAAAAATTCGCTGCATTTGAACTTCATTTGATACGATTTTTTTGGAAAAGCAAAAACAATCAGAAAACAGCAACTGACACTTGGCACTAGGTCAATATGTTAGTCCATAAAAACCATACAAAAGCCATATAGAAGTGCACCAAAATCGTACAAAACTATAATAAACATGGCATGAAGACTTCATATATTATAGATACGTTGGAGATGTATCAGTCAGCACCGGCACCCAGGCTGCCAAAGCAACGCCGACGCACAGGCAGCGAGGCCCGAGCGATTAACGGAGCAGCAGCGCCCGACCTCGAGGCAACCAACGTTCCTGACGCAGCTGGGGACAAGGCCGGCGTAGATCAACAGGCGGGCCAGTGCGTGCGGGGCGGCTGTGAAGGGGCGCCGCATGGCGCGAGGCCGCTGGGTCAGGGCGATGTAGGAGTCCCGGTCGGAGCATGGCGGTGACGGCCGGTGCAGGGCGACGGGCAGGCCGACGCGTGGACGGCGGCTAGCCCTGACGGGCCGCCTCGGCGTGCATGGCCGCCGGGTCACAGGATAGGTCGGCTTGCCACGCTGTGTCCAAGTAGAGGCACGTGGGGGTCGACGAACAACGATGGGCGACGCCAACCAATTGTAGATCAGAAAACCAAAGAAGAAGCATTGATCAAGATGACCAACTTGAGAGAGAAAAAACCCGGAGCAAGGGCTCGGGAAAAGGACTCTCTAGGGCAGCCGATCAACACGACCGACGGACAAACCCTAGGTACGGGCAGCACGGCCCCCGGCGGCGGTCATGGAGGCCGACTGCCCTGGGGGCGGTGCGCGGGGCATAAGCGGCGGGCGGCAGCTAAGGTTGGATCAGTTAGGCTGATACCATGTTAGAGGTAACAGAGAGGGATTGGTGGAATCAATGGATGTATTACTGAGCCTCGAGGGCGAGTATATATTGAGTACAAGACTTAGAGGGCAAGAAGTCTCTCCTTAAGATAAGGTAGGAGATGGATTAAAAATCCTAGACTATGAAATACATGTAACCCAAATATATCTCTAACACAAACTGATGGGATCTTATTCACTTTGGCCTTTATAATCTATAATTTTTGATTTTTTCTGGACTCAGTTGGAGAAAATTCTACTTGTGATTGTTCATCCTTTCTCGGCCACCCATGCCTTCTATGGATACTTGTTGGAGTTATTGTGCCTCCTTTGTTGGCCTCCCACGCCCTCTCTTTGGCGTCAAGAAATCACCTCTGGAGGTTTGCATAGGCATTGTGTCACCTCCATTCTGAAAAGAAGCTTCTGACCGACAAGCATTTTTTCTCTTCCTTGGTCTTCCACGCCCTCTCTTGGTCAATGGGCAGGAAGCCCCTCCTCCATTGGCAGACAACACAACCTTACGAGGCCGGCCCCGCCCCCTCTTTCGTGGGCGTCCACGACCACACTTTTCGCCTAGCATAGGAGTGTAGTCAACATCATCATCATCATCATCACCACTGCAGACATCCTCATCATCATCACTTCTAATCTGTAATCCCTCAGATGGGTCCAAATTGAGATCCAACAATTTCCTGGGCTTGGTCGCTGACGCCGATGCGTGGAATGGAGATGCATCCTTGCGAGGGCGACCAGAGCCACGCTCGATGCTCCTTGACACTGCTTCTGGTTCCTTTCTCGGCCTCCCACGCCCTCTCCTTGTCACCGAGGAAACAAGGGTGGACACAGGCGGGGCCGCGCTTGAAACTCGTCCACGGCCGCTCTTTGTTCCCATCATGTATGATGCACGCGCAGGAGTGTATTCATCATCGTCGTCATCACAAGTGTAGTCATCATCATCGTCATCACTGGAGGATTTGTCATCATTGTTGCTCGCATGTAAGCCTCTAGATGGATCCAAATCGAGACCAATGAATTCTTGGTCGCCGACATGGTGAGGGAGTCCTTACGGGGTCTGGCCGGGGCTGGCAAGATGTAGGTGGATCCAAAGCTGCGGACGACGCCCTCAGAGACGAGGCGGCGGAGGTTGGCGGATAGGAGCGCGTCGTGGGCAGCAGGGAGGTTGGTGAATTGACCGAGGATGAATCCAGTGATGGCGTCACGACTGGAGGTGCCTCCTAGCTCGGTGAGCGCTTCCGTAATCATCTGCATTGGATATTAGATTTATTCATCTATGAATGGGAAGCGAGATGGAAAAGAAAGAGGGGAAGCATATGGAGTGGGAGGTGGGGAGAGAAGGATCTTGCTTACCTTGGTGTAGGTCGGGTGTGGGCTATCAGCGACGGCGGCGGCCGGAGGCGGCGACAAAGGAGAAGCAACCCCCACACCTCCTTCCTTCCTTGGTTTTGGGTGGGGTGGGGATTATTGGATCCAGGCGGCGGCGAAGCTTGCTTGCCTTCGACTGCTTCCTATTTATTTACTAGGGATAGGGTTAGGGAGGCGTTACTGGGCCGCATGGATGGGCCATGTTTCACTCACCCACCAACAAGACTTCTCTTCTTACCTATCCATTTAGTTTCACTCTCTATCTTCTAAAAATACTTTCTGTGTCTAAAAAACAAAACCTCTCCATCTACCTTCACTGAATAATGAAAGATACGAATGAATCCCTTTACACAATTGTAGATGTCAAAATAATTATTGATGTCAATTATAGATATGAAAGCTCCATGTACGAATGGCTTGCATGCTATTTTCTTTAACAAGTGTTGGCATGTCCTCGGTCAGTGATATATTGCTTGTTTGAATAGTAAAAAAATAAAACCAACCCATAATTCTTGTGCTTATACCCAAAGTTAATTGAATATCCAAAAATGTGACAGTGTATACGCAACATTTATGCGACGTGACCTTAAAATAGATATATTATCATCCGAAGACCTTTTCTTCTTGGCAGGCCGGTTACATATAACATACTATTTACGTATGAGAGTTCAGGCATAATTGAAATAAGAAGAAATAAAAGTCATGGTACCGTGCGATGAAACTTGACATGCATATAACATGCGATCATGTGGACTGATGCTTCTTTTAGAGAGAATGGAGATAGAGTTGGGGTTTCACCCAGAGTTTGTTGATCTCCTTATGACATATGTAACATCTATGAAATACATGGTGAGAATTAATGGTCAAGATACGGATGGCTTCCTTCCATATATGGGGCTCCGGCGGGGTGACCACTCACAAACTTATTGTTTCATATCTGTGCTTAGGGTTAATCAACTGCTCTGACTCGTAGAGAGTAGGTCTGTGGCACTAATGGTGTTAGGGGTGTTCAGAAATGCACCATCATTTTCCCATTTATCTTTGTCGATGATTTCCAAGTACTTATGAAGGAACATATGAATTATGCAATCTCATTGAGATATGTACTAGGTCATTATTGTGCAAGTTCAAGGCAAATAGTGAGTGAAACTGAAGTGCATTATTTATTTTAGTCCAAATGTAAATGTTGGTGTGAAAACCCAAGTATGTTCAAACTATCATTATGATAGGAAGGTAGTCTCTGACATATATCTCGGTCTCCCAGTTATGGTTGGTGTTGATAGAAGTAACAACTTTGTCCATCTACTGGAAAGAAATATTAAGCACCTAAAAGGACGGAAGGAAAATAGTTATCTATGGGGGTCAAAGGAGATTTCGTTGAAGGCTATCATGCAATTCATTCAATATTTTGCCATGTATATTTTTAAGCTACCAAAGAAGGTATGGAATGATATCATAGATGCAATGACAGGTCTTTGGTGGGGAGATACAGATGAACAGAAATGGACTTGACATGAAGAAAGCAATAGCAATAAAACTGAATGATCAATATGCTATGCTCATGGATGGGTCTTGTCCATCACATCATTCTCCTAATGATGTGATTTCGTTCATCAAATGACAACATATGTCTATGGTTAGGAAACTTAACCATATTTTATTAACGAGCTAGTCTAGTAGAGGCTTACTAGGGATACGTTGTTTTGTCTATGTATCCACACATGTATCAAGTTTCCGGTTAATAAAATTCTAGCATGAATTATAAATATTTATCATGATGTAAGGAAATATAAAATAACAACTTTATTATTGCCTCTAGGGCATATTTCCTTCAAGGACATGTAGTCGAAGTCGAGGCCCGCGAGGATGTATGTCACCATGTCGTGGTCAGTGAGAGGCTTGCGGATGGCAACCATCTCATCACCGATGGCCTTCATGCGGCCTAAGTACTCATCAATGGTGGATGTCCCCTTCTTGGTGGTGGAGAGGGTGATCCACGTGTTGATGATCTATGCCTGCGTCTGGGAGCTGAAAATCTCCGTGATTGTAGTCCATGCTGCTGACGCCGAGGTACAGTTTGCGACCTGAACCATCACAGGGGGTGAGATGGAATTGAAAATAAAACTCAGAACTTCATAATCTTGAGCTTTGTCGATCTCATATGCCGGGTTCGGCACATCAGTGGGCTTGCCATCCTTGTCGGCAAGCTTGGCGGTAGGTTCCTCCCTCTCTGGATCTAGGTAGGTGGTTAGCTGGGCGCCGCGGATGGTGGCTAGGGCTTGCGTGCGCCACACATTGAAGTTGGAGCGATGGAGCTTTTCAGCATGGGAATGAGCATGGGTGCAGCGGTGGCGGCAGCGGAGCTTGAGGTGGACATGGCAACGCGAGAGGATGAGCTTTAGAGGAGATTTGCTGTGAATACCATGTAAAATTGTGTGAAGTGTATGCATCAGTAGGGACGCGGTGCATGTTACATATAGGCATACAAATTATAAGATTTGGTTGTTAGGTTGTTGCGCAATTGATCTTCAAGTCAAGATCTATACAAAGGATAGAGAGGAACCGTGAACATCCAAACAACCTAGTTTACAACGCACGCAAAGCCATCCTCATCTATACATGTATACGGTTTATACATTCTCCCAACCCTAGCCGCCCCTCCTCCTCACCCCCTCCCCTCCTCCCTCCCTCGCCGCCGCCTGAGGCAGCCATCGGGCAAGCCCGGGGCGCCAAGGATGGTGGCGGCGGGGCCTCGGTTGCCCTGCTCCTGTGTGGGGAGCCCCGGATCTGGAGCAGCGGCTCCATTGGCAAGGCACGTCCGGCTAACAGCCGTGCGGGTGGTGGATCCGGTGTCCCGGCCGCACGGGCGGCGGGATCTGGTGGTCGTTGGCGGACGGCGACGGCTTCTGCGGTGCTCGGTGTGCGCGATCTGGCGTGTCCCTTCCTCTCCTGTTCGGCGTGCGAGCCACTTGGTCGGGCCGCGCTTCCTCTTGGTCGCCAGTTCTGTACAGGAGGTGCTGCTGGTGGCGAAGATCAAGTTCGGGCGAAATCCCTGGCCGGCCATGACCGGCCGCGCTGATGGCGACGCCAGAGGGCGCCGTTTCCCTCCTTGGAGGCATCGGTATGGACTGATCTCCTCACTTCACCTTCCCCTAGGTTTCCCGGGCGAAAGCCCTAACTCTGTTGGGCGGCGCCGGCGCTCACGGCACCCTTCACTTCTTGAAGGCGCCGCTTTGGAAACCATGGGGTTGGGTGGCGCTTGTGGGTGGTGGGCGATGGCGGTGGTGCGGCCCTTTCCTGGCATGGATATATGTCCGTTGCTTGGAGATGGAGTTGCGTAGGTGGAGGTCGTCGGCAGGCGTCGTGGTGGCGTCAATGGCGGAGGACCTGCCAAGGCTTGCGTAGGTGGAGGTCGTCGTTTGGCATCGTGGTGGCGTCGATGGCGGAGGACCTGCAAGGTTGTCACCCCAATTTGCTCTGAAGATGGATCAGTGAAAGATGGCGGCGACGACACATGTGAGTGCGCCAGACCGGTTTGAAACCCGGACCCAGCAGATGGCTCGGTCGGGGCCTCCGGCTTTAGATGTTAGGCTTAGGTGAGAGGTATGGGTATGTGGCCCAGCTTGCACCCCTTCATCATTTGGATAGGAGCAACGGCAGATGCTACCAAGATGGCGGATTCAGGCATATTGTTGTTATACTTTGTAAGGTTCTCAAGAATAATCAATAAAATGGCCGTATGCATCTCCCAGATGCAGAGGCCGGGGGGTCATCCTCCTTTTCGAAAAAAATATGGTTTATACATACACCGTATACATGTCACATTACACACTTTAACACCTTTCTTTCCAGGCCTTATTGAATTAGTTTCTTCTCTTTGGATTGCAGGAAAGAAACTTGATTCTTCGAATACAATAGTTGCTCATGTTCTCTGGGCTTTATGGAAGCACATAAATAGTATTATATTTAATGGTGTCATTTGGATGTTCTTGAATCAGATCAGATTTGGTCACTGGTTTTAAGGACCATCAGAAAATGGCGCTTAATCTGGAGCATATGCTGGTTCAGATAGACCAATTCTGTCTACGCCTTCAACACCTGCTGGGAAAACCAACAAAACTAGCATGGGGGTGACAGAGAGTGGAGCTGCTGCAGAACCTGGACAAGCATGGCGGCAGAGGCATCTTGAGCCGAACTTTCACCTTGGACCTCATCTGATGGCCAATCTCTTTGACGCCACAGCCGCTGGCTTAAGCTTGTTTACTGTTGTTTCACCAATTGTCTGTTAAAAGCAGCTCTTGTATACCTAGGTGTCGCGATTATTTTGTACTCCCTCCGTCTCATAATATAAGGGTGTTTTTGACACTAGTGTAACATTTTTATATTATGGGACGGAGTGAGTAGCTTCAAAAAGAGTTTGTAATGTAATAAACCTAGGTTTTAAGAACTAATTTGGCCTAGCTGGTGGGCTCTGCCCAGAAATTTATTTGTTCCCTGTTGATCTAAAAAAGTTTTGTTGGACCTTTACAGAAGACCCATCTATTTGCCACGCTGTCACCTCGAGGCGGTCAACAAGTCAAAGTATATGCCATATCAGCAGAATACAACGTACAGACGTATGAGTGACCGTCACTATATAAACTGAGGTGAGTTTAGTGACCACAAATCGGGTGCCCGCCAAAAAAAAAAGACCATAAATCGGGTATTCTTGAATATATTGAGCAGAGTGACCGTCACTGAATTTACTCGTGATCTGAGTGCTGTATCTCATCTTTTAGATCTTTTGGGGAACTTGTAACTAAGGCCAGGTGAACCAACCAACCCACGACGATCCCCTTCCGTTTTCTCGATTAATTTTTCAATCCATTCGCTCCCACTCAACCATATTCATTCGGACCGACCTTCCCATCACTGCTAGCTCCACTTCCACTTTGAGTCGCCGATATAGTTAGTTCCTCCATTGCCGATCGATCAGGCCATCAAGGAGGAAGACGAAGGGGGGCCGTCGACGTCGCTGCATCACGTCGGGTTCACGGCGACCAAGAAGACTGCATGGACATCCGGATGAACGCTACCCAGGGCAGCAGGCTTCAGATCAAAGCTCCTACGGTGAGTAGCAGTGTCAAATCATAATCCCTTTCTGCTTTCAAACTCTCCTCCTCACTGCTCCACGTCCTTTTTGAGTTCCTGAACTGAAATGCTTTGTTTCGTGCAATGCCGATCTGTCAGGTCGTCAAAGCACACACTGTCGATGTTGCTCGACCATGCCTGGTCCATAGCGACCAAGAAGAAGACTGCACGGCCGCGGACATCACCCTGGAGAATGCTATCGAGCGCCAAAAGCTTCGGATCAGGGCTCGCCGTGCTTCCTGCGCCGCAGATCACCAGGCTCCTCTACCGGTGAGTCGCAATTCGTCGTCACTTTCTCTTCTGCTTTATCATATTTTTTTTGTTTCAGAGGTGCTTTAGCATGTTTTGAAACTGGCACATTGTATCAAGCTACACATGACAATTTTAGCTTGTATCGTTGTGTTCTCTGCACAGTAGTATGGAAGGCCAGCTTGGTGATTGTTCGGAAGTTCTTTTTTGCTTGCTTGTTTCTCTGCTGCACATAGAAATAGTTTTTTGCTTTGTTAAATGGTTGAAAAATGACTCTCGTTCTAGGATGGTATTTGTCTCAGCAAAATTTTAGCCTAGTCTTTTCATCCCCAAAATCAACAATTGATATGGATGTTTTTTTTGCGAGATAATTGATATGGATGTTAGCCTAGTCTTTGCATGATGTTTTTGTCTCAATTGAGTGTTCACAAACAGTATGAAGAAAACAAGTTTTCCCAACAATGCCATACTTGTTCCTTGAAATATTGGAACAGAAATATCTGAAAAATGCAAACTTCTGCACATTTCGGAGACATAGTTGAGAGGGGATGATAGAACTACCTCTACGCATAGGTGCTTTCTGATTGAAACAGCCACTCTATGAAAGATAGTTCTATTTATTTCAATGAAAGCCACAGTTCGTAAATAAAAAAAAAGTTCGTAATTCTACTGCATCTATTCCATTGATGGCTAGTTGAGATCCTGCCAATTTCCTCTTTAATCTAGTGACGTTTTATGATAAGTTCGTCATTAAAACACATGGTAGGTGGAAATTTTGTGGTTAGAAAACTACTACACTTGACATGTATAAACTCCTGTTTGTATACATCACATTTCCTGCTACACAAATTTAGTTTCATAAGAAGAATTACTCCAGTAAATTTCCTGCTACACTTGGTCTGTGCTCTCAAGATTCCTATGAATGGTCTCGTTATTTACCCGCATCGGTTGTACAGTTGCATGCCAGTGATCATGTTTTCTTTTCCCTCTTCAGGTACAGAATCCAGCATCACTTCCTCCAGCTGCGCCTGCGCATCGCGCAGGGACAAAGAGGCAAGCAACCTATCCGCCTCCTGGTGTCTCCGGCGTTCGACAGCCGCCGCTGGCACCGCCGAGGCAACAATACCAGGAGCAGCAACCGCAGATGCAGTACGTGGCAGCGCCGGCGCAGGCACAGCAACCGCGGGCGCCGCCAGCGCAGGTGCCCCCACTCCAGAAGCAGAGGCCACAGCCGCACGCTACGCCAGCGGCCGCCAGAACGCCGCCTCCGCAGGTGACTACCAGCTCCAAGCCGCCACTTCACCCAAGGTCCCCAGCCAACCCGGCGGCAGGCAACACGCCCTCCATCGTTTGCCGCGTCTGCGGCGTGCCGTGCATGACGGCGTTCAACCTCAGGCAGCACGAGGACGGGAGGAAGCACCGGAACAATGTGGCCAACGCCGCCGGTGAGGTAAACGTGCGGTGCGAGATGTGCGACGTGGTCCTCTCAGGCAAGCTCAACGTCCAGGAGCACTACGCCGGCAAGCACCACCTCCATCGGGTCTTCGCCTCCGGTGCCAGTGGCACCGCCGGTGAGATAATCGTGCGGTGCGAGATGTGCGACGTGGTCATCTCAGGTGAGCTCAACGTCCAGGAGCACTACGCCGGCAAGAACCATCTCCGTCGGGTCTTCCTCTCCGGTGCCAGTGGCACCTCCGGCAACCCAGCAACCTGACATGGCCATTCTGTTACCCAGTCGTTTTTTAACATTAAACTGTTCTGTTCGAGCACCAACTCCAGTAAGTGGGCATATATTACTGCATCCACAGTGTCAGTCTGACTGCTAAATTCATCATTTGAATACTGTAACGGATTATATTTGTACCTTTTTATTGTGTGCGACTATGTTTTATTTGGATTTGCCCTGTTGATTTTCCTTAGATGTTTATTCATTTATTTTTAAAAGGGAAGTACCCACCCTCTGCATGATACTATGCTCGTTCTCGTGCAATTCATTTTGTGGACGATGATAACATCACTTGAACTAGGCTCCCACTTCAGCATATAAAGCTCAATTCCTCGGCACAATCTCTCGGCCCAGAACTACACGGTTTGGAAGGTTTGGACGCCTCCTAAGGTTTTTGTTTTTTTGCTTGGCTTGCAATTCAAAACCAGATTTGAACTGCAGACAAATTTCAAAGGCGCGGATGGCCAAATTGCGGGCTATGTCCTCTATTTAAGCAAGAGAAAAAAAATCACTACATGTCCTATTACTTGCGCTGGCGCTAGCTTTAGTCCCTGTGGTTACAAATACCCGAAATACAGTCATCAAACTTGTTCTAGGGGTCATCTACGGTCCATTATATGGTTTTATGTACGTATTCGCTGATTTGGTGGCTGACTGGGTCTCCACGCGTGTGCTGACTGCCAAGTCATCACCACCTGGTCGGACCGAATCAAATACGCGTGGAACCGGGGTTTGTTTTGTAAAATTGCCAGAGATAAATCAATCCCCCCGTCGGATCCCTCTCGCTCGCCTGTTCCTCGCTCGCAGTGCAGTGCGAGTGCGTGCTCGGCGCCGCCCCCAACTCCACGTCCGTCCCGCCGGCCGCCGCATGTGGGAGCGGGAGGCCGCGCTGCTGAGAGGATTTGGGGATTAATTGTCAATGTTAAACATAGTAAAACAGGCCCATGGGGCGCACCGGCCGAACCTAGGCTAGCTGGATAGATAGAGTCCATCTCATTGTAACTTCTTATCTCTATCTCTCTAGATCTTCCTTTTCCCTCAAGTTGTAATCCCAACAACCTTGTATGCTTATCAGGGAGATGCCCTGCCTATATAACACGCAACCGTCGCCTCCAGCGAGTGCGGCGTTCTCCGCTTCGTTTACATGGTAATCGAGCCTCCTCTATCCATCGCATCTAGCAAAAACACCTACCACCAGCCATGTCGTCCTCAAGCTCTGTCCCGCACCGCATCCATGGGGCTGGTCGCCGAGAAGCTCACCCGCACCAACTTCGTTACGTGGCGTGCGCGCAGTGACTCCGCAAAGAGAGGTCTTGGTTACTTCAGCTCGTCGGCGGGGCGATGCCGAGCCCGCCCGATTCATCGTCACGAAGGACAAGGGCGGAAAGAGGAGAAAACACCCAACCCTCTCTATCCGATCTGGTTTAGAGAAGGGCAGCAGGTACTTGGATACTTGCTCAATAATCTCACCAAGGAAGTCCTCATGCAGGTCACGTCCATAGCCACGCCGCACGAGCTCTGGGCAGCCCTTGCCCACATGTTCTCCTCGCAGTCCAGGGCACGCGTCAACAACATCGAGGTTGCGCTCTCCACGGCCTTGAAGAAGCACGCAATCGGTGGCCGCCTACGCCGCCCACATGAGATCCCTTGCGATGAGCTCGCGGTTCTGCTGGGAAGCCCATCGATGATGATGAGCTCATCTCCTACATCACCTCCGGTCTTGACATGGAGTATCAACCCCTCGTCTCCGCCAACGACGCCCGCACCGAGCCCATCGGCATCAACGATCTCTATGCCCGGATGAGTAACTTTGATCGGCGTCTCGCCCTCTGACCTGGCGGATCCGGAGGAGGTTCAAGTCCTCTGCCAGCGCGGCTTCTCGCGGCCGTGGTGGCGGCGGCCGTGGCAGCGGTGGCTCATCTCGCTACCGTGGGCCGCAGCGCTCCAAGGGCAAGTCTCCCGGCGGCGACGGCAACACCCCTTCACGCAGCAACAACGGCGGCGGCGGTCGGCCCTACAACAACAGCAACAAGGGTCGCCGCGGCGGCCGCCCACGTGCTGCCCCGGACGTCCCACGCTGCCAAATTTGTGGCAAACCCGGCCACACCGCACGGGACTGCTGGTACCGGTACGAGGAAGATGGAGAATCCTCCCAAGTTGAGAAGGTCGCGGGGGCGGCAGAAGGCTCCTACGGCGTCGACACGAACTGGTATGTGGACAGCGGCGCGACAGATCACATCACAGGGGAGTTGGAGAAGGTAACCATCGCGAGAAGTACCGCTGGCAAGACCAAGTCCATACCGCCAATGGAGAAGGTATGAGCATTAGTCATATTGGTCATTCAATAATAAAACTCCCCATAAAACATTCGTCTCGAAAAATTTTTACATGTTCCTAGTGCATCCAAAATCTCCTTTCGCTCATCGCATTGCCATCGATAATCATGTATTCCTTGAATTTCATCCGTTTTCTTTTGATCAAGGATCAGTCACGAGAAAATTCTCTATCGAGGTAGATGTGTTCGAGGGCTCTATCCGTTGATTCCGGAGCTTAGGAGATTGAATAAACAAGCCTATGGTGTCACCAAAGTGTCTTCAACACGATGGCACGATAGATTAGGACATGCATCATTTTCTTTGATTGAAAAACTGCTTAGAAAGAATAAGCTCCCGTTTGTTGG
The DNA here is from genome assembly GCA_021437245.1 of Aegilops speltoides. Lineage (NCBI taxonomy): Eukaryota > Viridiplantae > Streptophyta > Magnoliopsida > Poales > Poaceae > Aegilops > Aegilops speltoides. The sequence continues at coordinate 253,377,036 of CM038141.1, read as the reverse complement.
TGAGCGTAGTTGTGAGACTATTTGTGACTCATGCCAACGTGCTAAAAGTCACCAGTTAGCTTATCCTATATCAACAAGTGTTTCCACTAAGCCTCTTGAACTCATTTTTTCTGATGTGTGGGGTCCTGCGCCGACCTCAGTTGGGCGTCACACCTACTACGTGAGTTTCATTGATGATTTCAGTAAATACACATGGATATATCTCCTCAAAAGAGGTCGAGATGTGTTTCAAGTTTTCACAATTTCCAAGCACTTGTAGAAAGAAAGTTCAAGCTGCAAAATTCTAGCTATACAATCTGATTGGGGAGGAATCTGAAACCTAAATTCCTTCTTTCAACAGATTGGTATTTCTCACCACATATCATGTCCCCATGCTCACCAACAAAACGGGTCTCATTGAGCGTAAGCATAGGCATATCGTTGAAGTAGGTCTAGCTCTTCTTGCAGCTGCCTCTATGCCACTTAAATTCAGGATGAAGCCTTTCTCACCGCAGTTCATCTTATCAATATCTTACCTAGTAGAGTTATCAACAATGAAACTCGGTGGAACGCCTTCTTCACACCAAACGACTACAAATCACTTGAGTGTTTGGTTGTGCGTCTTGGCCAAATCTTCGTCCCTACAACAATCGCAAGCTTCTATTCCGATCAAAAGCAGTGTGTTTTTATTGGTTCTGATCCACAACATAAAGGCGTAAAATGCCTTGATGTATCCACAGTCGTGTCTACATCTCTCGTGATGTCGTATTTGACGAGACTGTTTTTCCTTTTGCACACCTACACCCAAACGCCGGCGCTCTCCTTCAAAAGGAAATCCTTCTTCTCCCATCTCACCTCACCGGTTTTGACAATGGGGATGCTTTTACTACTAATGATCAATCATTGACTAATTCTCCTACTAATGCTGGTGATGAGTTTTGTGATGAAACAGAAAAAATCGGCGCAGAAAATAATGAAGAAATCTGCCAAAATCATCATTTTATGCCCTGCATGCAACAAATACGCCATCGAAGCGAGATCCGCCTCGGGATCGGGCGTATCAGCCAGATTCAGCGCATGACGGACGGATGGATCCTCCTCGAGCCCGCGCCACGCCACGCCAGCGGTGGCGGCGGCTCAGCGCCGCGACAAACCGACAGCGCCCGGCCAATCACGGCGGCGCGCAGCGGTGGACCTGCGCCCGGTCGGGTGGATCTGCGCCCGGTCGGTTCGGCGCCGAACAGCGTCATTACAGCGCGCGCCTCGGCGGGATCTGGTGTGGAGTCCCGCCGGATCCGAGGGGGCGCTCATCATTGCCCCATCATGAGCCGGACGCTGCGACCCGCTGCCGCCGGATCTTCGTGGCGCCCTCCTCACGTCACGCTTCGCCCGATGGCGCGAAGATCCCGTCTCGTCGCCGCGCGCCGCGCCCCGCAGTCTTCTTCGGATCTGCAGCAGCTCCGGGTCGGATCTTCTGCGCCCGTTTGTCACCATCACGGACCAGACTTGAGGGGAGTAATTCAACCCAAAGACTATAAACATATAGCAAAATTTGGTTATGCTTGTAACACACATTTGTGCGAACAATTGCTCCACGTCTTTATTGCGAAGCGTTGGATGATCCACGGTGGAAGAAAGCCATGGAAGAAGAGTGCATGGCACTTCACAAAAATAAAACATGGCACTTAGTCTCTGCACATCAAGGCAAAGGTAAAAATGTGATTGACTGTAAATGGGTTTTCAGAATAAAGAAGAAGTCTGATGGAACCATTAATCGTTACAAAGCTAGACTTGTAGCAAAAGGATTTAAGCAAAGGTATGGCTTAGACTATGAGGATACATTCAGTCCTGTTGTAAAGGCTGCCACTATTCGCCTCGTTTTGTCTATTGCCATGTCCGAGGATGGTGTCTCCGTCGGCTAGATGTCTGAGCGCGTTTCTTCATGGTGTTACGGAAGAGGAAGTGTTCATGAAACAACCTCCGGGTTTGAGGATAAAAGTAAGCCGCTTCACATTTGCAAGCTTGATAAGGCTTTGTATGGATTAAAACAAGCCCCTAGAGCATGGTATTCGAGGTTGAGCTCAAAACTTGAGCACTTGGTTTTGCTCCTTCCAAGTCGACACCTCATTATTTATTTATAAGAAGTCAAATACCTCTATATTTGTACTTATATATGTTGATGATATCATAGTCACAAGTTCATCGACGAGGTCATTACAGGATTGCTAAAAGATTTAAATTCTGAATTTGCTCTCAAGGATTTGGGAGACTGCATTATTTTCTTGGTATTGAAGTGAAAAGAGCGGGAGATGATCTCTATCTTACCCAAGAAAATATGCAACCGATCTTGTAGCAAAATCGGGGTTGAAGGGTTGTAAGCCAAAGATTGACACCTTTGTCCAAATTTCGGAGAAATTGTCCTTGTCGGAGGAGAACTCTTGAATCAAGAGGATAGCACCAGTGCATGTAAGTATGGTTGGTGCATTACAATATTTAACCTTGACTAGGCACGATATATCATTTCTCAGTGAACAAAGTTTGTCAATTTCTTCATGCACCCACTACAATTACACTTGGCGGTACCAAAACGCATACTTAGATATGTCAAAATACTTTGAGTATTGGACTCACATTGACAAAGTCACCATCAACACTTGTCGATGCATTTTCGATTCGATTGGGCGGGCTGTCTAGATGATGACGATCAACTGGTGGCTTTGCGGTGTTCTTTGGTCCAAACCTGATTTCTTGGTGTGCTAAAAAGCAAGCTCGTATCTAGGTCGATCTGAAGCGAAATACAAGGCACTAGCAAATGCTATTCTGAGATTATCTGGTTCGATCTCTGCTCAAGGAGCTTGGCATACGTTGTAAGCAAGCTCCATGCTTGTGGTGTGATAACCTTGGTGCCACATATCTTTCTGCTAATCCAGTTTTTCATGCACGGACCAAACATATTGAAATAGACTTTCACTTTGTCAGAGAAAGGGTTGCTGCCAAGAAGTTGGATGTTCGATTTATTCATTCTCAAGATCAAGTTGCTGATGGGTTTACTAAAGCCTTACCTACAAGAAGTTTTGAGGAATTTAAACGTAATCTCAACTTGTCCAAGTTGTGATTATGGGAGGGTGTTAAACATAGTAAAACAGGCCCATGGGGCGCACCGGCCGAACCTAGGCTAGCTGGATAGATAGAGTCCATCTCATTGTAACTTCTTATCTCTATCTCTCTAGATCTTCCTTTTCCCTCAAGTTGTAATCCCAACAACCTTGTATGCTTATCAGGGAGATGCCCCTGCCTATATAACACGCAACCGTCGCCTCCAACGAGGTACGACGTTCTCCGCTCGTTTACAGTCAACAGAAGCAGCAGGAAGCCGAGGGAAGTGCACCTCCAGCGCCGCCATCACGTTCATCGCCTTCCCCACGCCGCCCTACACCTCCGCGCCGTGGTGTAGAGGCGAGGCCACTGCTGCCGCGATGCCAACATCAGCAGCCCGCCCCACGGCGCCGGCCAGGATGCCACTGAGGATGGAGACGGCGCTGGCCGTGCGCACCCCCGCGGGCCGAGGAAGGAGACGACGGCGAGGTGGGGGAGAAGGCCACACCACGTACCGCCTCGCCACCACCGCGATGTCAGGCTGCTGGTCGAGGAGCACGGTGTCAATGCGGAGCCGGAGGAGCGCGATGGATAGGAAGGCGGTGACCATGAGCAGCGTGCGGCGGAGCAACGCCATGTTGCCTGTCTCGTGCGCCTGGCCGCGGATGGGGTCCCCGCCCGCTGCAGCGCAGCACGTCGGACCCGCAGAGCTGCCCCCGGGCGACTCCAGCGAGGCGGCGCCACGTCACACCCCAAGATGCTCCTCCGGTTTGGGTGGCTCATCCTCCTCGTCCCGAGCGTCTTCGAAGAAGCTCTCGGCGATACTGTCCTCGTCGGTTGCTGCCGCCATCGTCGTCCGATGTGCGATCGCGGCGTGGCCTGTCTGAGACGGCGGTGACCGCCCGTGTGCGCCGGCAGGGGACGGCATTGCATCACTTCTTCGGACATTTTTCCCTGCTCTGTCACATTGCTCTTCTCACACTGAGCATTCTGCATGGAACAAAGTTAATCTCCTTTTGCTAACCTGACCTTGGAATTCTAATTGTATGTTTCATATCACTGAAGATCAAATCTGCTGACAACCTGACCTTGGCATTCTAATTGTATGTTTCATATCACTGAAGATCAAATCTACTGACAACCTGACCTTGGAATTCTAATTGTATGTTTCATATCACTGAAGATCAAATCTGCTGACAACCTGACCTTGGAATTCTAATTGTATGTTTCATATCACTGAAGATCAAATCTGCTGACAATGTATCCAGTCATAATTTTGTCCTGGCAATGGCGAGCCATGTCACCTCATAAAAACTAAACCAAGAGTACTGCCCATATGGTACCAAGAGTACTGGCGAATGTTCGTCAATAAGAATCTTACTATGTCTAACCGTAGCTCTATGGCTGCCAAAGCTTCGCGGCTTCAAGCGTGATGAAACCAGGGGAATTCATGAGCAGGTTAGCTTCTTGGTAAGTGATTTGTCGATCAAACATAAAAACAATTAGGTCTCCAAGAGGAAATGTATCATCATCATAATTTTCAGTTCACAGTTCACACGATACAATGCAGTAGCTTACTCATAAGCTGCAGCGTGACAAAATTTATAGCCATCAGAACTACCTGAAAAGAAAACTAGTCTACTACGATCAGACATCCGCTTTGCCTTGCCCTGTATGAAAACTGCAGAATACAGAATGGTCGACGAACTGCACACTGATTGCAAGCACAGATGATCGGTTATCACAAACACGGGAGGGAACAGATGATCGGCATTCATTTCCTTGATTTGATGGTCGAGGTAACTCAACACATCACCGCAACAAGCATAAGACCACATATCAAACTACCAAATTGAAGATCACAGTGGCCATTTATGTTGTTCTATTAGCCTAAGTGATGCACCATACTTCTTCAATCCAATTCATCTATGTACAAATCAGGTTCTGTGGTTTATTTACAGACATACCAGGACCTCATTCCACACAATTCAGTAAGTATTGATCCAAAAATTCCCATTTAGTGCATTCACGGGCGAGAAAAAGACCAATTCAGTAAGTATTGATCCAAAAATTCCCATTTAGTGCATTCACGGCGTCGGACTGGTGGAGCACCACCACGGCGTTGGTGTCGGCCTTTCTGCAGTCCTGCGCGCCCCTGGCGGCGACCCCAAACCCAAGCGGCACGTAGGCCATGGACATGACGACGACGCCATCGCCGGACTTGGTGTTCTCGGTGATGCGCGCGAGCGCGGACGTGGGCACGGAGTTGCCGAAGAGGAACGAGCGCTCCGTGTCGGGCTTCAGCCAGATGCGGCGGCGCGCGTGGGCGGCGAGGAGGTCGAGCGCGTGGACGGTGAGGTGAAAGGCGCCGCCGTGGGTGAACTTGCCGATGGGCGTGCCGACCCCGGCGAGGCGCGTGCGGGACACGGCGGTGCCGCGGCGGACGAGCGACTCGGAGGCGTAGAAGACGCGGTTCTTGTGGAGGCGGAGGCAGTAGCGGACGGGCTCCGGGTCGGGGCCCTCCACGGAGGTCCGCTCCAGGAGGTGCTTCAGGTTGGGGCCGGTGAACTTGAAGAGCTTGTCGAAGACCATCGTGGTCTCCTTCTCGTCTAGCGGACGCATGGCGGAGGCGGGTTTGCGGATCTTTTAGTTACTGGCAATTTTGCAAAAAAAAAAAAAAAAAAACCTGCGTGCATGCGAGCTGGGCACATGTGGCAGTCAATGCACACTTGGCATCGGTTGACTAGAGCCAGCTCAGCACATACGTACACAAAACCGTATAATGGACCGTAGATAACCCTAGAACAAATTTGGTGACTGTATTTCGGGTATTTGTAACCACATGGACTAAAGTTGCGCCAGCGCAAGTAATAGGACATGTAGTGAATTTTTCTCTTTAAGCAAATCGTGGAATTGGTGGACCACCACTTTTTCAAGCGTCGGTTCACCATGAGGCTTTGGGGCATGATTAAAGATTGGCTCAACCTCGACGGTGTTGACACTTCTCGTTGGATTGATGAGGGTACCATCAAGGGTTGGTGGATCAATATGTTCGAGAAGAATACGACAAACCGGAAGGTGTTGGCGTTCCTCACCATGCTTACTTGTTGGACAATTTGGTGTGAGCGAAATACTAGGGTGTTGCGGCACAAATCCATGCCCCCAATCATCATTCTCTCCAACATAAGAAAGGAGGGTGCTACCGCCGTTGCAAAGCACTTGGTGTCAATGAAATACTAGGATGCTACCGCCGTTGCAAAGCACTTGGGAAACATCATGCCACGAGAGTAAATACTTTGTAATTTTATTTCTTCTTTTGATAAAAGCAACTCTAAACTCCTTAATTAATGGATGAGGCAAATCTTTCGCCTCCGATTAAAATTATATATTATTAAACGTGAATCAAGTTGAAGTCATCGATACGGGACACTAATACAAATAAAACGAAAACACGACCTCAATCGATCAGACCCGAGATTACGTAGCTCATCTACATAATCTACGAGTGACTCATCGGCCAAAGTGGTTAAACAAACTCTGCGCTTGCCATCCACCTCAGGGTGCACCAAGAGGCCATAAGCATCCGTGTGCCCACATGCTACAGTAATTACACATACGGATTGAAGCCATAGCCTTGTAGATAACCTACAAGAAATTATGAGTAGATGATCTGTTAAAAATGGAGTCATTCCAACATTCCATATTGCCCATAGAAATGGCACAAAATCCCACACCGATTTGTCCTACAACTTATGATGAATAACACCAACCAGTTTCCAAACAAATTGGGAATAATCCTTCGCGATGCTAAATTGCATTTAACATGAATCGTGCGCCAGGTCAAGGCATCAAATGGACATGGGCGAAATAAATGATGAAACACTCCTCCTAATAAAAAAACCACATTTTTTTTCTACCATGGAAGTTACGGTTAGCAACATTATCTTTGGTAAGAACTAGATCCCTCTACAAAAACCACATGGAACTTTTGATCTTGTAAGGAAACTCTGTTTTCCAAATATGTACTATGCGGAAAATAGGACCAGAATCCATAAGATCCCCGTACATAGACTTCACAATGAAAATGTGTACTTTGCTTCACTCACTAATTGCCATGATCTAGTACCTATCTCAATGAGGTTGCATAATTCATATATGCCTTCATAAGTATTAGGAAACATCGACAAATGATTAATGGAAAAATGGTGGTGCATTTCTGCCCACCCCGAATATCTTCAGTGCCACAGACCTCCTCTCTACGAGTCAGAGCACTTGATAAACCCTCAACACATATATGAAATAAATATGGTGGTGAGAGGTCACCCGCCGGAGACCAACAGATTTCGGTGAACCCCATATCTATTTCCACTCTATCTAAAAGAAGCATCATTCCACATGATAGCATTCTTTATGCATGTCAAGTTTCACTACATAGTACCATGCCTTCCCTCTCTTTTTATTATTAGTTGTGTGTAAACTCTTGTACGCAAATAGAATATCATATGTAACCAGGCTACCAGGAATAGAAGCACTTCACGGATGGGAGACCACTTCATCATCAAGGAAATATTTGAGACAATGAGTTATCAATTTTTTAGCACACCTTGCACAAAGTACTACGTAAGCTTATTATCTTCTACACCTTCACCTTTTGTGCATTTTGAATTAACCTTTGGAATAAGGACAAGAATCATGTCATTCCATCCCTTTTGAGTATAAGCACACACAAAAAATAAGTAAACTGAGAGCTTTTCTTAAAGAGAGAAAGTAAATGGAGTGTCGAGATTGCTTCACTCACAGTTGGCAATTAGTGAGTGAAGCGAAATGTTGATGTGAAAGCCCAAGTATGTTCAAACTAATCATTCTGACAGAAGCTAGTCTTTGACGTATATCTTGGTCTCCCAGCTATGGTTGGTATTGATAGAAGTAACAACATTGTCCATCTATTGGAAAGAGCTATTAATCGACTAAGAGGATGGAAGGAAAATTGTTATCTACGGTGGCAAAGGAGATTTCGTTGATGGCTATCATCCAAGTCATCCGAGCCTTTTCCATGTATATTTTAAGTTACGAAAGAAGGTATGCAAATGTATCATAGAAGCCAAGGCATGTATTTGGTGGGAAGATACAGATGAACATAAATGGATGCATTGATTCGCCTCATGGAAAATTGGTATCCCAATAAAGGATGAGATTATAGGATAGGGATTTGCATGCTTTTAACCTACCAACAATGCTGACAAAACAAAGCTAAAGATTTATTACTTGACCTGGAACTTTTTGTGCAAAGGCATGACATGCAAAATATTTTCCAAATAGAGATCTCTTGAAAACTGGACCTAAGAAGGGTTCATCTTATTCTTGGCAGAGATTAGTTGTTGGTTTACAAAATTTCAAGTGGGCCATATTTGGAGAGTTGGGTTAGGTACAAGAATCGGTATATGGGATGCTCACTGGGTCATAAATAGTATGACCGTGAAGATACGAACTAGGAAGGGGCATGTTCTTTTAAACAAAATGGATGAGCTCATTGACCCATTTTTGGCACAATGGGATGAAGCTTTAATTATTAGTAGTTTCTTGTTTTTTTACCATAAAAGAATTTTGAGAATCTCCCTAAATGATCATATGACATAGGATTTGTTTGCCTGGCACAAAACAAAGCCCTTTTCCACTTTCGCTCGATATATTACACTGAATGTGATCATAAAATCTTCTTGAGGTTAAAGAGTGATGATGAGATATGGGTCTTCTAGGTGAAATTCTGCATGGTCATATAATATGGACATCTCGTATTCCCAGCAAAGAAAATGATACGAGGGAAGCCCTAGGGGTGCTCCGATCTTCATGATTGGAGCTGGATCTGAGGTGAAACACTATGTATATGAAGAATAAAGGCGGGAGGACTCAAGGGGAACACTCAAAAGGAAAAGATTCACCACCAAGCTTAATCAAATGTCAAGTAAATTGCAAAATGTTGAGGCTCAAAGGCAAATACAAACAATTAGAAGGGAATATAGAGGGATTGGTGGAATCAATGGATGTATTATTGAGCCTCGAGGGCGAGTATATATTGAGTAAAAGACTTAGAGGGAAAGAAGTCCCTCCTGGAGATAAGATAGGAGATGGATTACAAATCCTAGACTACCAAATACATGTAACCCAAATATATCTCTAACACAAACTAATGGGATCTTATTCAGTTGGGCCTTTATAACCTATAATTTCTGATTTTTTGGTCCCAGTTGGAGAAGATTCTACTTGTGATTGTTCATCCTTTCTAGGCCACCCACGCTCTCTCTGGATACTCGTTAGAGTTATTATGTCTCCTTTGTCGGCCTCCCACTCCCTCTCTTCGGCGTCAAGAAATCACCTGTGGGGGTTTGCATAGGCATTGTGTCACCTCCATTCTGAAAAGAAGCTTCTGGCCGACAAGCATTCTGTCTCTTCCTTGGTCTTCCACGCCCTCTCTGGGTCAATGGGCAGGAAGCACCTCCTCCATTGGCAGACAACACAACCTTACAAGGCCGGCCGCGCCCCCTCTTTCGTGGGCGTCCACGACCATGCTTTTCTCCTAGCATAGGGATGTAGTCAACGTCATCATCATCATCATCATCACTGCAGACATTCTCATCATCGTCACTTCTAATCTGTAGTCCCTCAGATGGGTCCAAATTGAGATCCAACAATTTCTTGGGCTTGGTCACTGACGCCGACGCGTGGAATCGAGGTGCGTCCTTGCGAGGGTGACTAGGGCCACGCTTGATGGTCCTTGACGTTGCTTCTGGTTCCTTTCTCGGCCTCCCACGCCCTCTCTTAGTCGTCGAGGAATCAAGTGTGGACACAGGCAGGGCCGCGCTTGATACTCGTCCACGACAGTGCTTCCTTCCCAGCATGTATGTTGCACGCACAGGAGTGTATTCATCATCGTCCTCATCACAAGTGTAGTCATCGTCATCGTCATAACTGGAGGAGTTTTCATCATTGTTGCTCGCACGTAAGCCTCTAGATGGATCCAAATCGAGATCCAACGAATTCTTGGTCGCTGACACGGTGAGGGAGTCCTTGCAGGGCTAGGCCAGGGCTGGCAAGGTGTAGGTGGATGCAAAGCTGCGGACGACGCCCTCGGAGATGAGGCGGCGGAGGTGGGCGGATAGGAGCGCGTCGTGGGCAGCAGGGAGGTCGGTGAAGCGACCGAGGATGAATCCGGCGATGGCGTCACGACTGGAGGTGCCTCCCAGCTCGGTGAGCGCTTCCGTAATCATCTGCGTTGGAGATTAGATTCAGCCATCCATGGGTGGGAAGCGAGATGGAAAAGAAAAAGGGGAAGTGTATGGAGAGGGAGGTGGGGAGAGAAGGATCTTGCTTACCTTGGTGTAGGTCGGGTGCGGGCTATCAGCGGCGGCGGCGGCCGGAGGCGGCGTTGATGGAGAGGCAACCACCATACCTCCTTCCTTCCTTGGTTTTGGGTGGGACGGGGATTATTGGATCCGGACGGCGGCGAAGCTTGCTTGCCTTCGACTGCTTCCTATTTATTTACTAGGGATAGGGTTAGGGAGGCGTTACTGGGCCGGATGGATGGGCCATGTTTCACTCACCCACCAACAAGACTTCTCTTCTTACCTATCCGTTTATTTCTCTCTCTATCTTCTAAGAATACTTTCTATGTCTAAAAAAACAAAACCTCTCCATCTACCTTCACTGCGAATAATGAAAGATATGAATGAATCCCTGTACACAATTGTAGATGTCAAAATAATAATTATGTCAATTGTGGATATGAAAGCTCCATGTGCGAATTGCTTGCATGGTATTTTCTTTAACAAGTGTTGGCCTGTCCTCGGTCAGTGATATATTGCTTGTTTGGATAGTAAAAAATAAAGCTAACCAATAATTCTTGTGCGTATACCCAAGGTTAATTGAGTATCCAAAAAAGTGACAGTGTGTACGTAATGTTTATGCGACGTGACCTAAAAATAGATATATTATCATGCAAAGACCTTTTCTTCTTGGCAGGATGGTTGCATATAACATTCTATTTACGTATGAGAGTTAAGTCACAATTAAAAATAAGAAGAAATACAAGTCATGGTACCCTGCTATGAAACTTGACATGCATATAGCATCCGATCATGTGGAATGATGCTTCTTTTAGAGAGAATGGAGATAGAGTTGGGGGTTTTCAACCAGAGTTTGATGATCTCCTTATGAAATGTGTAAGATCTGTGAAATATATGGTGAGAATTAATGGTCAAGAAATGGATGGCTTCCTTCCATATATGGGGCTCCCGTGGGGTGACCACTCACCAACTTATTTATTTCATATCTGTGCTTAGGGTTAATCAACTGCTCTGACTCGTAGAGAGTAGGTCAGTGGCACTAATGGTGTTAGGGGTGTGCAGAAATGCACCATCATTTTCCCATTTATCATTTGTCAGTGATTTCCAAATACTTATGAAGGAACATATGAATTATGCAACCTCATTGAGATAGGTACTAGGTCGTTATTGTGCAAGTTCAAGGCAAATAGTGAGTGAAACGAAGTGCATTATTTATTTTAGTCCAAATGTAAATGTTGGTGTGAAAACCCAAGTATGTTTAAACTATAATTATGATAGAAAGGTAGTATCTGACATTTATCTCGGTCTCCCAGCTACTATTGGTGTTGATAGAAGTAACAACTTTATCCATCTACTGGAAAGAAGTATTAAGCACCTAAAAGGATTGAAGGAAAATAGTTATCTATGGGGGCAAAGGAGATTTCATTGAAGGCTATCGTGCAATTCATTCAATATTTTGCCATGTATATTACCGAAAAAGGCTTTTGCCCCGCTTTATATTATAAAGCAAACTGCCCGAGCCAAGCATGCAACAAGGTTAACACACCCACACACATAGGTCTTACACATAGATAAAATAGCAGAAGGGTTAATGCTGAGGGTACAGCTCAACAAGCCCTAGAAACAAAGAACATACACATGCCCTGCAACAAGAGCAGCAGGTCTAATCAGGTTCCAGTGGAGGTGGTGGAAGCGGAGGCGCCATGCGGAAGGCCATCGATCGAAGGTCGGCGAGGAGGGTGTTGATGACGTCCCGGTCCTATGGGCGGCTAAGCGGTCGCCATAGCTGCAAATAGCCACGCATTTTGAAGATCGCGTCAGTCGCATGTCGCAAGGGCCCTTTCTGAATAACAAGCGTCAGTCGCACGTCCACCACCATGTATATTTTTAAGCTACCAAAGAAGGTATGCAATGATATCATAGATACAATGGTAGGTCTTTGGTGGGGAGATACAGATGAATAGAAATGGATGCATTGATTCGCTAGGTGGAAAATGGGTATCTAATACGTCTCCAATGTATCTATAATTTTTTATTGTTCCATGCTATTATAATGTCAATCTTGGATGTTTTATATGTAATTATATGCAATTATATATCATTTTTTGGTACTAACCTATTAACTTACTGCCAAGTGCCAGTTGCTATTTTTTCTTCTTGTTTTTGCTTTTCCAGGAATTCAGTACTAAACGAAGTCCAAATGCCACAAAACTTTTTGACGATTTTTTTCTGGACATAAGAGACACTAGAAGCTTCGGGAGGAGACCAGAAGGCGAAGGAGTGGGCCACGAGCCACTTGGGTGCGCCCAAGGGGTAAAACATTGTCCACAATGGTAACACCAATAGTTGTGCCAAATTTGGGCATGTTATCATGGAGTTTGTCATGTATGTAGCCATTTCCATGTGCATATGCCTTGAAATCCACACAAGTCCATTCTAGATAGGCCATTTTGTGAATATTTTTTTAGATTTGTTGTATTGCAAGTTTAGTAATTTTTCCACAAACTACTGCACATAAGATGGCTTAGTGGAAAGGCATTTGAATATTTTAGCCTTTTTTCATTTTCTTTGTTTTTTTAATTTGGCGTCAAACTTGCAGTGTTGACCATTCATACAAAATGGTTTGAAATTCCTGCTTTCCTTGTTCCAAGTTCATCCACCACCAATATTGTAGCATAAAATGATTTATGGACTTTTTTCAGGACCAATCTACATAACACTTATAGTGCAAATTTGGTCCTTTTCTGATAATTCACTAAAACTCAACTAAATGCATGGAATATAGCAATATTGCTCTGAAATTGCTGAAACCTGGTCAGTGGCCATCAAATGTGGCCTTCTTTTGATGAATAATGAAAGGGAACAAATTTCAAAATTATTTGAGGCACTTCCTTCACAAAGAAAAGTCATTTCTATGGCTTGGAAAATGGAAATTTTATTTTTTATTACAAAAAATTGTAAGTTCCTATGAAACATTATTCACAATGATAATACCAATAGTTCTGCCAAATTTGGGCATGTTATCATGGAGTTTGCCATATATGTGGCCATTTCCATGTGCATATGCCTTAAAATCCACACAAGTCCATTCTAGATAGGCCATTTTGTGAAGGATTTTTTCACACTTGTTGTATTGCAAGTTTAGTATTTTTCCCATAAACTAGTGCACATAAGATGGTTCAGTGCAAAGGCAGTTGAAAATTTTAGCCTTTTTTCATTTTTTTTAAATTGGGGTCAAACTTGCAGCGTTGAGCATTCATAAAAAATGGTTTGAAATTCCTGCTTGCCTTGTCACAATTTCATCCACCAACAATATTGTAGCATAAAATGAATTTTGGAACTTTTTAGGACCAATCTACATCACATTTGTAGTGCAAATCTGGTCATTTTCTGATAATTCACTAAAACTCAACTAAATGCATGGAATATGGCAATACTACTCTCAAATTGCTGAAACCTGGCTAGTGGCATCAAATGTGGCCTTGTTTTGATGAATAATGAAATGGACCAAATTTCAAAATTATTTGAGGCACTTCCTTCACAAAGAAAAGTCATTTCTAGGGCTTGGAAAATGGAAATTTTATTTTCATTACAAAATAATTGCAAGTTCCTATGAAACATTGTCCACAATGGTAACACCAATAGTTGTGAGAAATTTGGGCATGTTATCATGGAGTTTGCCATGTATGTGGCCATTTCCATGTGCATATGCCTTGCAACCCACACAAGTCCATTCTACATAGGCCATTTTGTGGAGGTTTTTTTCCAGACTTGTTGTGCTACAAGTTTAGTATTTTTCCGACAAGCTAGTGCACATAATTAAGATGGTTCAGTGCAAAGGCATTTGAATTTTTTAGACTTTATCATTTTTTTCAAATTGGGTCAAACTTGAAGTGTTGACCATTCATACAAAATGGTTTGGAATTCCTACTTGCCTTGTGTAACACCCCCAGTGTCATGCTACAGTAATCCCCTGTTAATGATGCCATGTCATCATGTTACTGTTGCTAATCTTCACTTGATCCAAATCACAATTCTAATTTAAATCCAATCTAAAGTCAACAATTCTTATTTGTCAGACATGAAAACTAAAATGTTCTTCATGTGCCAAATAATCCATAACTAATATTGGTAGTGAACCAACATTTTTGCAAATGTCTAAGTGCCCTAAAGCACTTTAAAACAATGGCTGAAACTATAGTTCAAATGCCTTTTTAAATTATGAAGGTTGCAAACTATTCCAAAAGCCTCACAATCTTTTTTGTGGCAGTGCCCAATAATTCTTTGAAATTGTTTTGGCCAGTGGCATATTTTTGAAAAGTCAATTGTGGCTAAAAGAAAAGGCAAAAGCTACAGAAAAATAAAAAAAGGGAAATAAAAAGAAAAGGGAAAAGGGAACCCCCCTGCCCCTGGGCCTAAGGCCACAAAGACAGGCCCAGCTGGCCAGGCCCACCTTCCCCGCTGGGTCGCTCCTTTCCCCCTTCTTGTTCCTCCGACCGTGCCCACGGTTGCCGTCGAACCCACCTCGCCTACCACGTCGCTACAGGCATCGCTGGGAGGATAAGGACGCCAGCTTCGGTGCCCTGGCTTCCACCGAGATCTTTTCCCCCTCACCCACTTCCCCCTTCTCCCTCTCCCTCTCCTTCATTCTGGAGAGGAGGCTGACGCGGTCGCCGTCGTGCCTCGCCCGTCCTCGCAGCCACCGAGCTCCGTTCGCCTCGCCATCGTGCCCATCGTCTCTGTCGTCGTCGTCTACCCCGTCCCATCCTTGAGCGCGAGCCGGGAGCCACTGCGGGGAGCGGATCGAGCCGCCCCCTTCGCCTCTGTCGCTGGTGACCGCCGTTGTCTTTGGCCACCTCTGCGCTCCTAAGTGTTGGGGAACGTAGTAATTTCAAAAAATTTCCTACGCACACGCAAGATCATGATGATGTATAGCAACGAGAGGGGAGAGTGTTGTCTCGTACCCTCGTAGACCCGGCGAAGCGATCTGGCGTAGAGGAAGTAGTCGTCGTTCTCCTCGCGATCCGACCGATCCGGCGCCGTTACTCCGGCGCCCCGAGTTCTTGACACACGTACAGCTCGATGGCGTCCCTCGTACTCGATCCAGCCGAGTGTCGAGGAGAGTTCCGTCGACGACGGCGTGGTGGCGATCTTGATGTTTCACCGGCGCAGGCTTCGCCTAAGCTTCGCATGACAGTATAACGAGGTGGAATATGGTGGAGGGGGCACCGACACGGCTAAGGAACGATCCGTAGATCAACTTGTGTGTTCTAGGGTGCCCCCCCCCGTATATAAAGGAGCAAGGGGAGGGGCTGGCCGGCCAAGGGTGGCGCCAAGGAGTCCTACTCCTCTGGGGTAGGATTCCCCCAATCCTAGTTGGACTAGGATTCCTGGAGGGAAAGAGAGAGAGGGCGGCCCTTCTCCTAGTCCTAGTAGGACTAGGGAAGGGGGGGCCACCACCTAGGGCTGGCCCTTCTCCTTTCCACTAAGGCCCATCGAGGCCCATTTACCTCCGGGGGTTCCGTAACCTCCGGTACTCAGATAAATTCTGTTTTACGCGGAACCATTCCGAACTCCAAACATAGGCTTCCAATATATCAATATTTATGTCTCGACCATTCCGAGACTCCTCGTCATGTCCGTGATCACATCCGGACTCGAACTTCTTCGGTACATCAAAATACATAAACTCATAATAAGCATCATCGAAACTTTAAGCGTGCGGACCCTACGGTTCGAGAACAATGTAGACATGACCTAGAACTATTCACGGTCAATAACCAACAGCGGGACCTGGATGCCCATATTGGTTCCTACATATTCTCGAAGATCTTTATCGGTCGGACCGCATAACAACATCGTTGTTCCCTTTGTCATCGGTATGTTACTTGCCCGAGATTCGATCGTCGGTATCAATACCTAGTTCAATCTCGTTACCGGCAAGTCTCTTTACTCGTTCCGTAATACATCATCTCACAACTAACTCATTAGTTGTAGTGCTTGCAAGGCTTCGATGATGTGCATTACCGAGAGGGCCCAGAGATACCTCTCCGAGCAATCGGAGTGACAAAACCTAATCTCGAAATCGCCAACCCAACATCGCCTTTGGAGACACCTGTAGTACTCCTTTATAATCACCCGATTCGTTGTGACGTTTGGTAGCACCAAAGTGTTCCTCCGTAAACAGGAGTTGCATAATCTCATAGTTACGAGAACATGTATATGTCATGGATAAAAGCGGTAGCAACATACTAAGCGATCGTGTGCTAAGCTAAGGGAATGGGTCATGTCAATCGATCATTCTACTAATGATGTGACCTCGTTAATCAAATAACAACTCTTTGTTCATGGTCAGGAAACATAACCATCTTTGATTAGCAAGCTAGTCTAGTAGAGGCATACTAGTGACATATTGTTTTGTCTATGCATTCACACATGTATCATGTTTCCGGTTAATACAATTCTAGCATGAATGATAAACTTTTATCATGAAATAAGGAAATAAATAATAACTTTATTATTGCCTCTAGGGCATATTTCCTTGATCTCCCACTTGCACTAGAGTCAATAATCTAGATTACATAGTAATGATTCTCACACCCATGGAGTCTTGGTGTTGATCATGTTTTGCTCGTGGAAGAGGCTTAGTCAGCGGTGCGCAACATTCAGATCCGTATGTATCTTGCAAATCTCTATGTCTCCCACGGACTAAGTCCGGATGGAATTGAAGCGTCTCTTGATGTGCTTGGTCCTCTTGTGAAATCTGGATTCCTTCGCTAAGGCAATTGCTCGATATTGTCACGAAAGATTTTCATTGGACCCGATGCACTAGGTATGACACCTAGATCGGATATGAACTCCTTCATCCGCACTCCTTCATTAGCTGCTTCGAAGCTGCTATGTATTCCGCTTCACATGTAGATCCCTTCTGACGCTTTGTTTAGAACTGCACCAACCGACTCCTCCGTTTAGTGTAAATACATATCCGGTCTGCGATTTAGAATCGTCCGGATCGGTGTCAAAGCTTGCATCAACGTAACCGTTCGATGAGCTCTTTGTCACCTCCATATCTGAAAACATATCCTTAGTCCTTTTCGGTATTTCAGGATGTTCTTGACGCTGTCGATGATCCACTCTGGATTACTTTGGTACCTCCTGCTAGGCTTATAGCAAGGCACACATCAGTGCAGTACACAGCATTGCATACATGATAGAGCCTATGGCTGAAGCATAGGAACATCTTTCATTTTCTCTCTATCTTCTGCGGTGGTGGGGCATTGAGTCTTACTCAACTTGACACCTTGTAACACGAGCAAGAACCCTTTCTTTGCTTGATCCATTTTGAACTTCTTCAAAATCTTGTCAAGGTATGTGCTCTGTGAAAGTCCAATTAAGCGTCTTGATCTATCTCTATAGATCTTAATGCCCAATATGTAAGCAGCTTCACGAGGTCTTTCATTGAAAAACTCTTATTCAAGTATCCCTTTATGCTATCCAGAAATTCTATATCATTTCCGATCAGCAATATGTCATCTACATATAATATCGAAAATGCTCTGAGCTCCCACTCACTTTCTTGTAAATCTGAGGCTTCTCCAAAAGTCTGTACAAACCCAAATGCTTTGATCACACTATCAAAGCGTTTATTCCAACTCGAGATGCTTGCACCAGTCCATAGATGGATCGCTGGAGCTTGCACACTTTGTTAGCTCCTTTGGATCGATAAAACCTTCGGTTGCATCATATACAACTCTTCTTCCGTAAATCCATTCAGAATGCAGTCTTTACATCCATTTGCCAAATTTCATAATCATAAAATCGGCAATTGCTAACATGATTCGGACGGACTTAAGCATCGCTCTGGTGAGAAGGTCTCATCGTAGTCAATCCCTTGAACTTGTCGAAAACCCTTTGCGACAAGTCGAGCTTTAATAAACGATAATATTACCGTTAGCGTCGGTCTTCTTCTTGAAGATCCACTTGTTTTCTATTGCTTGCCGACCCTCGGGCAAGTCAACCAAAGTCCATACTTTGTTTTCATACATGGATCCCATCTCAGATTTCATGGCCTCAAGCCATTTTGCGAATCTGGGCTCACCATCGCTTCTTCATAGTTCGTGGGTTCATCATGATCTAGTAGCATGATTTCCGAACAGGATTCTTACCACTCAGTGCGGATCTTACTCTGGTTGATCTCGTGGTTACGTAGTAACTTGATCTGAAGTTTCATGATCAACATCATCAACTTCCTCACTACTTGGTGTAGGTGTCTCAGAAACCGGTTTCTGCGACGGACTACTTTCAAGTAAGGGAGAAGGTACAATTACCTCATCAAGTTCCACTTTCCTCCCACTCACTTCTTTCGAGAGAAACTCCTTCTCTAGAAAGGATCCATTCTTAGCAACAAATGTCTTGCCTTCGGATCTGTGATAGAAGGTGTACCCAACTGTCTCCTTTGGGTATCCTATGAAGACACACTTTTCGATTTGGGTTCGAGCTTATCGGGTTGAAGCTTTTTCACATAAGCATCGCATCCCCAAACTTTAAGAAACGACAACTTTGGTTTCTTGCTAAACCATAGTTCATAAGGTGTCGTCTCAGCGGTTTCGACGGTGTTCTATTCAAGTGTGAATCGGCCGTCTCTAGAGCATAACCCCAAAGCGATAGCGGTAAATCAGAAGAGACATCATAGATCGTACCATATCTAGTAAAGTACGATTCGACGTTCGGACACACCATTACTGTTGTGGTGTTCGGGTGGCGTGAGTTGAAACTATTCGCATTGTTTCAAATGTAGACCAAACTCGTAACTCAAATATTCACCTCCACGATCAGATCGTAGAAATTTAATTTTCTTGTTACGATGATTTTCAACTTCACTCTGAAATTCTTTGAACTTTTCAAACGTTTCAGACTTATGCTTCATTAAGTAGATATACCCATATCTGCTTAAGTCATCTGTGAAGGTGAGAAAATAACGATATCCGCCACGAGCCTCAACATTCATCGGACCACATACATCTGTATGTATGATTTCCAACAAGTCTGTTGCTCTCTCCATAGTGCCGGAGAACGGTGTTCTAGTCATCTTGCCCATGAGGCACGGTTACATAAGTGCCAAGTGATTCATAATCAAGTGACTCCAAAAGTCCATCAAGATGGAGTTTCTTCATGCGCTTTACACCGATATGACCTAAGCGGCGATTACCACAAATAAGTTGCACTTTCGTTATCAACTCTGCATCTTTTGGTTTCAACATTATGAATATGTGTATCACTACTATCGAGATTCATCAAAATAGACCACTCCTCAAGGGTGCATGACCATAAAGATATTACTCATATAAATAGAACAACCATTATTCTCTGATTTAAATGAATAACCGTCTCGCATCAAACAAGATCCAGATATAATGTTCATGCTCAACGCAGGCACCAAATAACAATTATTTAGGTCTAAAACTAATCCGAAGGTAGATGTAGAGGTAGCGTGCCGACCGCGATCACATCGACTTTGGAACCATTTCCCACGCGCATCGTCACCTCGTCCTTTGCTAGAGTTAAGCAATCCGTAGTCCTGTTTGAGTTGCAAATATTAGCAATGAACCGATATCAAATACCAGTGCTACTACGAGCTCTAGTAAGGTACACATCAATAACATGTATATCACATATACCTTTGTTCACCTTGCCATCCTTCTTATCCGCCAAATACTTGGGGCAGTTCCGCTTCGGTGACGATGCGCTTGCGGTAGAAGCACTCGATTTCAGGTTTAGGGCCAGACTTGGGTTTCTTCTCTGAGCGACAACTTGCTTGCTGTTCTTCTTGAAGTTCCTTCTTCTTCCTTTGCCTTTCTTCTTGAAACTAGTGGTCTTGTTGACCATCAACACTTGATGCTCCTTCTTGATTTCTACCTCCATGACCTTTAGCATTGCAAAGAGCTCGGTATAGTCTTTACTAACCCTTGCATATTATAGTTCATCACGAAGCCTTTGTAGCTTGGTGGCGTGATTGAAGAATTACATCAATGACACAATCATCCGGAAGATTAACTCCCAATTGTGTCAAGTGATTGTAGTACCCGGACATTACGAGTATATGCTCACTAACGAACTATTCTCCTCCATCTTGCAGCTATAGAACTTATTGGAGACTTCATATCTCTCAATCTGGGCATTACATTTGGAATATCAACTTCAACTCTGGAACATCTCATATGCTCCATGACGTTCAAAACGTCGTTGAAGTCCCGGTTCTAAGCCATAAAGCATGGCACATTGAACTATAGAGTAGTCATCGACTTTGCTCGCGCGACGTTCATAACATCTGCGGTTGCATTAGCAAGAGCACTGCACCTAGCGGTGCATCGGGGCGTAACTCTTACATGCAGCAATGAGGATGATCCTCAAATTCGGACCCGATCCGTGTAATTGCTACCATCATCTTTCAACTTTGCTTTCTCAAGGAGCGCATTAAAATTCAGCGGAACAACGACGAGCCATCTATCTACAATCAAACATAAACAAGCAAGATACTATCGGTACTAAGTTCATGATAAATTTAAGTTCGATTAATCATATTACTTAAGAACTCCCACTTAGAAAAACATCTCTCTAGTCATCTAAGTGATCACGTGATCCAAATCAACTAAACCATAACCGATCATCACGTGAAATGGAGTAGTTTTCAATGGTGAACATCTTATGTTGATCATATCTACTATATGATTCACGCTCGACCTTTCGGTCTCCGTGTTCGAGGCCATATCGCATATGCTAGGCTCGTCAAGTATAACCCGAGTATTCTGCGTGTGCAAAACTGGCTTGCACCCGTTGTAGATGGACGTAGAGCTTATCACACCGATCATCACGTGGTGTCTAGGCACGACGAACTTTGGCAGCGGTGCATACTCGGGAGAACACTTCTTGATAATTTAGTGAGAGATCATCTTATAATGCTACCGTCAATCAAAGCAAGATAAGATGCATAACAGGATAAACATCACATGCAAATCAATATAAGTGATATGATATGGTCATCATCATCTTGTGCTTCACGATCTCCATCTTGCGGCACCACCATGATCACCATCGTCACCGGCGCGACACCTTGATCTCCATCGTAGCATCGTTGTCGTCTCGCCAAACTTATGCTTCTCGACTATCGCTACCGCTTAGTGATAAAGTAAAGCATTACTGAAGCGATGCATTGCATACAATAAAGCGACAACCATATGGCTCCAGCCGATTGTCGTAACCGGTTACAAAACATGATCATCTCATACAATAAAATATAGCATCACGTCTTGACCATATCACATCACAACATGCCTGCAAAAACAAGTTAGGCGTCCTCTACTTTGTTGTTGCAAATTTTACGTGGCTGCTACGGGCTTAAGCAAGAACCAGTCTCATCTCGCATCAAAACCACAGCGATACTTCGTCAAATAGACTCCGTTTAACCTTCTCAAGGACGGGCGTAGCCACACTCAGTTCAACTAAAGTGAGAGAGCAGGCACCCACGGTCACCTTTAAGCAGCGAGTGCTCGCGGCGGTGAAACCAGTCTCGCGTAAGCGTCTGGCGTAATGTCGGTGCAGGCGCTTCATCTCACAATACCGCTGAACCAAAGTATGACATCTTTGGTAGGTAGTATGACTTGTATCGCCCACAACTCACTTGTGTTCTACTCGTGCAAATCATCAAACCATAAAAACACGGCTCGATACCCTTTGTTGGGGGCGTAGTAATTTCAAAAATTTCCTCGCACACGCAAGATCATGATGATGTATAGCAACGAGAGGGAGAGTTTTGTCTCGTACCCTCGTAGACCCGAAGCGAAGCGATCTGGCGTAGAGGAAGTAGTCGTCGTTCTCCTCGCGATCCGACCGATCCGGCGCCGTTACTCCGGCGCCCGAGTTCTTGACACACGTACAGCTCGATGGCGTCCCTCGTACTCGATCCAGCCGAGTGTCGAGGAGAGTTCCGTCGACCTGACGGCATGGTGGCGATCTTGATGTTTCACCGCGCGAGCTTCGCCTAAGCTTCGCGACGGTATAACCGAGGTGGAATATGGTGGAGGGGGGCACCGCACACGGCTAAGGAACGATCCGTAGATCAACTTGTGTGTTCTAGGGTGCCCCCCTGCCCCCGTATATAAAGGAGCAAGGGGGAGGGGGCTGGCCGGCCAAGGGTGGCGCGCCAAGGGAGTCCTACTCCCTCTGGGAGTAGGATTCCCCAATCCTAGTTGGACTAGGATTCCCGGAGGGGGGAAAGAGAGAGAGGGGGGCCGGCCCCTTCTCCTAGTCCTAGTAGGACTAGGGAAGGGGAGGCCTTGTGACCACCTAGGGCTGGCCCTTCTCCTTTCCACTAAGGCCCATCGAGGCCCATTTACCTCCGGGGGTTCGGTAACCTCCGGTACTCGATAAATTCTGTTTTAGCGGAACCATTCGAACTCCAAACATAGGCTTCCAATATATCAATCTTTATGTCTCGACCATTCCGAGACTCCTCGTCATGTCCGTGATCACATCCGGGACTCGAACTTCTTGGTACATCAAAATACATAAACTCATAATAAGCATCGCCGAAACTTTAAGCGTCACGGACCCTACGGTTCGAGAACAATGTAGACATGACCTAGAACTATTCACGGTCAATAACCAACAGCGGGACCTGGATGCCCATATTGGTTCCTACATATTCTCTGAAGATCTTTATCGGTCGGACCGCATAACAACATCGTTGTTCCCTTTGTCATCGGTATGTTACTTGCGAGATTCGATCGTCGGTATCAATACCTAGTTCAATCTCGTTACGGCAAGTCTCTTTACTCGTTCCGTAATACATCATCTCACAACTAACTCATTAGTTGTAGTGCTTGCAAGGCTTGATGATGTGCATTACGAGAGGGCCGAGATACCTCTCCGACAATCGGAGTGACAAAACCTAATCTCGAAATCGCCAACCCAACATCCGCCTTTGGAGACACCTGTAGTACTCCTTTATAATCACCCGATTCGTTGTGACGTTTGGTAGCACCAAAGTGTTCCTCCGATAGCAGGAGTTGCATAATCTCATAGTTATAGGAACATGTATATGTCATGGATAAAAGCAGTAGCAACATACTAAACGATCGTGTGCTAAGCTAAGGGAATGGGTCATGTCAATCAGATCATTCTACTAATGATGTGACCTCGTTAATCAAATAACAACTCTTTGTTCATGGTCAGGAAACATAACCATCTTTGATTAGCAAGCTAGTCTAGTAGAGGCATACTAGTGACATATTGTTTTGTCTATGCATTCACACATGTATCATGTTTCCGGTTAATACAATTCTAGCATGAATGATAAACTTTTATCATGAAATAAGGAAATAAATAATAACTTTATTATTGCCTCTAGGGCATATTTCCTTCACTAAGCTACCGCAGGCTTTTCGTAGCCGCTTGGTGAGCTCCTCCCTCCCTCCATTCTTCTCCTCGCACCGCGTGGTTCTCCCTAGCTAGCTCGTCGCTGTTGCCGTGAGCTCGCCGCCGCAGATCACCTCACCGTCGTGGCCACCGTGGCCCGAGCTCGCGTTCGAGCTCGTAGCCAAGCTCCTGGGGCTCGTAGGAGCCCAACTATGCTCTTCACATCGCTTGTCGCGCCCCACATCGCCGTAGCCACCAACGCCCGATTCTGGCGTCCGTCGCCGACGACCTAGCGCTCGACTCCATTTGTTTTAGCTCGCACTAAGGCCACATATCGACGCGGGACATTGTTCCCGTTCGAACGCGACCAACCGTCGTTGATTTGTCGCCGGACGACGAAACCCGAGCCCCTCCCGCACGCGCCACCGCGTTTTGGGTCACCGAAGCTGTCTCCTGCACCGTCGCCAATGTGGCCTGGCAGGTGGGCCATCTGTGCCACTGACGCTGGGCCCCACGGGTCCCCGTCGACTGGTTTGACCAGTCAACGTGCTGACTGGGCTTCTCTGTGACGCTGACGTGCGGGCCCCACCACGTAATTAGTTTAACTAAACCGGTTTTATAATTAAAATCAATTAGTTAGTTAATTAAGACACGAACAGGTGGGGTCCAAGTGCTAATTAACCCTGTTTAGTTTTAGTTAACTTTGTTTAGCCCTGTGACTATGACATGTGGGTCCCACTGGACCCACAAGTCAGTTTTGACCTGGTCAGCGAGTCTGTTGACTGCTGACATCATCCCCACACAATGCTGACATCATAATTCCTTTTCTTTTAATATTAATAATTCCAGAATATTGTTTAAACTTTGAAAATTCATAGAAATTAAACCGTAACTCCGATGAAAATGTTTCCTATATGAAAGTTGCTCAGAATAATTCAACGAATCCGAATATGCGGTCCGTTCATCTATCACATGCCCCTAGCATGCTGAACATGGAACCGTCCCCTCTCTTTTCATCTGTCCGGAAAACGTCAGACGTTGGGGAAACCCCTCCGGATGTTTTCCCTCTCCGTCTGCAACGTCTAGCACTGCGTTAGTTCACCTCTAACACCGCGTATTACCATGTTATGCTTTATGGTGCTTTGTTTGCTTTATATTTACTGTTTCTTCCCCCTCTTCTCTCCGGTAGACCCCGAGACCGATGCTGCCCCTGTGATCGACTACGTCGACGATGACCCCTCCTTGCCAGAGCAACCAGGCAAGCCCCCCCTTTGATCACCCTGATATCGCCCATTCCATTCTCTCATGCTTGCATTAGATTTTTGTTACTGTTATTGATTGCTCCTATTCTGATGCATAGCCTGCTTTTGTAACCTGCTTATTGTTACTTACCTGCTTGTCCTAAACTGCTTAGTATAGGTTGGTTAGTGATCCATCAGTGACGCCCACCTTGTCCTTGTTGCCCCTGCTTCATGATCGAAGACCCGATCAACGGGATCGAAGACCAAGCCCCGGCACCGCACATCACTTTCCCGTTAGTTGCTCGACACTACTGGGTTACTATCGAGTGCCCAGGGTGAGACCTCTACAACACTTCTGATGTTAAACCTGTAGTGTAGCTATTCGGTCATGGTCATCGAGGGTGATTTCCTCTTTAACCACTTCTGATACGACTCTGTCGTGCAACCCCTCAAGTGTGAACCTCGAGGGTGGTCCCTCTTACGTTCACCTTGATTATTACATCGAGTGGAATTCACCGGGGTGATTCCTCGGGTTTTCCCCTTGATGTTTGGACACACGGATACTTGGACCTTACAACTATTACTTGAAAAGGCGGGTCGCCCCTGAGGGGTACCCGCGAGTGATGTGGAGACGGGTTGACCTGGAAGGTGCCCGAGAGATAATTACGAGGCGTGGCCGGGCATTCTTAGCCCTTGCCGCAAGTCCTCGAGATGGGGCAACGGGGTCACATCTTTCGTGAGTCTCTGCTTGTTACCGCGCGTTCCTAATCCACTACGATTTGGATATTTGATCCAAGGGTCCTCTGGCCTGATAGCACTAACCATCACGTGGGCATAGTATGGGCTTAATAGACGTCAGCGACTGAGCGACGTGCGCCGGGTTGGACTGGTAAGCTCCTGCCTTTTTTAAGGAGGTAGCTAGATCTGCTCACCGGCCACGTACGCAATGTGCAGGAGTTTTTGGGGAGATGGCCCATGACCCCTGGGGGCATAGGTTTAGTCCGGCGTGCTGACCTCTCTATTAAGCCTAGGTCAGGTTGCGGCGTATTGTTTGGCCGAGGCCGGACATGACCCAGGAAAGTGTGTCCAGCCGAAGTTAATCGAGCATGGTGGGTAAGTTGGTGAACCCCTGCAGGGAAGAAAACATCTATCTATAGCCTGTCCTACGGTAACGGACACTTGGAGTTGTATCCCGATCGATACCCGATCGATACAACTAGAACTGGATACTTGTGATGAGAATTGGATGGTGATGAGAATTGGATTGTGATGAAAAATTTGATAGTATGGCTCTGGGATTGCTTTCTCACAGGGAGTCGAGAAAGGATCTCTGGCCGAGGTTGATAACACTACTACTACTTTACTTTATGCTACTCTACTCCCTCTTGTTTGCTGCTAGATGGTGGTTTCCAGAAGATGCTAGTCTTCGATAGGACTAGGCCTTCTCTCTATTTTGGCATTTCTGCAGCCCAGTCCACATATCTGACCTTCCTTTGATAATGTTGGATATGTAGTGTAGATCCTTGCTTGCCAATGCTTTGGATGAGTACTCACGGTTGCTTTGCTCCCCTATTTCCCTTTCTTTTCTTTACGGTTCATGCAACCAGATGTGAACCAGGGCGAGATGCCACCGCCGGTGCCTACTACTATGTGGAGACATGGCGACGGGGAGTAGTTAGGAGGCTCCCAGGCAGGAGGCCTTGCCTTTTCGATCGTAGATGCTTTTGTGCTAGCCTTCTTAAGGCAAACTTGTCTAACTTATGTCTGTACTCAGATATTGTTGCTTCCATTGACTCTTGTGTATTCGAGCTTATGTATTCAAGCCCTCGAGCCCCTGGCTTGTAATATAAAGCTTGTATTATTTTAATTTGTGTCTAGAGTTGTGTTGTGATATCTTCCCGTGAGTCCCTGATCTTGATCATACACATTTGCGTGTATGATTAGTGTATGATTAAATTGGGGGCGTCACACCTTGTCCCAAGTTCATCCACCACCAATATTATAGCATAAAATGATTTTTGGAAATTTTCAGGACCAATCTACATCACACTTGTAGTGCAAATTTGGTCCTTTTCAGATAATTCACTACAACTCAACTAAATGCATGGAATATAGCAATATTACTCTGAAATTGTTGAAACCTGGTCAGTGGCCATCCAATGTGGCCTTCTGTTGATGAAAAATGAAATGGAAAAAATTTCAAAATTATTTGAGTCAGTTCCTTCACAAAGAAAAGTAATTTATGGGGCTTGGAAAGTGGGAAAAATATTTTTATTACAAAATAATTGCAAATTTGTATGAAACATTGTCCACAACACTACTAGGAAAAGGCATGCTAGTGGCGCACCAGTTTTGCCTTCTAATGGCGCACTACTGGTGCGCCACTAGCATCACGCCATTAGAATTAAATTCTAATGGCGCACCACCGGTGCGCCATTAGTATCTGGTGTTCTAATGGCGCACCACCTAATCGCCATTAGTATTGCCAACAGATCTTGACATTAGAATTCCTCGAGGGGCCATATGTACCCATGTGCTTTGGCATACTAAGGCACACCGGTGGGTGATGCGCCATTAGTGTGATTATCTCAGTGCGCCATTAGTGTCTTGTGTGCTGCGCCACTAGTATGAATATTAGGGACTTTTTTCTTTTCTGATATTTTCACAGGTTACAAAATATATTATTGGACAGAATTTAGACAACACCACACAACAACAGCAGATTCATCGAATACAATAGAAGATTAGTCTCCGAATACAAATCATCATATTAGTCTCCGAATTCAAAAGACCGAACAAAGATAGAACATTACAAGTCTCGAGACCGCGAGTAGCGAGTTTGTCTTCACATTACAAGTCGATATCGACCATCTAAACTACCATCACATAGAAGAGAGTTGTGGTCATCACGATGAGCATCATCGCGATCAAACTGGTCTTCATCCGGTTCCTCCAACGCTCCCTCCTCTCTCCCGCTAGATAGCGGGCATATCTAGATTCGGCCTCTGCCCTAGTGGTGTACCCTTTGTAATCTGTTACCCTTTGAAGCGGTGAACTGTCTCCGACAATCCTCCCGATCGTCGTGAGACTCAGGGAACCTTACCCTTGTACATGACATACGACGGCATCTCTATGCACAAGCCAAACAACAGACAATACATAAGCAATATGTAAGTATGCAACAAAAGGATCGGAAGAGAAAAGCAAGACATTAATAGAACGATTCATGGTCCTACTAATAAATAGCATCGATTACATCTAAGTTGAACGACTATCCAAACCAAAGAGACATACGAATTCATTAAAGTTTAATTACAACATGAGCCAATCAATGTTTCAGAACTACACATCACTACTTTTGACTCGACTCATCGGACAGGAGCGTGGATGAAGCCGCCGTCTGTCGCGATGGTCATGAAATCGTGGTCGTTGTCACCCTGCATTTGTAGCATTCCATCTATCTCATTGTTGGACGGTTGATATCTGAGGAAGAACTGCCCCGATGTATGAAGGACATCTTGATGGATGATGTCCACAAAGTCCGACTGGATGCGAAAGAATTCTTGTCTGAGGTCCGCGTCCTGGATTGCCGACAAGTTCGCGGCCCAATCTTTGAGATTATCTGGTAGCAGAAGTTGATGATGGTCCCTTACGATTACCGCATGTCATGGAGGGCGTAGTAGGCATCCTTCTGACCACCAGGCGGCTGCTTGACGCAGCAGAACTTTGTATTGTGTGAGAACATGTGCTTGCCGTACTTACGAACAGTCCTGGTGAAGGTGCCTCCAGATTTGGCGTAGCCGGGGAGAACATCATCAAGAACTTTCTTGACATTTGTGTAGTCTATCTTGGAGTTACGGTTCGGTTGAAATCGTGGCCATGGAATATTTCGGGCTTAAGAGGATGAGTGTGCAATGCGTGTCACTTGCACGAAACACGGAATGTTAGAAAAAAGAACGATCGAAATCTAAGAAATCATATGTTACAGGCGGTTAAGGGATGACTTACTCGGAAAAGTAAGCCACAAGGAAGTTATCCTTATCCGGGTTTGCGAATGACGCCTTGAGGTGTGAACTTCGCAACTTGGCGGTCCCCAATGCTGCTCAAGTGCTTGCACGCATGTAGAAGAATTCGACTATCACGATGTCGGGGTCTTGTCTCTAATGATCCGCATCTCCATACTCGTGAAAACATCCGAGCGAAGGTGTAGTGCAGCGGATGAAGGTTAAACATAGCAAAGATGTCATCAAACCGCAGGACGATCGTACCCCCGATGTCGCCATCCACAAAGCCCTTGCCCTCTGGCACCTTGGCCACGAAAACCGGGTATGCCACATCCTTCTCTTTGAGATGCCGCTTCTCCAAAGAAAGAACACTGTCGTGCAGACTCCGCATAGCACCAGTTGCAGCATTCAGCATATTTGGCGGTAGCATCGCCCTACCCGCCACATGCACCCTCCTCGAGATATCCTTAGGTGAAGGTGGCCCTTCCTGAGCACGGATCAAACTCGGTGCCGGCTGGCTCGCACCGGCGCCCTTGTTAGTCTTTCGTTTCCGTCCCTTCTTCTTGATCTCCTGTAATGGGACGAGTTACGCTCCTGAGACCGCCTTCTTGGCGTGTTGGGGCTGATAATATTCGCACCTCAGCTATCCGAGGCTCGGTGAAAGCGGGGCTGGGCGTCTCTCGAGAAGCTGAACGCCAGATGACGCCTATTGCAATTGGATTTCTCCGCCGTACCAGCTAGATTGCGGTCGTCTTGGTTGGGTTCTTGAGAAAGAGGCCCGCAGAACTCGTCAGCGTACCCATGTTCGTCAAAGTACTTATCGACTTTGGTAAATGTACCGTTGTCGTTGTCGTCATCGTCCGGATCCTGTGCCATAGGGCTGTCCGGATCCTGTGCCATAGGGATGTCCGACATAGGGATGTCTAGCAGGTCCGGTAGCGTTGCGGCGTTCTTGCCATGGCTTGGCACCGCACGATGGCGCGATCTTATGCGTGGGGTGGTGTCCCCGCCCCAAACGAATCGGCTCTTCGGCCAAGCGAGGCGGTTTACCAGCGCCGAGGTCATCTCATCTTCTTTATCGGCCCGGTGGTCGAACCGGAGGTAATAGCTCGTCGCAGCCTGGCAGCACCCGAACCACTTCAACCCTATACATTGTGGGTGGCATCGGATTACCGTGGAACATGGGGTTTCCTGGTTGAACGATTCTGCCCTTGGCGACATCGACCAACTCGGCGCCCACGAAGTGCAGAAGAGTGCAAGGAACGTCGGCGGTGCCCTGCGAAAACATGTACAGGGTGTCAGGGATGCCTAGTCAAAGGCAAGGAGATGAAGTCATCGGCCGAGAGGCTTAGTTACCGTGATGCCGTCGAGCTCGGCTAATGTCGAGGCACCACCAACGGCGGGCGTGCAACTGACGGAGGGGGGCTTGCTAGCGAGGTGCCGGCCGGCGTACACCTGGGTGCATTAAGCTCCAATGCCCGTGCCGGCGCCGGAGACACGAATACCGCCTCCGCCGGAGACACCAATGGCGCCGCCACCAGAGACACCAATGGCGCCGCCGGAGACACCAATGGCGCCGCTGCTTGGTCGCGAGTTGCTAGTCGTGAAGCTGGGAACCGGGAGGCCTGATGGCGCCCGCAATCCACGTCGTCGACCCATGAATCAACGTAGGCACCATGGCGTTGAGCTTTGTTCCCAGTTGTTGTTCCACTTGCTCTTGGACAAGCTCCGGAATCCGCGCCACTTGTGCCTTGAGTGCTTCAACCTCGCGCGTCCGGCTTTCTGAGCTGGCCTTTTTCTCCTTTCGCACACCAGCGGTATAGTATGACCCCCATTTAGTGGACAAGCCTTTGCCGGCCACACGACCAGCTAACATCGGCTTAGTGAGCTTATCCTTGTTTTTCATTATGTTCAACACCCTATTTAAAGGGGTGTCGAAAGGGGAGCTCTGAGACGACCCCGCGCTACTGCTTTCAGTGTCCTGCGAAAGGAACGTGAACCATTTAGAAATATTGGGGATTAATTAGAGTGCAACCATATGGAGCTAATTACGCGGGGGTGTATTCCTTACCAGAACAAGCTCAAGCGCCCTGGTCTTCGGATCTGTGGTAAGCTCCTTTGTTATCGGGTCCTCCTTGTACTAGGCCCTGACATAGTTCCTGGTCTGCTTGTTACCGCTGTATTTCTCAAAGCGGGGCGGTAGGCCTTGCTCGACATGCTCCACGTCCTCCTTGTCCTATATAGGCTCCGCCACTCTGTAACCGCCGGGACCGAGTTTGTGTTCCCCTAAGTTCAACTCTCGCATTTCTTTCCCCCACTGACTTGATTCGGAGGTTGCACTGCTCGAGCACTTGATCTCGAACTCCTTGTACTCATCTTCGCTCATCATAGGATATTTCGCCTTGATCTTCTCATAACTATCACCTTTATCGATCATTTTCTTCACCGCGCTTCTCCAAGTAGACAGGGCCGTGCTCATCTTCGTGAGGGCGACACTGTTCACTTTATTCCACGAGGCGTGTGTTTTCAAATCGGCGGGGAACTTGTATCGTTCGTGCAGCTTCGTGAAGAGGAGGTTGCGCAAATTCCCTCGGTCCTTATGCCTAAGGTTCTTGGTGTTGATCGAGACGGTGCTCCAGAGAATGCACCCGAGCTGAAGCGAGTACCCCTTGACTATATGTTTGGGCTCCGTTGGATTCCCGTCGGAGTCCACTTGAGTGAATCTCCTTGACGGTGCGGAGCGCATTCGGATGCCGGTCCTTCCTTTGCTTCTTCGATTGGCTGCCATCTGTGTGTGCGCCGCCATCATCAGTGGTGGCATCCTCGGCGGCACCATTAGTGGTGGCATCCCCGACGCCACTAGGGGTTGTGTAATCAGGATCGGTGTCTTCCGCGGCATCCTCATAGCGGTGAGGTTGTTCCTCCATCTCCTGGGACAGCTCCCAGAATTGCTTGCCGCCCGAACCACCGGCCTCATCGTTGTGGGCCATGTTTCGCTCTAAATAGGAAAAAAGTTTGGTCAAAAAGTTGGTTATTGTCAAGGAACAAGATCATGGTCTCATCATTTAGGGTTTGTCGACACCGAGGCACCCTAAAAGCCTAAGCTTTCATCATTTAGGGTTTGTCGACGCCGAGGCACCCTAAAAGCCTAAGCGTACATCATTTAGGTTCTCATCGACACCGAGGCATCCAGGGCAGCCAAGTTAAGTTCTCATCATTTAGGGTTTATCGATGCCGAGGCACCCTAGGTTGGGCCTAATCACTTGGCTCTATTGCCACCTATGGTTTAATACAGCAAGAATAAAGGGGCAGTTGATCCTACTTAATTAAGTACTAAGATACCCCGGCCCATGCATTAGTATTCACGGAAAATTTCAGCATGACCTTTGCTGAAAATAAGACATATGGAGTACCCGAATTTGCCGGAACGGAAGTTAATCGACATTCCGGCAAACTCAAGGGCCTCTCGGGGTACTGCAAAATCATCACGACACGAAGGGCCTCTCAAGGGCCTCAAGCAGCAGCAGCGTCTCCGAGACCCCATTTTTTGCTAAATTTCTTTGAGCAACAATCGAGCGAAAAATTCAGCATATTTCTATACAACAACCTTTGTAAAGATGAAGAACAGTTCTCTGAGCCAATTTATATACAATAGCATCTTTGGTCATACCAATTTCTGAAACAATTCAAAGATGAAGAAATTAACTATGTATAGTTTATTTTTTTTGTACCAGGATCTATTTTAGTTTATTATTTATTGTACCAGGGAGGAATGTAACAATCTTTTTTGGTATATATCCTAGTTATACTACTGTAGGAAAGGAGGATCATCATACACATATATATGTGCATAAAAATCATAAAAATTCAAAATCACTTGAAACCTGATCACTCGGACCACACCACATGCCACAACATACATAGTATATAGAGTTGACAATTCAGTTGCAATCATGTAGTAATGGATTGTTCTACCTAGCAGGTTGTTGGAATGGATTGTTCTACCTAGTAGGTTGTTGGAAATTCAGTTGCTTTTTTCATTAGGGCTGGCAACAAGACATGGTTAAATTTCAATTAAGATTATCTATTGGTTCAAGACTGGCAACAAGACTTGTTCTACAAAATCAATTATCTATTGAGTAGTTCTTGTGCTCATCCAGTAGCAACATCTTTCATACATGATCAGTAGTCATGTACCAAATTTTTATTTAAACTGAATTTGGAAATCACCAAGAGCTCTACTAGTTTCAGACTATATTTACACTAAATACACTAGAGTATTTGACCAGTAGTCAGTTACATTTACACTAGACTGAAGAAATTGCTGCATCACTAGACTGAAGAAATTGTGTTGTCAGTTATGGACTGAAGAAAATACACTAGAGTTTTGTATTGATTCGATTAATCGACGACAAGTAACAACATGTTCTAACAACAACAGTTTGATACTACTCCAAAATCCTCCTAGTTGTAGCTCACCTAAATGGTTGAATTCAAAGAACTACAGTGGCCTTCAAAGATTGAGAGCTTAAAATTTCCAATAATCTGAACAAACAAAGTAAAAAGGATCGATATCTCATTTCAAATGATTTATTCTTCATAAGCATAGGCTTTGTTTGTTGGAAACTAGCTTGAAACTGAAATTTAACGATGGCTGAATTACTATCATTTAACGATAAACTGAATTTTAAAGCTGAGTCTTGGAGTAAACTTCTTTGGAGTACAAATTTATGCATTACTCCATATATTTTGAAATACCTACTGCTATGAGCTATGTCAACAGGGCTACTCTAGTGCACAAAAATACCTACTCCATATATTTTGAAATACCTACTGCTATGAGCTATGTCAACAGGGCTAATCATGTCAAATTGCAAAAATATTCATTTGTTTAAGAATGTTTGGCACTTTAACTAGAATCATGCATTGGTGCAAAGTTGCTCCTGTACACTATAACATCTGAAAGATGGAGATCACAGAGTTGCATCTGAAAGATGGGTTGGATCGAAGAAAAAAATGGGGGCGAGGGGGAAGATGGAATCGGGGGCTCTGTACCTACGGCGGCTGTGGCTGGAGGACGGCGCCGTCGACGAACTCGAGGGCGGGGGCACCAGATGCTCCTCTCGTTGATGGGGGAGGGGAGAGGCTGGAGGCAAACCCTAGCCGCCAAGCGCATGAGTGCTGCAGCTAGGTGGAGTAACCTCTGCCGGAGATGACGGAGCAGGTGGCCGACGTTGTGGTTGGTGAGGAGCAGGTGGCCGGCGTCATGGTTGGTGAGGAGAGCGCGAGGAAGAGCGCCCCGTCCGAGGAGGTGGTTGGTGCCTTGGTGGCTGGCGGCGGCGGAGGCATGGAGGATGTGGAAGAAGGCGCAGACGACGAGGAGGAGTCCAGCGAGGGTCGGGGCGGTGGGTGTGAGGGCGCGGGGGCGCGGGGGTGGCGGGGGTGGAGTCCGGTGAGGGTCGGGGCGGCGGCGTCGTGGGTCGGGGCAGCGCGCGGGTGCATCTAGTGGCTTGGGAGAGAGGGTTGAAGGGGATCTGGCGAGAGAGAGGGGATAGCTAGGGAAGGGTTCTAATGGCGCACCGACCAGTCGTGCGCCATAAGTATGACTATTCTAAAGGCGCACCACCCCTCGGTGCGCCATTAGATTTTTGTTTTAATCTAGCCCACTAACCATATCTACAACCTAACGCTATCTACAATAGAACCCACCCACTAGCCCGACTGGTCAGCACGTAGCACACACACCAGGAGGTCCTGGGTTCGATTCCTAGGCTCCCCAATATTTTTTTATGCATTTTAAATGCTGTTTTTTATATTTATTTGTGTTTAAATATGTTCAAACTTGTTTAAATCATAACAGTAATATTTTTTTTATAAAAACAATAATAATTTTTTAAAAAATATGTTCAAATTTGTTACTTGGAAATATCATCGGCGGCAGCGGAGGAGCGGGGGAGGGTGCGGGGATCGAGATCGAGATGGAGGGGGAATCAAGATCGAGATGGAGGGGGATCGAGATCAAGTGTCCTCATGAATTCAAAAAGTGCCCATGAAATTTAAAAATATTCATGATATCAAAAAGTGCCCATGAAATACAATCGAGAAATGAAGACTACGATTTAAATACAATCGATCTTAGCTAGCTCTATCTGTTCACAATCTTCTTGCCCTTCTTTTTTGCAAATGGAGTTCTTCTGTGGAACGGACGTCCTTTAGGTAGGGTGGTCCTGCTTCTTCTTGTGGTGTGTGCTGCTACTTCATCGTCGTCGTCATGTTCGATCTTCGGGTCGCCGTACTTGTCGAAGTCTTGCTCATTGGCTACTCCATCCATTCCGATGATCTTCCTTTTGCCTCTCCTCACGACAACACGACTGGGCTTTGACGGGTCGGTAATGAAGAAGCATTGGTCCACTTGGGAAGCCAGTACCCATGGCTCATTTTTCGCGGCGACGTTTGCGCCCGCGGTCTTGGATTTGGCTTCGGGTATAACCATGGTGGTGAAATATCGGTCTTCTTTTAGGACGCTCTTGGCCCATCTGACATGGAACATCGGCACCTTCTCTTGAGCGTAGCTTAGCTCCCAGATCTCCTCGATCCTTCCGTAGTATCTGTCCTTGTCCTTACCGGTGTAGGATTCCATCGTTACCCCGGAGTTCTGATAACCATCGCTCTTCATGTCCTTGTCCTCGGTGTAGAATGTGTAGCTGTTGATATCATACGCCTCATAGGTCATCAGGTTGTGCTCGGCGCCCTGTGACAAGGCGAATATGAGTTGTTCTTCCGCGGAAGAATCTTCATGTAAAGGGCAACGAAGCTTCGCTTGAACCAACGCGTGAAACATGAGTTGTGCTCTTTGAGTATATCTCCGTCCGTCCTCTGTTGGCCTCGGTCATTGTACGTCTTCTCAATAAAGGTTTTGTGCTCTACCACCCAAGGATGGACCACGTCTATGTGTTGTAGCGCGACTAGGTTTGCTCTTTCAAAGTCGGCGAGTCGACCCTCGAAGTTGACATGCATTTCGTGGCGACCCTCACGGTGACCCCATCCAGCGAGCCCGCCGAGGTGCTGTTGACGAGCGGACCAGCGGGGTTCTCGATGTCTAGATAATTAAATGCGATGGGAGATGCACTCTTTGGTCAGAAAGCCCCTGGCTATACTTCCCTCTGGATGTGACATGTTGCGAACGTATCCTTTGATGACACCATTCATCCTTTCGAATGGCATCATGTTGTGCAGGAACGTCGGCCCAAGTTGGATGATATCCTCCACGATATGGACCAGCAGATGCACATAACGTCGAAGAATGCGGCGGGAAGTACATCTCAAGCTCGCATAGTATCACCACGATCTCTTCTGTAGCCTACGAGTCGCCTCCGCCAATCGACTTCCGAGATGGCGTCGAAAAAGTTGCATAGGCCAAATAGCGTTTCATGGACGTGCGCGTCCATGATCCTGATTACAACCGGAAGTATCTGCGTCATCAAGACGTGGCGATCGTAAGACTTCATCTGCTGAACTTCGCTTCATTGGGTCTAGGTATCTGCTTATCTTCCCAGCGTAACAGTAAGGAAGTTTTACTCCTAGGAGGCGGGTGAAAACTGCTCGATCTCCTCGACTTAGAGTGAAGCACGCGGGGGTAGTCATTTCGGTCTTCTTGGCCTTTTGCCTTTGTGGCGACTTTTTGTGTCTGCTTCGCCTCATCATCATCATCATCATCATCATTAGCGTGAAGCTCTGCTGATGCCCATCGATTTCAAGTCCGCCCTTGCTTTCGCCCATCTTTGGTCCTCTCGGCATGTTGAGCAGGTACCAAGCAGACTCTCGCACGTTCTTCATGATATGCATGACATCAAGGCTGTGAGGCACGGTGGATCTTCGATCGGCAAGTCGAAAACAGACCTCGTTTTCCATACCTTGAAGAGCGGCTCTGGCGCTACGCTTCTTTCGGCTCTGGCGCCTTTGCTTCTTTCGGCGGTGGGTAGTCTTTCCAATTTTTCAATAGCTCGTCTATTTCCTCGCCGCTCGTACAGGCGTTTTCGGGTTCGGTTTCACCATCAAACAGATCCTTGCGTTTCCTCCACGGGTCATCGTCGGGAAGCCACCTTCGATGTCCCATGAACACGGTTTTCGAAGACCTGGGATCTCTATCTAGCTGGCGGTACGTTGTGTCATCCATGCACCTTACGCATCCAGAAAATCCGTGGACTACCTGCCCCGCGAGATATCCGTAACCGAGATAGTCGTGCACCGTCATGAGCAGTGCGGCTCTCATAGGGAAATATTCTTTCTCTGCGGCGTCCCACATATTGGCTGGCGTTTTCCACAGCGTGTCAAGCTCCTCCTTCAAAGCCCCAAATACTGATTGATGTCGTTCCTGGTTGTTTTGGCCCTTCAATTAGCATACTCATGTGAATGTACTTCCTCTTCATGCACAACCAGGGGAAGGTTGTACATCCACACAAACACGGGCAGGTGCTATGTGTGCTTCTCGCTGCCAAATGGATTGACTCCATCGGTGCTCGCGTCGGCCACGATGTTCCTTGGATCCTTCCCAAATTCAGGTATTGAAGTTCAACGCTTGCACTGCTCGCATCCTTAGGGTGACTCGGCATCTTGTCTTTTTATTTATCTTGGATCATTTCCGTCATCTTCCCGCTTCTTCTCCTCCCTATCCGCGTGCCAACGCAGGAGCTTTGCTACCTTAGGGTCCGCGAAATAGCGCTGCAGACGAGGAGTGATCCGAAAGTACCACACCGATTTTCGAGGAGCTTTCTTCCTCTTCTTGTATCGAGTGATGCTGCACACCGGACATATGGTAGACTCCGCGTGCTCGTCCCGATAAATGATACAATTGTTCATGCACACATGGTATTTCACGTGCGGTAAATCCAGAGGACACACGATTTTCTTCGCCTCCTCGAAACTGGTCGGGCACTTGTTCCCCTTGGGAAGACGTTCATGCGAATGACATGTTCTCGTCGAAGCATCGTCGGTCATTTTGTGTTTTACCTTCATCTCGAGCCATGGCGTTACTTTCAAAGCGGGTATCCTCGGGCCTGCATCCTTCATACAATGGAGTAACCGCGTCTATCTCCAGTTGATCCAGCTGGGCTTTCTCTCGGGCGGCACCTCTTGCGTTATCCGTCTGCTTGAGAAGCAGCTCTTGAATATGAGGGTCCTGCACCCAGCCTCCATTGTCGTCTGCTCCGGCATATTTATCTTCATGATCATGCCCTTCGTCTTGATCTTCCCCATCATCATTTACGACATCTTCTACATGATGACTGTGTACATCATCACCATCATGATCATGTCCTGGAGATTCTTCGTCTTCTCGCCCTCCCTCGCCGCGCTGGTACTTGTCTTGTTGCCCTTCCTCATTTCTTGCCCGGCCCCCATGGACGACTTCATAGTCATCTTCATCATCTTGCCACTGATAGCCATCCATGAAACCACGCAAGAGCGGTGGTCCCTTTTGCCGGAATCCGGGTCCGCAATAAGGCTCTTCAGCTTGCATCTTCGACACGGACATCTTATCTCCATCTCGTTCTTTTGAAGCATCTCGGCCTTCGCGGAGCCCAAAAACCTATTCACGATGCCTTCAGTCATCGTGCGGACCATGGTCGCCTGCGGGGTAGAGCAAAACGATATTTTAGAACCAAGAAAAAATTTGGCATGACCTTCCCTAAAAATAGGACCAAAAAGAATGCATAGTGCCAAAATTCTCGCCG
This sequence comes from Aegilops speltoides, assembly GCA_021437245.1. Taxonomy (NCBI): domain Eukaryota; kingdom Viridiplantae; phylum Streptophyta; class Magnoliopsida; order Poales; family Poaceae; genus Aegilops; species Aegilops speltoides. Next base: position 253,338,232 of record CM038141.1, on the reverse strand, counting down.
AAATGGAAATGAATCAAAACATTCCGGCAAAATATTGGCAACTATCGCATTTCAAATACCGGCACCTTCAAACACAAACATATATGCAACACCACGAACACATGCAACACCACAAACATACATAGATCTAGCTAGGCCACAAAAAGTGCATGTGCACGTTGTTGGAGCGAGCTAGGGAGAAAAAAAGTAGATCTACATCATGAAGATAGCTTTCCCCTTACTTACCTATCAAAAAAAGGTAATTTCACCACTTAATTTTGATGAATCTATGGTGGAAATGAGGTGAGGAGGAGGAGGCAGCCGAGACAAGCTTGGAGGAGGAGGTGGAGAGAATGAAGTGGGGAAAGTGAGTGGGTAGGTGGGCTGTCCAAAATATCTTGTTGGTCCCAGGTTACTAATGGCGCACCACCACATAATGCGCCATTAGTAACCCTGGTTACTAATGGCGCACCTGCAGGTGGTGCGCCATTAGTACTTTTTGCAGAAAAGTAAAAAAACATATGTACACTAATGGCGCACTGTGGAAAAGTGCGCCATTAGTAGTTTAAAGACAGAATTTCTCATATGGAATACTGCCTAACATGTCATATCATATTTTTTTCTTTAAAGCATGGACATTTGGACTTTTGTATGGTTCAAAGCAATAGTCTAGTTTTGACATGAGACTTAAATACTCAAGTATATCAACAAGCAACCATGTCTTTCAAAATATCAATGCTAATAAGTTATCCCTAGCCCATATGCTCAATTATTGATCCATTCATGAAATACACTCGCATATTAGCTAACACCCAATGCTCAAGTACGATCATAGTGCCCCCTAGTTGATGCTTTATAAGAGAAGATGAAGACTCAAATTAAAAATAAAAATTGCATAAAGTAAAAGAAAGACCCTTTGCAGAGGGAAGTAGGGATTTGTAGAGGTGTTAGAGCTCAAAGAGAAAATATAGAGATAAAAACATTTTGAGAGGCATACTTTTCCCATCAACGAAAACGACTTAGAGCTCCCAACACATTCCATGCTAGATATGTCATAGGCGGTTCCCAAACAGAAAATAAAGTTTATTCCTTTTTCCACCATACTTTCACTTTCCATGGCTAGCCGAATCCATGGTTGCCCTCCATACCAACACTTTCCAAGGAATTTATTATTTGACAACATAAAGTAAATTCATTTTTCATTTCGGGACAGGGCATCCCTAATACCTTTGCCTTACTCTCGTGCAATGACAAGTGAATAAACACTCATCGTGAGAATAACACATCTAGCATGGAAAATATTGGCCACCCCCCATCGCCTCGCGAGCGGTACGAGCACACAAAAGAGAAATTTATTTTGAAAATTAGAGATGGCACATACAAATTTTTTTAGAACGGCAAAAGAATACCACATATAGGTAGGTATAGTGGACTCATGTGGCAAAACTGGTTTAAAGGATTTTGGATGCACAAGTAGTGATCATACTTAGTGCAAGGTGAAGGCTAGCAAAAGATTGAGAAGCGACCAACCAAGAAACGAATGATCTCATAAGTGAGCATTAATCATAATTAACACCGAATAATGCACCACAAGTAGGATGTAATTTCAGTGCATGACTATTGACTTTCGTGCTTGCATAGGGAATCACAAACCTTAACACCAATATTCTTACTAAAGCATAATTACTCATCAACATGACACACATATCACATCATCATATCTCAAAACTATTACAAAGAATCAAATTTATTTTGTCCAATGATCTTCATGAAAGTTTTTATTATATCCTTCTTGGGTATCTATCACTTTGGGACTAATTTTCATGTGTTGCTTTTGATAAGCTCAAACAAATATAAGTGAAGATCATGAGCATAGTATTTCTTTCTCTCAAATTAATTTAAGTGAAGCAAGAGAGAATTTCTTGAAAATTTTACTAACTCTCAAATAAATCTAAGTGAGGAAAGAGAGATTTCATCAAAAATATTAAAGCACACTGTTCTCAAAAAGATATAAGTGAAGCACTAGAGCAAATCCATAGCTCATAAGAAATTTAAGTGAAGCATAGAGAGCAATTCTAACAAGTCATGGCATAATTTTGGCTCTCTCAAATAGGTGTGTCCAGCAAGGATTCATGACTTAGAACACAAAGCCAAACAAGCAAAGACTCAAATCATACAAGACGCTCCAAGAAAAACACATAGTATGTGATGAATAAAAATATAGCTTCGAGTAAAATACCGATGGTCATTAGAAGAAAGAGGGGATGCCACTCGGGGCATACCCAAGCTTAGTTGCTTGCTTCTCTTTGGATAATAACTTGTGGTGCCATGGGCATCCCCAAGCTTAGGCTCTTCTTACTCCTTATTCCTTCGTCCATCGCAAGATAACCAAAAACTTAAAATTTCAATCACACAAAACTCAACAAAACCTTCGTGAGATCTGTTACTATAAGAAAGCAAATCACCACTATAAGTATTGTAGCAAACCAATTCATATTTTATTTTTGCATTATATGTACTGTATTCAAACTTTTCTATGGAAAAAACTCATTAAACAAAACCATAGAATCATCAAAACAAGCACACAACACAAAGAAAACAAAATCTGTCAAAAACAGAACAGTCTGTAGTAATCTGGATATTTCGAATACTTCTGAAACTCCAAAAATTCTGAAAAATTAGGATGGCCTGAGAAATTTGTATATTAATATTCTGCAAAACGAATCAGGGCAAAAGCACGTTTCCGTGATTTATGAAAATTATTATAGCGAGTGCATAAGTTTCTGTTTTTCAGCAAGATCAAACAAATATTACCCAAGAAGATCCTAAAGGCTTTGCTTGGCACAAACACTAATTAAAACACAAAAAATACAATCATGACAGTAGCATAATTGTGCAAACACTCAAAAACAGAAAGCAAAAAGCAAAAATAAATTTTATTCATTGGGTTGCCTCCCAACAAGCGCTATTGTTTTACGCCCTTAGCTAGGCATAAAGCAAGGATCTAAGTTGTGTCATCCTGGTCCAACTCTTCAATCAAACACTTAGAATTATTCAAGGAATTAGCATAAAGATTTTCAATGACAATACTTCTAGGAACAAATTTAAAGAATTAATTCTTGCCCAAGGGATCTCTTATAATTTAACAGAATCCGGATGAATACTAATCATCTTAAGATCCTCTTTATTGTTATTACTAGAAGTTGTACCCTTGTTCTTAGTGAGTTGAGTAGTCTTGCCGATCTTTACGGGAGTTTTTTCTAAAGTTTTAGTGGAGGCAAAAGCCGTGCTTAAATTACTAAAGGTTTCTTCCAGTTTGTCAATCCGAGACAGGCTTTCTTCAGTTCTCTCATGAATTACAGCCCCCCTTTCTTTCAACAACTTAAAAACTTCTCCTGCTTTTGACCCAATTTTAGTGGCAAAATTATGCATCTTTTTATCCAAATTTTCAATATGATCTTCGACAAGCATTTTCTTTTCAAAAGCATCTAATCTTTCCATGACATGCTCAAGAGTCAAAGTTGTTTCATTAATCGTAAGGGGTGATGAGCCCACTAAATTTACCATAGATTTAAAAGCATCAAGAGAAGGACACATCAAGAAATTTCCATCGGTAATCGTATCAAGGACGAATCTTTACCAAGTGGTGATGCCCACATAAAAACAGCGAAGAAGAACAACGGTAGATTGCTTACGGATAGATCTTTACCAAGCATCTTTTAAATTCTCTCCTCCCCTTTTTTAAAGTTGAGAACTTCATTCTTCGGAGTGCACACAACTGAGGAAGAACTATCCATAATGATAAGAGTAACAAAAAAGTTGCACACAAAACAGATCCGGCAAGAAAAGGCGAACGAAAAAGAGAGCGAATAAAATGGCAATTTTTTGTGAAGTGGGGGAGAGGAAAACGAGAGGCAAATGGAAAATAATGTAAATTGCGAGGAGATGAGATTTGTGATTAGGAACCTGGTAGATGTTGAAGATCCTCCCCGGCAACGGCGCCAGAAAATTCCTTTTGATGTCTGCTACAACTACGTCAGTATTTCCCCAAAGAGGAAGGGGTGATGTAGCACAGTGACGGTAGTTATTTCCCTCAGTGATGAGACCAAGGTTATCGAACCAGTAGGAGAACCAAGCAACTCTACGTAACCAACACCGATACGTCTCCAACGTATCTATAATTTTTTATTGTTCCACGCTATTATATCATCTGTTTTGGATGTTTAATGGGCTTTATTATGCACTTTTATATTATTTTTGGGACTAATTGAAGGAAATAAGCCCTAGAGGCAATAATAAAGTTTTTATTTATTTCCTTATTTCATGATAAATGTTTATTATTCATGCTAGAACTGTATTAACCGGAAACTTAGTACATGTGTGGATACATAGACAAACAGAGTGTCACTAGTATGCCTCTACTTGATTAGCTCGTTGAATCAAAGATGGTTAAGTTTCCTAGCCATAGACATGAGTTGTCATTTTATTAACGGGATCACATCATTGGAGAATGATGTGATTGACTTGACCCATTCTCTTAGCTTAGCATTTGATCGTTTAGTATATTTCTATTGCTTTCTTCATGACTTATACATGTTTCTATGACTATGAAATTATGCAACTCCCGAATACCGGAGGAACACTTTGTGTGCTACCAAACGTCTAGCGTAATCTGGCGATTATAAAGGTGCTCTACAGGTGTCTCCGATGGTACTTGTTGAGTTGGCATAGATCAAGATTAGGATTTGTCACTCCGATTGTCGGAGAGGTATCTCTGGCCCTCTCGGTAATGCACATCACTATAAGCCTTGCAAGCAATGTAACTAATGAGTTAGTTGTGGTATGATGCATTACGGAATGAGTAAAGAGACTTGCCGGTAATGAGATTGAACTAGGTATTGAGATACCGACGATCGAATCTCGGGCAAGTAACATACCGATGACAAAGGGAACAACGTATGTTGTTATGTGGTTTGACCGATAAAGATCTTCATAAAATATGTAGGAGCCAATATGAGCATCCATTTTCCGCTGTTGGTTATTGACCGGAGATGAGTCTCGGTCATGTCTACATAGTTCTCGAACCCGTAGGGTTCGCACGCTTAACGTTCGGTGACGATCGGTATTACGAGTTTATGTGTTTTGATGTACCGAAGGTTGTTCGGAGTCCCGGATGAGATCAGGGACATGACGAGGAGTCTCTAAATGTTCGAAACGTAAAGATCGATATATTGGAAGGCTATATTCAGACATCAGAAAGGTTCTGTGTGGTTCGGGTATTTATCGGAGTAACGGAGAGTTACGGGAATTCGCCGTGGAGTATATGGGCCTTATTGGGCTTTAGCGGAGAGAGAGAGAGGGGCTGCCTAGGGCAAGCCGCACGCCCCCCAAGGCCTAGTCCGAATTGGACTAGGGGGAGGGGCGGCGCCCCATCCTTCCTTCTATTCTCTCTTCCCCTTCCTTCTCTCCTACTCCTACTACTTGGAAAGGGGGGGAATCCTACTCCCGATGGGAGTAGGACTCCCCAGGGCGCGCCATCGTAGAGGGCCGGCCCTCCCCGTCCTCCACTCCTTTATATACGGGGGAAGGGGGCACCCCATAGACACACAAGTTGATCATTGATCTCTTAGCCGTGTGCGGTGCCCCCTCCTTCGTAATCCACCTCGGTCATATCGTAGCGGTGCTTAGGCGAAGCCCTGCGTCGGTAGCATCATCATCACCGTAATCACGCCGTTGTGCCAACGGAACTCTCCCTCGAAGCTTTACTGGGTTGTGAGTTCGTGGGATGTCACCGAGCTGAACGTGTGCAGACCACGAAGGTACCGTACATTCGGTACTAGGATCGGTCAATCGTGAAGACGTACGACTACATTAACCGCGTTGTCATAACGCTTCCGCTTACGGTCTACGATGGTACATGGACGACACTCTCCCCTCTCGTTGCTATGCATTACCATGATCTTGCGTGTGCGTAGGATTATTTTTGAAATTACTACATTCCCCAATAGTGGCATCTGAGCCAGGTTTATGCATAGATGTTATATGCATGAGTAGAACACAAGTGAGTTGTGGGCAATACTAGTCATACTGCTTACCAGCATGTCATACTTTGATTCGGCGGTATTGTTGGATGAAGCGGCCCGGACTGACATTACGCGTACGCTTACGCGAGACTGGTTCTACCGACGTGCTTCGCACACAGGTGGCCGGCGGGTGTCAGTTTCTCCAACTTTAGTTGAATTGAGTGTGGCTATGCCCGGTCCTTGTTGAAGGTTAAAACAGCACATACTTGATGAAAAATCATTGTGGTTTTGATGCGTAGGTAAGAACGGTTCTTGCTCAGCCCGTAGCAGCCATGTAAAACTTGCAACAACAAAGTAGAGAACGTCTAACTTGTTTTTGCAGGTCATGTTGTGATGTGATATGGTCAAGACATGATGCTAAATTTTATTGTATGAGATGATCATGTTTTGTAACAGAGTTATCGGCAACTGGCAGGAGCCATATGGTTGTCGCTTTATTGTATGAAATGCAATCGCCATGTAATTGCTTTACTTTATCACTAATAGGTAGCGATAGTCATAGAAGCAATAGTTGGCGAGACAATAACGATGCTACGATGGAGATTAAGGTGTCGCGCCGGTGACGATGGTGATCATGACGGTGCTTTGGAGATGGAGATCAAAGGCACAAGATGATGATGGCCATATCTTATCACTTATATTGATTGCATGTGATGTTTATCCTTTATGCATCTTATTTTGCTTAGTTCGGCGGTAGCATTATAAGATGATCTCTCACTAAATTTCAAGGTACAAGTGTTCTCCTTGAGTATGCACCATTGCGAAAGTTCGTCGTGCCGAGACACCACGTGATGATCGGGTGTGATAAGCTCTACGTTCACATACAACGGGTGCAAGCTAGTTTTGCACACGCAGAATACTCGAGTTAAACTTGACAAGCCTAGCATATGCAGATATGGCCTCGGAACACTGGAGACCGAAAGGTCAAGCGTGAATCATATAGAAGATATGATCAACATAGTGATGTTCACCATTGAAAACTACTCCATCTCACGTGATGATCGGACATGGTTTAGTTGATATGGATCACGTGATCACTTAGATAATTAGAGGGATGTCTATCTAAGTGGGAGTTCTTAAGTAATATGATTAATCGAACTTTAATTTATCATGAACTTAGTCCTGGTAGTATTAGCATATCTATGTTGTAGATCAATAGCTTGCGTTTAGCTCCCCTGTTTTATTTTTGATATGTTCCTAGAGAAACTAAGTTGAAAGATGTTAGTAGAAATGATGCAGATTGGATCCATGATCTGAGGATTATCCTCATTGCTGCACAGAAGAATTATGTCCTTGATGCACCGCTAGGTGACAGACCGATTGCAGGAGTAGATGCAGACGTTATGAACGTTTGGCAAGCTCGATATGATGACTACTTGATAGTTTAGTGCACCATGGTTTATGGCTTAGAATCGGGGCTTCAAAGACGTTTTTTGAAGCGCCATGGAGCATATGAGATGTTCCAAGAGTTGAAATTAGTATTTCAGACTAATGCCCATGTCGAAATGTATGAGACCTTTGACAAGTACTTTGCCTACAAAATGGAGGAAAATAGCTTAGCTAGTGAGGATGTGCTCAGAATGTCTGAGTACTACAATCACTTGAATCAAGTGGGAGTTAATATTCCAGATAAGATAGTGATTGACAGAGTTCTCTAGTCACTATCACCAAGTTACTAGAACTTCGTGATGAACTATAATATGCAAGGGATAACGGAAACGATTCCCAAGCTCTTCATGATGCTGAAATCGACGAAGGTAGAAATCAAGAAAAGCATCAAGTGTTGATGGTTGACAAGACCACTAGTTTCAAGAAAAGGGCAAAGGGAAGAAGGGGAACTTCAAAAAGAACAACAAGCAAGTTGCTGCTCAAGTGAAGAAGCCCAAGTCTGGACCTAAGGCTGAGACTAAGTGCTTCTACTGCAAAGGGACTGGTCACTGGAAGCGGAAGTGCCCCACGTATTTGGCAAATAAGAAGGATGGCAAAGTGAACAAAGGTATATTTCATATACATGTTATTCATGTGCACTTTACTAGTCTTTATAGCAACCCCTGAGTATTTGATAATAGTTCAGTTGCTAAGATTAATAACTCGAAATAGGAGTTGCAGAATGAACAGAGACTAGTTAAGGGTGAAGTGACGATGTGTGTTGGAAGTGGTTCCAAGATTGATATGATCATCATCGCACACTCCCTATACTTTTGGGATTAGTATTGAACCTAAATAAATGTTATTTGATGTTTGTGTTAAGCATGAATATGATTTGATCATGTTTATTGCAATACGATTATTCATTTAAAGTCAGAGAATAATTGTTTTTATGTTTACATGAATAAAATCTTCAATGGTCATACACCCAAGGTGAATGGTTTATTGAATCTCGATCGTATTGATACACATATTCATAATATTGAAGCCAAAAGATGCAAAGTTAATAATGATAGTGCAAATTCTTTGTGGCACTGCCGTTTAGGTCATATTGGTGTAAAGCGCATGAAGAAAATCCATGCTGATGGGCTTTTGGAATCACTTGATTATGAATCAGTTGATGCTTGCGAACCATGCCTCATGGGCAAGATGACTAAGACTCTGTTCCCCGAAACAATGGAGCAAGCAACAGACTTGTTGTAAATAATACATACTGAAGTATGCAGTCCGATGAGTGTTGAGGCTCGCGGCAGGTATCGTTTTTTCTGACCTTCACAGATGATTTGAGCAGATATGGGTATATCTACTTGATGAAACATAAATCTGAAACATTTGATAAGTTCAAATAATTTCAGAGTGAAGTGGAAAATCATCGTAACAAGAAAATAAAGTTTCTACGATCTGATCATAGAGGAGAATATTTGAGTTACGAGTTTGGTCTTCATTTAAAACAATGTTGAATAGTTTCGCAAATTCATGCCACCTGGAACACCACAACATAATGGTGTGTGCGAACGTCATAACCATACTTTATTGGATATAGTGCAATCTATGATGTCTCTTACCGATTTATCACTATTGTTTTGCGGTTATGCATTAGAGATAGCTACATTCACGTTAAATAGGGCACCATCTAATCCGTTGAGATGACACCATATGAACTATGGTTTGGCTAGAAACCGCTGTCATTTCTTAAAGTTTGGGGTTGCGATGCTTATGTGAAAAAGTTTTAGCCTGATAAGCTCAAACTCAAATTGGAGAAGTGCGTCTTCATAGGATACCCAAAAAGAAACTGTTGTGTACACCTTCTATCACAGATCCGAAAGGCAAGATCTTTGTTGCTAAGAATGGATCTTTTCTAGAGAAGGAGTTTCTCTCGAAAGAAGTGAGTGGGAGGAAAGTAGAACTTGATGAGGTAATTGTACCTTCTCCCGAATTGGAAAGTAGTTAATCACAGAAATCAGTTCCAGTGATTCTTACACTAATTAGTGAGGAAGCTAATGATGATGATCATGAAACTTCTGATCAAGTTACTACTGAACCTCGTAGGTCAACCAGAGTAAGATCCGCACCACAGTAGTACGGTAATCCTGTTTTAGAGGTCATGTTACTTGACCATGATGAACCTATGAACTATGAGGAAGCGATGATGAGCCCAGTTTCCATGAAATGGCTTAAGGCCATGAAATCTGAGATGGGATCCATGTATGAGAACAAAGTATGGACTTTGATTGACTTGCCTGATGATCGGCAAGCCATTGAGAATAAATGGATCTTCAAGAGGAAGACGGACGCTGATAGTAGTGTTACTATCTACAAAGCTCGAATTATCAAAAAAAGGTTTTCGACAAGTTCAAGGTGTTGACTACGATAAGATTTTCTCACTCGTAGCGATGCTTAAGTCTGTCCGAATCATGTTAGCAATTGCCACATTTTATGAAATCTGGCAAATGGATGTCAAAACTACATTCCTTAACGGATATCTTAAAGAAGAATTGTATATGATACAACAAGAAGGTTTTGTCGACCCAAAAGGTGCTAACAAAGTGTGCAAGCTCCAGCAATCCATTTATGGACTGGTGCAAGCCTCTCGGAGTTGGAATATACGCTTTGATAGTGTGATCAAAGCATATGGTTTTATACAGACTTTTGGAGAAGTCTGTATTTACAAGAAAGTGAGTGGGAGCACTACAGCCTTTCTGATAAGTATATGTAAATGACATATTGTCAATCAGAAATGATGTAGAATTTTCTGGAAAGCATAAACGAGTGTTTGAAAGGAGTTTTTCAAAGAAAGACCTCGGTGAAGCTGCTTACATATTGACCATCAAGATCTATAGAGATAGATCAAGCTGCTTGATATGTTTTTTTTCAATGAGTACATACCTTGACAAGTTTTGAAGTAGTTCAAAATGGAACAGTAAAAGAAAGAGTTCTTGTCTGTGTTGCAAGGTGTGAAGTTGAGTAATACTCAAAGCCCGACCACGGCAGAAAATAGAAAGAGAATGAAAGTCATTCCCTATGCCTCAACCACAGGTTCTATAAAGTATGCCATGCTGTGTACCAGACCTATTGTATACCCTTCCCTGAGTTTGGCAAGGAAGTACAATTTTGATCTAGGAGTAGATCACTGGACAGCGGTCAAAAATTATCCTTAGAGGACTAAGGAAATATTTCTTGCTATGGAGGTGATAACGAGTTCGTCATAAAGAGTTATGTCGATGCAAGCTTTGACACCGATCTGGATGACTCTAAGTCACAATCCAGATACATATTGAAAGTGGGAGCAATTAGCTAAAGTAGCTCCGTGCAGAGCATTGTAGACATAGAAATTTGCAAAATACATACGGATCTGAATTTGACAGACCCGTTGACTAAATTTCTCTCACAAGCAAAACATGATCACACCTTAGTACTCTTTTAATCACATGGCGATGTGAACTAAGATTACTGACTCTAGTAAACCCTTTGAGTGTTGGTCACATGGCGATGTGAACTATGGGTGTTAATCACATGGTGATGTGAACTATTGGTGTTAAATCACATGGTGATGTGAACTAGATTATTGACTCTAGTGCAAGTGGGATGCTGAAGGAAATATGCCCTAGATGCAATAATAAAGTTATTATTTATTTCCTTATTTCATGATAAATGTTTATTATTCATGCTAGAATTGTATTAACCGGAAACTTAGTACATGTGTGGATACATAGACAAACAGAGTGTCACTAGTATGCCTCTACTTGACTAGCTCGTTGAATCAAAGATGGTTAAGTTTCCTAGCCATAGACATGAGTTGTCATTTGATTAATGGGATCACATCATTGGAGAATGATGTGATTCACTTGACCCATTCCGTTAGCTTAGCATTTGATCGTTTAGTATATCATGACTTATACGTGTTCCTAAGACTATGAGATTATGCAACTTCCGAATACCGAAGGAACACTTTGTGTGCTACCAAATGTCACAACGTAACTGGGTGATTATAAAGGTGCTCTACAGGTGTATCCGATGGTACTTGTTGCGTTGACATAGATAAAGATTAGGATTTGTCACTCCGATTGTCGGAGAGGTATCTCTGGGCACTCTCGGTAATGCACATCACTATAAGCCTTGCAAGCAATGTAACTAATGAGTTAGTTGTGGGCAGATGCATTACAGAACGAGTAAAGAGACTTGTCGGTAACAAGATTGAACTAGATATTGAGATACCGACGATCGAATCTTGGGCAAGTAACATACCAATGACAAAGGGAACAACGTATGTTGTTATGCGGTTTGACCGCTAAAGATCTTCATAGAATATGTAGGAGCCAATATGAGCATCCAGGTTCCGCTGTTGTTTATTGACCGGAGATGAGTCTCGGTCATGTCTACATAGTTCTCAAACCCATAGGGTCCGGACGCTTAACGTTCGGTGACGATCGGTATTACTGAAGGAAATATGCCCTAGAGGCAATAATAAAGTTATTATTTATTTCCTTATTTCATGATAAATGTTTATCATTCATGCTAGAATTGTATTAACCGGAAACATGATACATGTGTGAATGCATAGACAAACAAACATGTCACTAGTATGCCTCTACTAGACTAGCTTGTTAATCAAAGATGGTTATGTTTCCTAACCATGAACAAGGAGTTGTTATTTGATTAATGAGGTCACATCATTAGCGAGAATGATCGATTGACATGACCCATTCCATCGACTTAGCACACGATCGTTTAGTATGTTGCTCTTGCTTTTATCCATGACTTATACATGTTCCTGTAACTATGAGATTATGCAACTCCGTTTGCGGAGGAACACTTTGGGTGCTACCAAACGTCCTGGCACGAATCGGGTGATTATAAAGGAGTACTACAGGTGTCTCCAAAGGCGGATGTTGAGTTGGCGTATTTGAGATTAGGTTTTGTCACTCCGATTGTCGGAGAGGTATCTCTGGGCCCTCTCGGTAATGCACATCACTTGAAGCCTTGCAAGCACTACAACTAATGAGCTAGTTGTGAGATGATGTATTACGGAACGAGTAAAGAGACTTGCCGATAACGAGATTGAACGAGGTATTGGATACCGACGATCGAATCTCGGGCAAGTAACATACCGATGACAAAGGAACAACGTATGTTGTTATGCGGTCTGACCGATAAAGATCTTCGTAGAATATGTAGGAACCAATATGGGCATCCAGGTCCCGCTGTTGGTTATTGACCGTGAATAGTTCTAGGTCATGTCTACATTGTTCTCGAACCGTAGGGTCCGCACGCTTAAGGTTACGATGACAGTTATTATGAGTTTATGTATTTTGATGTACCGAAGGAGTTCGGAGTCCCGGATGTGATCACGGACATGACGAGGAGTCTCGGAATGGTCGAGACATAAAGATTGATATATTGGAAGCCTATGTTTGGAGTTCGGAATGGTTCCGGGCGAAAACGGGAATTTACCGGAGTACCGGGAGGTTACCGGAACCCCCCGGGAGGTAAATGGGCCTCGATGGGCCTTGGTGGAAAGGAGGAGGGGCAGCCCAAGGCTGGCCGCGCGCCTCCCCCCCCTTCCCTAGTCCTACTAGGACTAGGAGAAGGGGCCCCCTCTCTCTCTCTTTCCCCTCCGGGAATCCTAGTTGGACTAGGATTGGGGGGGGAATCCTACTCCCAGAGGGAGTAGGACTCCCTTGGCGCGCCAAGCTTGGCCGGCCGGCCCCCTCCCCCCTGGCTCCTTTATATACGGGGGCAGGGGGGCACCTTGGAACACACAAGTTGATCGTGAGATCGTTCCTTAGCCGTGTCGGTGCCCCTCCACCATATTCCACCTCGGTTATACTGTCCGAAGCTTAAGCGAAGCCTGCTGTGGTGAAACATCAAGATCGTCCCACGCCGTCGTCTTGTGGAACTCTCCCTCGACACTCGGCTGGATCGGAGTACGAGGGACGTCATCGAGCTGTCGTGTGTCAAGAACTGGGCGCCGAGTAACGGCGCCGGATCGGTCGGATCGCGAGGAGAGCGTCTGAATACTTCCTCTACGTTGTGATCGCTTCCGCTTGGTCTCACGAGGCGTAGACAACACTCTCCCCTCTCGTTGCTATACATCACCATGATCTTGCGTGTGCGTGGGAAAATTTTTGAAATTACTCGTTCCCCAACAGGGTATCGAGCCTAGGTTTTTTCTATGGTTTGATGTTTTGCACGAGTAGAACACAAGTGAGTTGTGGGCGATACAAGTCATACTACCTACCAGCATGTCATACTTTGGTTCAGCGGTATTGTGAGATGAAGCGGCCTGGACCGACATTACGCCGTGCGCTTACGCGAGACTGGTTTCACCGCTGCGAGCACTTTCGTTGCTTAAAGGTGACCGGTGGGTGCTGTCTCTCTCACTTTAGTTGAACAAGTGTGTGGCTACGCCCGGTCCTTGAGAAGGTTAAAACGAGTCTATTTGACGAAGTATCGTTGTGGTTTTGATCGTGAGGTGAGACTGGTTCTTGCTTAAGCCCGTAGCAGCCACGTAAAATTTGCAACAACAAAGTAGAGGGCGTCTAACTTGTTTTTGCAGGCATGTTGTGATGTGATATGGTCAAGGCGTGATGCTATATTTTATTGTATGAGATGATCATGTTTTGTAACCGGTTATCGGCAATCGGCTGGAGCCATATGGTTGTCGCTTTATTGTATGCAATGCAATCGCTCGTAATGCTTTACTTTATCACTAAGCGGTAGCGATAGTCGTAGAAGCATAAGTTTGGCGAGGCGACAACGATGCTACGATGGAGATCAAGGTGTCGCGCCGGTGGCGATGGTGATCATGGTGGTGCTTTGCAAGATGGAGATCATGAAGCACAAGATGATGATGACCATATCATATCACTTATATTGATTTGCATGTGATGTTTATCCTTTTATGCATCTTATCTTGCTTTGATTGACGGTAGCATTATAAGATGATCTCTCACTAAATTATCAAGAAGTGTTCTCCCGGTATGCACCGTTGCCAAAGTTAAATCGTGCCCGGACACCACGTGATGATCGGGTGTGATAAGCTCTCGTCCATCTACAACGGGTGCAAGCCAGTTTTGCACACGAGAATACTCGGGTTATACTTGACGAGCCTAGCATATGCGAGATATGGCCTCGGAACACGGAGACCGAAAGGTCGGCGTGAATCATATAGTAGATATGATCAACATAAGATGTTCACCATTGAAAACTACTCCATTTCACGTGATGATCGGTTATGGTTTAGTTGATTTGGATCACGTGATCACTTAGATGACTAGAGGATGTCTTTCTAAGTGGGAGTTCTTTAGTAATATGATTAATTGAACTTAAATTTATCATGAACTTAGTACCGATAGTATCTTGCTTGTTTATGTTTGATTGTAGATAGATGGCTCGTCTTTGTTGTTCCGTTGAATTTTAATGCGTTCCTTGAGAAAGCAAAGTTGAAAGATGATGGTAGCAATTACACGGATCGGGTCCGTAACGAGGATCATCCTCATTGCTGCACGTAAGAGTTACGTCTGGATGCACCGCTAGGTGACAGCTTCTTCTTTGAGCAACGCCGGATGTTATGAGCGTCTGGCGAGCAAAGCTGATGACTACTCTATAGTTTAGTGTGCCATGCTTTACGGCTTAGAACCGGGACTTCAACGACGTTTTGAGCGTCATGGAGCATATGAGATGTTCCAGAGTTGAAGTTGATATTCAACAGAATGCCCGGATTGAGAGATATGAAGTCTCCAATAAGTTCTATAGCTGCAAGATGGAGGAGAACAGTTACATTAGTGAGCATATACTCGAATGTGCGGGTACTACAATCACTTGACACAATTGGGGTTAATCTTCCGGATGATTGTGTCATTGATGAATTCTCAATCACGCCACCAAGCTACAAAGGCTTCGTGATGAACTATAATATGCAAGGGTTAGTAAAGACTATGCAGAGCTCTTCGCAATGCTAAAGGCTGCGGAGGTAGAAATCAAGAAGGAGCATCAAGTGTTGATGGTCAATAAGACCACTAGTTTCAAGAAGAAAGGCAAAGGGAAGAAGAAGGGAATCTCAAGAAGAACAGCAAGCAAGTTCTTTGCTCAGAAAAGAAACCCAAGTCTGGCCCTAAACCTGAAATCGAGTGCTTTAACCGCAAGCGGTAGTCCTTTGGGCGGAACTGCCCCAAGTATTTGGCGGATAAGAAGGATGGCAAGGTGAACAAAGGTATATGTGATATACATGTTATTGATGTGTACCTTACTAGAGCTCGCAGAGCACTGGTATTTGATACTGGTTACTTTGCTAATATTTGCAACTCAAAGCAGGACTACGGATTGCGAACACCGCAAAGGGCGAGGTGACGATCGCGTGGGAAATGGTTCCAAAGTCGATGTGATCGCGGTCGACACGCTACCTCTACATCTACCTTGGGATTAGTTTTAGACCTAAATAATTGTTATTTGGTGCTGCGTTGAGCATGAACATTATATCTGGATCTTGTTTGATGCGAGACGGTTATTCATTTAAATCGAGAGAATAATGGTTGTTCTATTTATATGAGTAATATCTTTTATGGTCATGCACCCTTGAGGAATGGTCTATTTTGATGAATCTCGATAGTAGTGATACACATATTCATAATGTTGAAACCAAAAGATGCAGAGTTGATAACGAAAGTGCAACTTATTTGTGTACTTGCCGTTTAGGTCATATCGGTGTAAAGCGCATGAAGAAACTCCATCTTGATGGACTTTTGGAGTCACTTGATTATGAATCACTTGGCACTTATGAACCGTGCCTCATGGGCAAGATGACTAGAACACCGTTCTCGGTACTATGGAGAGAGCAACAGATTTGTTGGAAATCATACATACAGATGTATGTGGTCCGATGAATGTTGAGGCTCGTGGCGGATATCGTTATTTTCTCACCTTCACAGATGACTTAAGCAGATATGGGTATATCTACTTAATGAAACATAAGTCCTAAACGTTTGAAAAGTTCAAAGAATTTCAGAGTGAAGTTGAAAATCATCGTAACAAGAAAATTAAGTTTCTACGATCGATCGTGGAGGTGAATATTTGAGTTACGAGTTTGGTCTACATTTGAAACAATGCGGAATAGTTTCGCAACTCACGCCACCCGAACACCACAACGTAATGGTGTGTCGAACGTCGAATCGTACTTTACTAGATATGGTACGATCTATGATGTCTCTTACAGATTTACCGCTATCGTTTTGGGGTTATGCTCTAGAGGCGGCCGCATTCACCTTGAATAGAACACCGTCGAAATCCGTTGAGACGACACCTTATGAACTGTGGTTTAGCAAGAAACCAAAGTTGTCGTTTCTTAAAGTTTGGGGATGCGATGCTTATGTGAAAAAGCTTCAACCTGATAAGCTCGAACCCAAATCGAAAATGTGTCTTCATAGGATACCCAAAGGAAACAGTTGGGTACACCTTCTATCACAGATCCGAAGGCAAGACATTTGTTGCTAAGAATGGATCCTTTCTAGAAAGGAGTTTCTCTCGAAAGAAGTGAGTGGGAGGAAAGTGGAACTTGATGAGGTAGTAGTACCTTCTCCCTTACTTGAAAGTAGTTAAATCGCAGAAACCAGTTTACGAGACACTGCACCAAGTAGTGAGGAAGTTGATGATGTTGATCATGAAACTTCAGATCAAGTTACTACTGAACCTCGTAGATCAACCAGAGTAAGATCCGCACTGAGTGGTACGGTAATCCTGTTCGGAAGTCATGCTACTAGATCATGATGAACCTACGAACTATGAAGAAGCGATGGTGAGCCCAGATTCCATAAAATGGCTTGAGGCCATGAAATCGAGATGGGATCCATGTATGAAAACAAAGTATGGACTTTGGTTGACTTGCCCGAGGGTAGGCAAGCAATAGAAAACAAGTGGATCTTCAAGAAGAAGACCGACGCCGACGGTAATATTATCGTCTATAAAGCTCGACTTGTCGCAAAAGGTTTCGGCAAGTTCAAGGGATTGACTACGATGAGACCTTCTCACCCGTGGCGATGCTTAAGTCCGTCCGAATCATGTTAGCAATTGCCGCATTTTATGATTATGAAATTTGGCAAATGGATGTAAAGACGCATTCTGAATGGATTTACGGAAGAAGAGTTGTATATGATGCAACCGAAGGTTTTATCAATCCAAAGGAGCTAACAAAGTGTGCAAGCTCCAAATGATCCATATATGGACTGGTGCAAGCATCTCGGAGTTGGAATAAGCGCTTTGATAGTGTGATCAAAGCATTTGGGTTTGTCTGAGACTTTTGGAGAAGCCCAGTATTTACAAGAAAGTGAGTGGGAGCTCAGTAGCATTTCGATATTATATGTGGATGACATATTGCTGATCGGAAATGATATAGAATTCTGGATAGCATAAAGGGATACTTGAACAAGAGTTTTTCAATGAAAGACCTCGGTGAAGCTGCCTACATATTAGGCATTAAGATCTATAGAGATAGATCAAGGCGCTTAATTGGACTTTCACAAAGCACATACCTTGACAAAGTTTTGAAGAAGTTCAAAATGGATCAAGCAAAGAAAGGGTTCTTGCACGTGTTACAAGGTGTGAAATTGAGTCGGACTCAATGCCCGACCACTGCAGAAGATAGAGAGAAATGAAAGATGTTCCTATGCTTCAGCCATAGGCTCTATCATGTATGCAATCTGTGTACCAGACTGATGTGTGCCTTGCTATAAGCCTAGCAGGAGGTACCAAAGTAATCCAGAGTGGATCATTTGGACAGCGGTCAAGAACATCTGAAATACGAAAAGGACTAAGGATATGTTTCTCGTATATGGAGGTGACAAAGAGCTCATCGTAATGGCAGTTACGTTGATGCAAGCTTTGACACCGATCCGGACGATTCTAAATCGCAGACCGGATCGTATTTACACTAAGCGGAGGAGCTGTCGGTTAGTGCGTTCTAAACAAAGCGTCGTGGCGGGATCTACATGTGAAGCGGAATACATAGCAGCTTCGAAGCAGCTAATGAAGGAGTGCGGATGAAGGAGTTCATATCCGATCTAGGTGTCATACCTAGTGCATCGGGTCCAATGAAAATCTTCGTGACAATCTCGGAGCTATTGCCTTAGCAAAGGAATCCAGATTTCACAAGAGGACCAAGCACATCAAGAGACGCTTCAATTCCATCCGGACTTAGTCGGATCGGAGACATAGAGATTTGCAAGATACATACGGATCTGAATGTTGCGCACCCGTTGACTAAGCCTCTTCCACGAGCAAAACATGATCAGCACCAAGACTCCATGGGTGTTAGAATCATTACTATGTAATCTAGATTATTGACTCTAGTGCAAGTGGGAGATCAAGGAAATATGCCCTAGAGGCAATAATAAAGTTATTATTTATTTCCTTATTTCATGATAAATGTTTATCATTCATGCTAGAATTGTATTAACCGGAAACATGATACATGTGTGAATGCATAGACAAACAAACATGTCACTAGTATGCCTCTACTAGACTAGCTTGTTAATCAAAGATGGTTATGTTTCCTAACCATGAACAAGGAGTTGTTATTTGATTAATGAGGTCACATCATTAGCGAATGATCGATTGACATGACCCATTCCATCGACTTAGCACACGATCGTTTAGTATGTTGCTCTTGCTTTTATCCATGACTTATACATGTTCTGTAACTATGAGATTATGCAACTCCGTTTGCGGAGGAACACTTTGGGTGCTACCAAACGTCACAGCGAATCGGGTGATTATAAAGGAGTACTACAGTGTGTCTCCAAAGGCGGATGTTGAGTTGGCGTATTTGAGATTAGGTTTTGTCACTCCGATTGTCGGAGAGGTATCTCTGGGCCCTCTCGGTAATGCACATCATGAAGCCTTGCAAGCACTACAACTAATGAGCTAGTTGTGAGATGATGTATTACGGAACGAGTAAAGAGACTTGCGGTAACGAGATTGAACGAGGTATTGGATACCGACGATCGAATCTCGGGCAAGTAACATACCGATGACAAAGGAACAACGTATGTTGTTATGCGGTCCGACCGATAAAGATCTTCGTAGAATATGTAGGAACCAATATGGGCATCCAGGTCCCGCTGTTGGTTATTGACCGTGAATAGTTCTAGGTCATGTCTACATTGTTCTCGAACCGTAGGGTCCGCACGCTTAAGGTTACGATGGCGGTTATTATGAGTTTATGTATTTTGATGTACGAAGGAGTTCGAGTCCGGATGTGATCACGGACATGACGAGGAGTCTCGGAATGGTCGAGACATAAAGATTGATATATTGGAAGCCTATGTTTGGAGTTGAATGGTTCGGCGGCGGAATTCTACCGAGTCTGGGAGGTTCTGGAACCCCGGAGGTAAATGGGCCTCGATGGGCCTTGGTGGAAAGGAGGAGGGCAGCCCAAGGCTGGCAGCGCCTCCCTTCCCTAGTCCTACTAGGACTAGGAGAAGGGGCCGACCCCTCTCTCTCTTTCCCTCCGGAATCCTAGTTGGACTAGGATTGGGGAATCCTACTCCCGAGAGGAGTAGGACTCCTTAGCGCGCCAAGCTTGGCCGGCCCCCCTCCCCCTGGCTCCTTTATATCACGGGGCAGGGGGCACCTGGAACACACAAGTTGATCGTGAGATCGTTCCTTAGCCGTGTCGGTGCCCCCTCCACCATATTCCACCTCGGTTATACTGTCATGAAGCTTAGGCGAAGCCTGCTGCGATGAAACATCAAGATCGTCACCACGCCGTCGTCTTGTGGAACTCTCCCTCGACACTCGGCTGGATCGAGTCTGAGGGACGTCATCGAGCTGTCGTGTGTCAAGAACTTCGGGCGCCGAGTGCTGGCGCCGGATCGGTCGGATCGCGAGGAGAACGTCTGAATACTTCCTCTACGTTGTGATCGCTTCGCTTGGGTCTCACGAGTGCGTAGACAACACTCTCCCCTCTCGTTGCTATACATCACCATGATCTTGCGTGTGCGTAGGAAAATTTTTGAAATTACTACGTTCCCCAACAATTACGAGTTTATGTGTTTTGATGTACCGAAGGTTGTTCGGAGTCCCGGATGAGATCAGGGACATGACGAGGAGTCTCTAAATGTTCAAAACGTAAAGATAGATATATTGGAAGGCTATGTTCGGACATCGGAAAGGTTCTGAGTGGTTCGGGTATTTATCGGAGTACCAGAGAGTTAAGGGAATTCGCCGGGGAGTATATGGGCCTTATTGGGATTTATGGGAGAGAGAGGGGGGCTGTCGGGCAGCCCCCCCCAAGGCCTAGTCCGAATTGGACTAGGGGGAGGGGCGGCGCCCCCTCCTTCCTTCTCTTCTCTCTTCCCCTTCCTTCTCTCCTACTCCTACTACTTGGAAAGGGGGGAATCCTACTCCCAGTGGGAGTAGGACTCATCAGGGTGAGCCATAGTAGAGGGCTGGCCCTCCCCCTCCTCCACTCCTTTATATACGGGGGAGGGGGCACCCCATAGACACACAAGTTGATCATTGATATCTTAGCCATGTGCGGTGCCCCCTCCATCATAATCCACCTCGGTCATATCGTAGCGGTGCTTAGGCGAAGCCTTGCGTCGGTAGCATCATCATCACCGTCATCATGCCATCGTGCTGACGGAACTCTCCCTCGAAGCTCTACTAGATCATGAGTTCGCGGGACATCACCGAGTTGAACGTGTGCAGATCACGGAGGTGCCGTACGTTCGTTACTAGGATCGGTCGATCCTGAAGACGTACGACTACATCAACCGTGTTGTCATAACGCTTCCGCTTACGGTCTACGAGGGTACGTGGATGACACTCTCCCCTCTCGTTGCTATGCATCACCATGATCTTGTGTGTGCGTAGGAATTTTTTTGAAATTACTACGTCCCCAACACTAACCTACTAACCGAAGGCCCAGTGCAAATTGCTGTTTTTTTTCCTATTTCAGTGTTTCGCAGAAAAGGAATATCAAACGAAATCCAAATAGAATGAAACCTTCACGAGGATCGTTTTTGGAACAAACACAATCCAGGAGACTTTGAGTGGACGTCAAGAAAGCAGCAAGGATGCCACGAGGCAGGAGGGCACGCCCCCACCCTCGTGGGCCCCTCGTAGCTCCACAGACCTACTTCTTTTGCCTATATATACTCTTATACCCTGAAAACATCTAGGGGAGCCACGAAACCTATTTTCCACCGCCGCAACCTTCTGTACCCATGAGATCCCATGTTGGGGCCTTTTCCAGCGCTCCTCCGGAGGGGGAATCGATCACGGAGGGATTCTACATCAACACCATAGCCTCTCCGATGATGTGTGAATAGTTTACCACAAACCTTCGGGTCCATAGTTATTAGCTAGATGGCTTCTTCTCTCTCTTTGGATCTCAATACAAAGTTCTCCTCGATCTTCTTGGAGATCTATTCGATGTAATACTTTTTGCGGTGTGTTTGTCAAGATCCGATGAATTGTGGGTTTATGATCAAGATTATCTATGAACAATATTTGATTCTTCTCTGAATTCTTATATGCATGATTTGATATCTTTGCAAGTCTCTTCGAATTATCGGTTTGGTTTGGCCTACTAGATTGATCTTTCTTGCAACGGGAGAAGTGCTTAGCTTTGGGTTCAATCTTGCGGTGTCCTTTCCCAGTGACAGCAGGGGCAGCAAGGCACGTATTGCATTGTTGTCATCGAGGATAAAAATATGGGGTTTATATCATATTGCTTGAGTTTATCCCTCTACATCATGTCATCTTGCCTAATGCGTTACTCTGTTCTTATGAACTTAATACTCTAGATGCATGCTGGATAGCGGTCGGTGTGTGGAGTAATAGTAGTAGATGCAGAATCGTTTTGGTCTACTTGTCACGGACGTGATGCCTATGTTCATGATCATGCCTAGATATTCTCATAACTATGCGCTTTTCTATCAATTGCTCGACAGTAATTTGTTCACCCACCGTAGAATTTGCTATCTTGAGAGAAGCCACTAGTGAAACCTATGGCCCCGGGTCTATTTTCCATCATATTAATCTCCCGTTAACTAGCTATTTCTGTCGCCGTTTATGTTGCAGTCTTTACTTTTCAATCTATACAACAAAAATACCAATAATATTTATCTTATTATCTTTATCAGATCTCACTTTTACAAGTGGCCGTGAAGGGATTTACAACCCCTTTATCGTGTTGGTTGCAAGGTTCTTAATTGTTTGTGCATGTACTAGGGATTTGCATGTAGCCTCCTGCTGGATTGATACCTTGGTTCTCAAAAACTGAGGGAAATACTTGTGCTACTTTGCTGCATCACCCTTTCCTCTTCAAGGGAAAACCAACGCATGCTCAAGAGGTAGCAAGCACCTGCACACAGATAACAAATACTCGCAACCTAACGTTGAAAAGGGGTTGTCAATCCCTTTCGGGTAGCGGTGCCAGAGATGGCAAACGGACGTGAGAGAGTTATAAATATTGATAGATCGAACGCCAAATAAAAAAATTGCAGCAAGATATTTTTGTATTTTTTGGTTTAATAGATCTGAAAATAAAAAGCAAATAAAATAGATCGCAAAGGCAAATAATATGAGAAAGAGACCTGGGGGCCGTAGATTTCACTAGTGGCTTCTCTCGAGAAAATAGCAAATGGTGGGTGAACAAATTACTGTTGGGCAATTGATAGAACTTTAAAGAATCATGATGATATCCAAGCAATGAACATTATATAGGCATCAAGTCCAAGATTAGTAGACCGACTCCTGCCTGCATCTACTACTATTACTCCACACATCGACCGCTATCCAACATGCATCTAGTGTATTAAGTTCATGAAAAAATGGAGTAATGCAATAAGAACGATGACATGATGTAGACAAGATCTATTTATGTAGAAATAGACCCATCGTTTTATTCTTAGTAGCAACGATACATACGTGTCGGTTCCCCTTCTATCACTGGGATCAAGCACCGTAAGATCGAACCCACTACAAAGCACCTCTTCCCATTGCAAGATAAATAGATCAAGTTGGCCAAACAAAACCAGAATATCAAAGAAGAAATACGAGGCTATAAGCAATCATGCATACAAGAGATCAAACAAACTCAAATAACTTTCATGGATAAAAAGATAGATCTGATCATAAACTCAAAGTTCATCGGATCCTAACAAACACACTGCAAAAAGAGTTACATCATATGGATCTCCAAGAGACCATTGTATTGAGAATCAAACGAGAGGGAGGAAGCCATCTAGCTACTAACTACGGACCCGTAGGTCTACAAAGAACTACTCACGCATCATCGGAGAGGCACCAATGGACATGATGCACCCCTCCGTGATGGTGTCTAGATTGGATCTGGTGGTTCTGGACTATGCGGTTGCTGGAATTGATTTTCGTCAACTCTCCTACGGTTTCTGGAATATTGGGGTATTTATAGAGCGAAGAGTCGGTTCAGGGGGCACCCGAGGTGGGCGCAACTCACCAGGGCGCGCCTGGGCCTCCTGGCACGCCCTGGTCAGTTGTGCTCCCCTCGGAGCACCCTCCCCCAGGCGCTTCTCCGACCCACTGGATGTCTTCTGGTAAAAAAACCACAAAAAGTTTCACTGCGTTTGGACTCCGTTTGGTATTGATTTCCTGCGATGTAAAAACATGCAGAAAATAGCAACTGACACTTGGCACTATCTATAGGTTAGTACCAAAAAATGATATAAAATGACTATAAAATTTCTGTAAAACATCTAAGAATGATAATATAGCAGCATGGAACAACCAAAAATTATAGATACGTTGTAGATGTATAGAGACCCATGACTTGCACGACCTGAGTAACACGATCACGGAGGATGAGGTTTGAGCAGCCATAAAAGAGATGCCAAGTGATAAGCCGCTCGGTCCAGATGGCTTCATGGGTATTTTCTTCAAGAAGTGTTGGGGAATCATCAAGCATACAGTCATGAGGGTCATCCAGCATTTCGACTCCCTTAAAATCTCCAACCTGCAATAGGTGAATTCCTGTTCTATTGCCCAAAAAAGAGGGTGCGCAAGGCATCTCTGATTTTAGAACTATGTGTCTCATTCATGCCCTAGCCAAAACTATTGCGAAGGTCTTGTCGCTTCGGCTTGATCCTCTCATGGATGACCTTGTCTCCAACGCACAAAGTGCCTTCATCAAGAGGCGTAGTATCCATGATAACTTCATGTGCGTTCGGAATTTTGCTAGGCAGTTACACAAGTGCAAGACCCCTGCTTTCCTCTTCAAGATGGACATAAGAAAGGCCTTTGACTCCGTTAAGTGGGAATACATTTTGGATCTCCTCCAGTGTATGGGATTCCCGGACAAGTTCCGGGCTTGGATTGCTGCACTGCTTTCCTTGTCTTCGTCTCGCATTCTCTTGAAGGGGATTCCCGGACCCCCATTATTCACGGTAGTGGGTTCCGGCAGGGTGACCCCATTTCCCCACTACTTTTTGTCATCGCGATTGATCCGCTCCATAAGATTCTGGATTTAGCAACCCAGAAAGGCCTTCTTCACAAGATTCGTGGGCGAGGCCCCATGGTGAGAACCTCCCTATATGCGGATGCTGCTGCCTTTTTTGTGCTCCTATCAAAACAGATATCGACAACCTTGCATCCATATTGAGAGGTTTTGGGGAAGTGACTGGCCTTTGCACCAACTTTCAAAAAAGCTCCATCGTGCCAATTCAATGCAATCATCTTAATCTTGGGCACATTCTTTAGAGCATGCCGACATCTCGTGCTACTTTACCGGTGAAGTATCTAGGCCTGTCACTCTATGGTTGGCAACTTAGGAAGGTCGACTTCCAATACCTTGAGGACAAGGCGGCTGGCAAGTTGGTCACGTGGGACGGCCAAAACATCACTACTATCGGTCGGACAACACTTGTCAAGTTGGTCATCTCCTCCCAAGCAATTTACTCAATCACACCCCTCATCATGCCGCCAAGCACGCTTAACAACCTCAATAAATTGGAGAGCGCATTCCCATGATCCGGCACGGACAAGATAACGGGAGCCAAATGCAAAGTGAATTGGAAAATGGTTTGTAGACCTAAGGAGTATGGGGGTCTTGGGGTACCCAACACTGACAAGTTTGCACGTGCCTTACGACTTCGGTGGCTGGGGTTGATGACCCACAAGTATAGGGGATCAATTGTAGCTATTTTCGATAAATAAGAGTATCGAACCCAACGAGGAGGGGAAGGAAATGACAAGTAGTTTTCAGTAAGGTAATGTCTACAAGTGTTGAAATTGCAAATAGCGAGTAGTTTGATAGCAAGGTAATTTGTAACAAGCAAGTAATGATAATTGTAACAAGTATGCAACAAGGTAGCCCAATCCTTTTGAGGCAAAGGACAGGCCAAGACGGTCTCTTATGATAAGCAAAGCATTCTTTAGGGTACACGGGAATTTCATCTAGTCACTTTCATCATGTTGGTTTGATTTGTGTTCGCTACTTTGATAATTTGATAAGTGGGTCGACCGGTGCTTAGGTGCTATTCTTACTTGAACAAACCTCCTACTTATGATTAACCATCCCACAAGCATCCGCAACTATGAGAAACGTATTAAGAATAAATTCTAACCATAGCATAAACTCTAGGATCCAATCGGTCCCTTACAGAGTAGTGCATAAACTGGGGTTTAAGTTTCTGTCACTCTCGCAACCCACCATCTATTTACTACTCCACAATGCACTCCCTTAGGCCCAAATATGGTGATGTGTCATGTAGTCAACGTTCACATGACACCACTAAGGGAATCACAACATGCATACCATCAAAATATCAAACACATATCAAATTCACATGATTACTTGCAACATGATTTATCCCGTTACCTCAAGAACGAAAGTAACAACTCACAAACAATAAACATGCTCATGAATCAGAGGGGTATTAATATGCATAATGGATCTGAACATATAATCTTCCACCAAATAAACCATATAGTAATCAACTACAAGATGTAATCAACACTACTAGCACCCCTAGCAACAATCTATAGTTCCGGCAACAAGATTGAATACAAGAGATGAACTAGGGTTTGAGATGAGATGGTGCTGGTGAAGATGTTGATGAAGATTGCCCTCCCCAAGATGGGAGGATTGTTGGTGATGATGATGACGATGATTTCCCCCTACGGGAGGGAAGTTCCCCCAGCGGAATCGCTCGGCCGGAGGGCAGAAGTGCTCCTGCCCAAGTTCCGCCTCGAGACGGCGGCGCTCCGTCCCGAAAGTCTTCCCCGTATTTTTTATAGGTCAAAATCACTTATATACAAGAAGATGGGCACCGGAAGTGGGCTGAGGAGGCCACAACCCACCAGGGTGCGCCAGGGGGGCCTGGTGCGCCCAGGTGTGTTGTGCCCACCTGGTGGCCCCCCGATGGTGCTTATTGGCTCCAGCGTTTCTTAAATATTCCATCAAAAATCCTCGTGGAGTTTCAGCTCATTTGGAGTTGTGCAGAATAGGCGGCCTGACCTAGCTTTTTCAGGTCCAGATTTCCAGCTGCCGGAATTCTCCCTCTTGGTGTGTTCCTTGCAAATTATGAGAGAAAAGGCATTAGAATTACTCCCAAAAGCATTATTATGGATAAAAACATTATAAATAACAGTAAGAAAACATGATGCAAAATGGACGTATCAACTCCCCCAAGCTCAGACCCCGCTTGTCCTCAAGCGAAAACCAAAATCGAAAGACATGTCCACATGCTTTGAGAGAGAGGTGTCGATAAAAACAAAATACAGACATAGAAGCATCATGTTGATTAACAACAACAAATTTAAACATAACACTTCTATCATACACTTCCCATGAATAAGTAACAGTTCATCACACAATCGAAGTATAAAGCAAAAACTCTATTAGAAACCAACAAACTATGTTCTCATTCAACTTTGCAACTACAATTCATCATCTTTTCAGGAAGGGTCACGTGTCGGAGCCTTTAGGCAAGTCCACATACTCAACCATCATATGGACTTCTATGATTGCTAACACTCACCGCATACCCATGAGCAAAACGTTTCAATCGGACACATAGAAAGATAGGGGCTTATAGTTTTGCCTCCCAACATACTCACCTCAAGGGTGATGTCAACAATAATAACTCATGCTACCTATATTCAACTGGACATATGTGGCTAGATCTTTCCTCACCACATGATGCTTGCCAAAAGAAAAAATAAAAAGGAATAGAAGGAAAACTTTGACTCTTTGCATAAAAGTAAATACATAAAAGTAAAAGATAGGCCCTTCACAGAGGGAAGCAGAGGTTGCCATGCGATTATTTGTTTGCATGCTCAATCCCTTAGTGCAATAGAACGTCACATTGTATTTCCTCTTAAGATGACAACCTTTATTATGCAGTCTATCACTTTTATTCTTTGTCATCCAAGTTCATACAACGCTCAATTTTCTCTTACACTAAATGATTTCACATATTTAGAAGCAATTTTTATTGCCTTTTTGCATCGATGACAACTTACTTGAGGGATCTTGTTGAATCCCTAGGTAGATGTGGTGGACACTTGAAACAGATTTGGGTTTAAGGGTTTTTGGATGCACAAGTAGTATCTCTACTTAGTGCAGAATTTTTAGCTAGCAAAGATAGGGGGCAAGCATCACATGTTAAAGCATCTATGACAATATGACTTCTATGTGAATATAAACATACATAAACCATTACGTTGTCTTCTGATACGTCTCCATCATATCTACTTTTCCAAACACTTTTGCCCTTGTTTTGGACTGTAACTTGCATGATTTGAATGAAACTAACCCAGACTGACGTTGTTTTCAGCAGAACTGCCATGGTGTTATTTTTGTGCAGAAACAAAAGTCCTCGGAATGACCTGGAAATCCACGGAGATAATTCTTGGAAAATATAAAAAATACTGGCAAAAGAATCAAGGCCAGGGGACCCACACCTTGTCCATGAGGGTGGGGTCGCGCCCCTCCCCCTGGGCGCACCCCCACCTCGTGGCCCCCCTGGATGTCCACCGACCTCAACTCCAACTCTATATATTTGCTTTCACGGAGAAAAAATCAGAGAGAAAGTTTCATCGCGTTTTACGATACGGAGCCACCGCCAAGCCCTCATCTCTCTCGGGAGGGCTGATCTGGAGTCCGTTCGGGGCTCCGGGGAGGGGGATTCGTCATCGTCGTCATCATCAACCATCCTCCATCACCAATATCATGATGCCCACCGCCGTGCGTGAGTAATTCCATCGTAGGCTTGCTGGACGGTGATGGGTTGGATGGGATTTACCATGTAATCAAGTTAGTTTTGTTAGGGTTTGATCCCTAGTATCCACTATGTTCTAAGATTGATGTTGCTATGATTTTGCTATGCTCAATGCTTGTCACTAGGGCCTGAGTGCCATGATTTCAGATCTGAACCTATTATGTTTTCATGAATATATGTGAGTTCTTGATCCTATCTTGCAAGTCTATAGTCACCTATTATGTGTTACGATCCGACAACCCTGGAGTGACAATATTTGGGATACTTCTCGGTGATGACCGTAGTTTGAGGAGTTCATGTATTCACTAAGTGCCAATGCTTTGGTCCGGTACTCTATTAAAAGGAGGCCTTAATATCCCTTAGTTCCCATTAGGACCCCGCTGGACAAAAGATGTCATGCAAGTTCTTTTCCATAAGCAAGTATGACTATATTCGGAATACATGCCTACATTACATTGATGAATTGGAGCTAGTTCTGTGTCACCCTATGTTATAACTATTACATGAGGAATCACATCCGACATAATTATCCATCACTGATCCAATGCCTATGAGCTTTCCACATATTGTGCTTTGCTTATTTACTTTACCGTTGCTACTGTTACAATTACTACAAAACTGCTATCATTACTTTTGCCACTATTACCATTACTATCACACTACTTTGCCACTAAATACTTTGCTGCAGATACTAAGGTATCCAGGTGTGGTTGAATTGACAACTCAAATACTAATACTTAAGAATATTCTTTGGCTCCCCTTGTGTCGAATCAATAAATTTGGGTTGAATACTCTACCCTCGAAAACTGTTGCGATCCCCTGTACTTGTGGGTCATCAAGACTATTTTCTGGCGCCGTTGCCAGGGAGCATAGCTCCATTCTTTGAGTCACTTGGGATTTATATCTGATGATCACTATGAGGAATTCGAAAGACGAAAGAACTAAGACTTTTCCCTCAACTACGAGGGGAGGTAAGGAACTGCCATCTAGCTCTGCACTAGATTCTCCTTCCGTTTTGAGTAAGCTTGTGACACCTAAACCTGCTACTGCTATGAATTCTAATATGTCGCATGTTATTGATGATGCCACTTCTACTATTCATGATACTTATGATGAAACTACTTCTATGCTTAATACTACTGTGCCATTAGGTTAATATCTTGATGAACAACTTGCTAGGGTTAGAGAGACTGAAATTATTGAAGATAGTGATGATGAAGGTTCTCCCCTAAGTATGAATTGCCTGTTGTTCCTGAGGGTTATGTTATGGATGAAGAAACTGCTAGAGATCTTCTTGCTTGCAATGATAGATCTGATCTTAAGAAGTTATTAGCTAAACTTAAACAAAAATCTCTAAATGCTAGAATGAAATATAACCCTGCTTTTGCTACTTCACCCATCTTCACCTACCATTACAAATAAAAGAAAGATACCGGAAGCTGAAATTTCCACCATGCTTGCTAATTACACTTTTAAAGGTGGAATACCTAAGAAACTTGGAGATCCAGGGGTACCAACTATACCATGCTCCATTAAAAGAAACTATGTTAAAACTGCTTTATGTGATCTTAGAGCCGATGTTAGTGTTATGCCTCTCTCTTTATATCGTAGACTTGAATTGAATGAGTTTACACCTACTGAAATCTCTTTGCATATGGTCGATAAATCAACTACTATACCTGTCGGTATTTGTGAGGATGTGCCTGTTGTAGTTGCAAATGTCACTATCTTAACGGACTTTGTTATTCTTGATATTCCCAAGGACGATAGTATGTCGATTATCCTTGGTAGACCCTTTTTGAATACTGCAGGGGCTGTTACTGATTGCAACAAAGGCAATGTCGCTTTTCATGTTAATGGTAATGAGCATACGGTACACTTCCCGAGGAAACAACCTCCAGTTCAAAACATCAATTCTATTGGATAAATTCCAACTATCATTATTGGAGGTTTTGAATTTCCTCTTCCTACTATGAAGAAGAAATATGATATTCTTATTATTGGGGATGTTCATATCCCCAATGAGGTAACTTAGTGTTACTCGAAATTTCTCCGGTCCCATGTTATTCGGAATGAGTTTGTTAACAAGACTTGATCAACCTTGTTAGTGGATTCCTTTTGATGATCATGAGATGGATGAAACTAGAAGGCACAACCTTCTGTACCCTCTTTTTACTTTCTGTTATTTAGAATAAATAAAGTAAAAATAGTATTTTCTGTCCGTTTTTTGAATTACCCATGCAATAAAAAATATCCCGAAAATAAAAGTTCTCCAAATGCCCTGCCAATTTAGTATGATTTTTTATGGAATATTTGAGGATTTTAGGCACTGAGAACACAACAGGGGGGGGGGCAAGCACCTGGCCATGAGGGCCCAGGGCGCGCCCCCTGCCTTGTGGGCCCATAGTGGCCCCCCTTCACTTATTCCTGCACCCACACACTCCATCTTCCTCCCAAAAAAATCCCCGTCCAGCTCAAGCACGAGTTCTAGCTCATTTTGCTGCGATTTTTGATCTCCTTGCTCAAAACTCCATTCACAAAACTGCTTTGGGAGATTGCTCTTTTGTATGTGACTCCTCCAATGGTCCAATTAGTTTTTGTTCTAGTTCTTTATTCATTGCAAGTTTTTGCTGCCTAGGTGACCCTGTTCTTGAGCTTGCATGTCAAATTTATGAGGTCCCAAGTAATTCTAATACATGATATAGGCTCTAGGCACTTGTGGGAGTAGTTGCTATCAATCTTGTTTAGTTTGATTCACTTTTATTTTGAGTTATTAAAAATTTCAGAAATTTTGAAAAAATGATGAAGAGATTTTTGAGGGGCTCTTCTAGCCAAGGCTCCAAAGATGAACAAGCTGAGAAAGAAAAGGCCAAGTATAATCTTACTCGCGTAGCAGAAGGAAGGCCGTGTGAATGGCCTTGTGATGAATTCTTGAGAGCAGTCGGGATTTATGAAGACTTTTATTCTTTGGCTGATAATGTGGGCCTCACCGACTTCCTCCACGACCGGATTGAATAGTATCTCTTACTCACCAATACTTTCGTGCAAAACTTCTACTATTATCCTAAATCACCTCCTTCAGTAGCTTTTCATTTATATGATGAGGCTAGCGAGATGTCTTTACGTAATTTTTGCCTGGTTTGCAGGATACCCCTCGAGGGTAGGTTAGATGAACCACATCGTAAAGATTTGGATGGTTTTATTGATACTATCACTGTAGGGGAATCAAGGAAGGTTTCCGATGCGAGAATTACTAGCATACGGTTTCCTGTTTTATGCTACTTTGCCATATTTGCTAGTCGATGCTTAATTGGTCGCGGAAACTGTGGAAAACTTAGTGTTCCTAATATTATTATTTTGTTCCATGCTTTATTTCGTGATAACTCTTTTAGTATGGGTGCCGTTATTGCTAAATGATTAATCCTGAACCGTACAAAGGGCCCCATCTTTGGATGTATCTATGTTGCACGCCTTGCTAAACATTTCGAGATACCTATTAGGCATTATGAGGAAGAGGAGACACTGCTGCCTCCTACCTTGCTAGATTACAGGAGCATGGTAGCGCATGAGTTTATTGTTGACAACGATGATAAGATGCTCCTGTATAACCTGAGATTTAATAAAAAAACACAATGAGATTATTATCTTGCCTGCGCCTTCTTTGTTTGATTTAACTGCAGGTCATTACCTCGTCTTGCCGTCGGCCATGTACGCGCACTGAGGCCAGACATCAGCTCCAGAACCTGAGCCAGAACCACCACTGGATCCTTATCGTCCATCATCTTATCAGTGGGATCTGGAGGAGATCGCCAGTTAGTGGCAGTACAATGACGCTCCTCGGTACACCAGGGAGAGTAGCCGCAATCCATGGGCATAGACCAACTTAGGCCAAAAGCCTAAGCTTGGGGGAGTACGCATTTCTCGCCGACATTACATTTATGTTCACACACTCATTGTAGTTGTTGGTGCTCATACTTTTTCATTGTACTATCCATGCTAGTTTAATTTCTTTTTCTAGCTTTCTTCTTGTGTGTTTGTTAAACCTTAAGAAAAACCAAAAAATAGTTAGTTTAATTTCCATGCTTTTAGTAGTAATTAAAAGAGAACCCAAAAAGATTTCTCGTTCTTCTTTTGCTTGTTGGGAGCTTTCCCGTGTAAATAGTTTTATTTCTTTTCTTTCCTTTGGGGGTCGAGAGGAGAAGACCATAATGAAAATATTTAGTGGCTCTAATATGCATGATTGTTAATGTAACCAAGATCCCATATTACCTTGTCTTCTCCCTTGAATTGAATGCTTGCAGATTCCAGCTTAGTCCAATGCACGTGCAGTATTATTATTATACACATCGTTCGGTCGTGCAAGTGAAAGGCAATAATGACGATATATGATGGACTGATTCAGATGAGAGAAGCTGGTATGAACTCGACCTCTCTTGTTTTTGTAAATATGATGAGTTCATCGTTCCTGATTCAGCCTATTATGAATAAACATGTTTGCAATGACAATTAGAGATTATAGTTGCTTATGCCATGCTTAATTAGCTAGGAGCTTATAATGGTTTACCTTGCGTGCCAACATGCTATTAAAACGGTTGTGATGTGGTATGATAGGGTGGTATCCTCCTTTGAATGATTCCAATGAC
The DNA here is from genome assembly GCA_021437245.1 of Aegilops speltoides. Lineage (NCBI taxonomy): Eukaryota > Viridiplantae > Streptophyta > Magnoliopsida > Poales > Poaceae > Aegilops > Aegilops speltoides. Next base: position 253,304,842 of record CM038141.1, on the reverse strand, counting down.
TTGACTTGGCACATGTTCACACATGTAGTTGAAACAAAATCACCGTAGCCTTCACGATATTTATGTTCATGGTGGATTATATCCTACTCATGCTTGCACTCGGTGTTGATTAATTTTAATGCATGTTCATGACTGTTGTCGCTCTCTCAGTTGGTCGCTTCCCAGTCTTTTGCTAGCCTTCACCTATACTAAGCGGGAATACTACTTGTGCATCCAAACTCCATAAACCCCAAAGTTATTCCATATGAGTCCACCATACCTTCCTATATGCGGTATTTACCTGCCTTTCCAAGTAAATTTGTATGTGCCAAACTCCAAACCTTCAAATGAAATTCTGTTTTGTCGAGCAACTCATGTATCAACTAGGGTTGTCCGTATCTTCCATGCTAGGTGGGTTATTCTCAAGAGGAGTGGACTCCGCTCCTCATTCACGAGAAAATGGCTGGTAACCGGGATGCCTAGTCCTATGATCAAAGATCAAATCAAACCAAAATAGTTAAACAAAACTCCCCCAGGACTGTTGCTAGTTGGAGGCACCCGTTATTTTGGGCAAGCCATGGATTGATGCTTGTTGGTGGTGGGGGAGTATAAACTTTACCATTCTATTTGGGAACCGCCTATAACGTGTGTAGCATGGAAGATATCGAGATCTCATAGTTGTTGTCTTGACAGTGAAAGTATACCACTGAAAATGTTATTCATCTCTATTTTAAAACGAGCTCTGGCACCTCTACAAATCCCTGCTTCCCTCTGCGAAGGGCCTACCTATTTGCTTTTATGTTGAGTCATCACCCTCTTATTAAAAAGCACCCACTAGAGAGCACCGCTGTCATTTGCAGACATTACTATTAGTTTATATTGGGTATGACATGACTGGATTTCTTTTACCATGAATTACAATGTTTAGTCAGTCCTTGATCTTTAAAGGTGCTCTGCATTTATGTTTTGCGGTCTCAGAAAGGGTTAGCGAGATACCATCTTGTCATATCATATTATGATTGTTTTGAAAAAGTGTTCTCATCCGAGTTTTATTATTATTGCTTGCTAGTTGATTATGCCATTCATATGAGTAAACATGAGACCTAAGTGTTATTGTGAATATGGTTAGTTCATAATCTTTGCTGAAAACTTGAATGCTGGCTTTACATATTTACAACAACAAGAGCAAACAGAGTTTGTAAAAGTTTTTCTTTGTCACTTTCAGTTTGTCAACTAAATTGCTTGAGGACAAGCAAAGGTTTAAGCTTGGGGGAGTTGATACATCTCCATCGTATCTACTTTTCCAAACACTTTTGCCCTTGTTTTGGACTCTAACTTGCATGATTTGAATGAAACTAACCTGGACTGACATTGTTTTTAGCAGAACTGCCATGGTGTTATTTTTGTGCATAAACAAAAGTTCTCGGAATGACCTGGAAATCCACGGAGATTATTTTTGGAAAATATAAAAAATACTGGCGAAAGAATCAAGGCCAAGGGGCCCACACCCTGTCCACGAGGGTGGGGGCGCGCCCCCTGCCTCATGGGCCCCCTGGATGTCCATCGACCTCAAATCCAACTCTATATATTTGCTTTCATGGAGAAAAAGATGAAAGAGAAAGTTTCATTGCGTTTTACGATATGGAGCCACCGCCAAGCCCTAATCTCTCTCGGGAGGGCTGATCTGGAGTCTGTTCACGGCTCCAGAGAGGGGGGTTAGTCGTCGTCATCATCATCAACCATCCTCCATCACCAATTTCATGATGCTCACCGCCGTGCGTGAGTAATTCCATCATAGGCTTGCTGGACGGTGATGGGTTGGATGAGATTTACCATGTAATCAAGTTAGTTTTGTTAGGGTTTGATCCCTAGTATCCACTATGTTGTGAAATTGATGTTGCTATGACTTTGCTATGCTTAATGCTTGTCACTAGGGCCCGAGTGCCATGATTTCAGATCTGAACCTATTATGTTTTCATGAATATATGTGATTTCTTGATCCTATCTTGCAAGTCTACAGTCACCTATTATGTTTTATGATCCGATAACCCCGAAGTGACAATAATCGGGATACTTCTCGGTGATGACTATAGTTTGAGGAGTTCATGTATTCACTAAGTGCTAATGCTTTGGTCTGGTACTCTATTAAAAGGAGGCCTTAATATCCCTTAGTTTCCATTAGGACCACGCTGCCATGAGAGGGTAGGACAAAAGATGTCATGCAAGTTCTTTTCCATAAGCACGTATGACTATATTCGGAATACATGCCTACTATACATTGATGAATTGGAGCTAGTTCTGTGTCACCCTATGTTATAACTATTACATAAGGAATCACATCCGACATAATTATCCATCACTGAACCAATGCCTACGAGCTTTCCACATATTGTGCTTTGCTTATTTACTTTACCGTTGCTACTGTTACAATTACTACAAAACTGCTATCAGTACTTTTGCCACTATTACCATTACTATCACACTACTTTGCTACTAAATACTTTCCTGCAGATAATAAGTTATCCAGGTGTGGTTGACTTGACAACTCAACTGCTAATACTTGAGAATATTCTTTGGCTCCCCTTGTGTCGAATCAATAAATTTGGGTTGAATACTCTACCCTCGAAAACTGTTGCGATCCCCTATACTTGTGGGTCATCATCTTCCTTGTCCAACGTTAACAATTTTGGCATATGTTATTTTGATGAGGGCTCACACTCGCAAAAGATTTCTAGGATAGTATATTTATATGTGAATCTTCCCTTCCCTTATGAAATCTTTCATGAGTTGTATCACTGACCAATGCTAGGTTTGTCAATCTCTAATAAAACTTTCTTACTTATACTTTTCCTTATGTGGTGCTATCACCTACCATAGGATTAGTATATGATCTTATTGATTTATTTCCTTTCTTTTGTTTGCTTTCTTTCTCTTTTTATTTTCTCTTTTTGCAACACGGAAGTAAAGAAAGTAAAACTCGAACTAAACTTTATTATATAACTTGCACATGATTGATACGTCGCCAACGTATCTATAATTTTTGATTGTTCCATGCTATTATATTATCCATCTAGGATGCTTCATATGCATTTATATGCTATTTTATATGATTTTGGGGACTAACCTATTAACCTAGAGCCCAGTGCCAGTTTCTGTTTTTCCTTGTTTTTGAGTTTTACAGAAAAGGAAAACCAAATGGAGTCCAATTGACCTGAAAACCCAAACTTCCAGAACATAACCGAGATCGGGAGTTCCACCGTCGCAAGCCTCTATAGCCACCAAAAACCAATCGGAACCCTGTTCCGGCACCCTGCCAGAGGGGGGGGGATCCCTCACCGATGGCCATCTTCATCATCCCGGTGCTCTCCATGACGAGGAGGGAGTAGTTCACCCTCAGGGCTGAGGGTATGTACCAGTAGCTATGTGTTTGATCTTTTCTCTCTCGTGTTCTTGATTTGGCACGATCTTGATGTATCGCGAGCTTTGCTATTATAGTTGGATCTTATGATGTTTCTACCCCTCCACTCTCTTGTAATGGATTGAGTTTTCCCTTTGAAGTTATCTTATCGGATTGAGTCTTTAAGGATTTGAGAACATTTGATGTATGTCTTGCATGTGCTTATCTGTGGTGACAATGGTATATTCACGTGATCTACTTGATGTTTGTTTTGGTGATCAACTTGCGGATTCAGTGACCTTATGAACTTATGCATAGGGGCTGGCACACGTTTCCATCTCGACTCGTCGGTAGAAACTTTGGGGCACTCTTTGAAGTACTTTGTGTTGGTTTGAATAGATGAATCTAAGATTGTGTGATGCATATCATATAATCATACCCACAGATACTTGAGGTGACATTGGAGTATCTAGGTGACATTAGGGTTTTGGTTGATTTGTGTCTTAAGGTGTTATTCTAGTACAAACTCTATGATAGATCGAACGGAAAGAATAGCTTCGTGTTATTTTACTACAGACTCTTGAATAGATCGATCAGAAAGGATAACTTTGAGGTGGTTTTGTACCGTACAATAATCTCTTCGTTTGTTCTCCGCTATTAGTGACTTTGGAGTGACTCTTTGTTGCATGTTGAGGGATAGTTATATGATCCAATTATGTTATTATTGTTGAGAGAACTTGCACTAGTGAAAGTATGAACCCTAGGCCTTGTTTCAACGCATTGCAATACCGTTTATGCTCACTTTTATTGCTTGCTACCTTGCTGTTTTTATATTTTCAGATTACAAAAACCTATATCTACCATCCATATTGCACTTGTATCACCATCTCTTTGCCGAACTAGTGCACCTATACAATTTACCATTGTATTGTGTGTGCTTGGGACACAAGAGAATCTTTGTTATTTGGTTGCAGGGTTGCTTGAGAGAGACCATCTTCATCCTACGCCTCCCACGGATTGATAAACCTTAGGTCATCCACTTGAGGGAAATTTGCTACTGTCCTACAAACCTATGCACTTGGAGGCCCAACAACGTCTACAAGAAGAAGGTTGCGTAGTAGACATCAATGATTAAAATGATAGATCCCTAAACAATCTCTCAAAGAATAAAATATCAAACTAAACTTTATTCATCTAAGCAAAAGATTGAACTAAGATAAGTAAAAGCAAAAAGATAGTGGGATGATACGATACCGGGGCACCGCCCCCAAGCTTGGCGGAAGCCAAGGGGAGTGCCCATACCCGATACTCAATTCTCCTCTGGTGGTGAAGAAGGTGATGGGGGTGAGAAAGAAGAAATTTTGTCCTTGGAGGAACCTGAAGAGGCCATTGTAGATGGGATCTGACAGAAAACATCAAGAAAAAAGAACAGAGGATTTTCTCCTCGATACGGTGGTTAACAGGTTCGGGAAGTATATATAGATTTTTTTATCTTGAAGGACAAGCATATGGAGGAAAAACGGAGTACGGGAGGGTCCCAGGTGGGCACCACCCACTTGGGCGCGCCAGGCATGTCTGGCGCGCCATGATGTCTTGTGCCCACCAGGGGACGCTTCCTGGAAGTTTCTTTATTCCCAAAATTCCAAAACTGAAAAAAAAATTGCAGATTTTTTGGTGTCTGTTTACTTACCGTACTACGTACCTCCTTATTTTGACGATTCTAGAGTGTTCCGAAAGAACTCTTTTATGTGTTCTTCCGGTGTCAAAGTTTGGACAATATTGCTTTCAACATTACTAGGCGTACCTGAAATATAATGCTTTATTCGTTGCCCGTTAACAACCTTCAGGTTAGTGCCTTCAAAATTATTTATTTTGATGGCTCCAGACCGGTAAACCTCCTCGATGACATAGGGGCCTTCCCATTTCGAGAGGAGTTTGCCTGCAAAGAACCTGAAACGAGAGTTGTACAAAAGAACATACTCTCCGACTTTAAACTCACATTTTTGAATTCTTTTGTCATGCCACCTTTTAACTTTTTCTTTGAATAACTTTGCATTTTCATAAGCTTGGGCTCTCCATTCATCTAATGAGCTAATATCAAATAGCCTCTTTTCACCAGCAAGTTTGAAATCATAATTGAGTTCTTTAACTGCCCAGTATGCTTTATGTTCTAACTCAATAGGCAAATGACAAGCTTTTCCAAAAACCATTTTATAAGGAGACATACCCATAGGTTTTTTATAAGCTGTTCTATAAGCCCAAAGTTCATCATCTAATTTCTTAGACCAATTCTTACTAGACCTATTAACAGTCTTTTGCAAAATTAATTTTATTTCTCTATTGCTAAGTTCAACTTGACCACTAGACTGAGGATGATAAGGTGATGTAATTCTATGGTTAACATCATACTTAGCAAGCATTTTACGGAAAGCACCATGAATAAAGTGTGAACCACCATCAGTCATTAAATATCTAGGGACTCCAAACCTTGGGAAAATAACTTCCTTAAGCATTTTAATAGAGGTGTTGTGATTAGCACTACTAGTTGGAATAGCTTCTACCCATTTAGTAACATAATCAACAACAACCAAAATGTGTGTATACCCATTAGAAAAAGGAAAAGGTCCCATATAATGAAATCCTCAAACATCAAATGGTTCAACAGCAAGAGAATAGTTCATAGGCATTTCTTGACGCTTACCAATATTACCTATTCTTTGGCATTCATCACAAGATGAGACATACTTACGCGCATCCTTGAAGAGAGTATGCCAATAAAATCCGGACTGCAATACCTTATGAGCAGTTCTATCTCCAGCATGATGCCCTCTGTCGGTGTCAAAACCGGCGGATCTTGGGTAGGGGGTCCCGAACTGTGCGTCTAGGCGGATGGTAACAGGAGACAAGGGACACGGTGTTTTTACCCAGGTTCAGGCCCTCTCGGTGGAGGTAAAACCCTACTCCTGCTTGATTGATATTGATGATATGGGTAGTACAAGAGTGGATCTACCACGAGATCAAGGAGGCTAAACCCTAGAAGCTAACCTATGGTATGATTGTTGTTCGTCCTATGGACTAAAACCCTCCGGTTTATATAGACACCGGAGAGGGCTAGGGTTACACAGAGTCGGTTACAATGGTAGGAGATCTACATATCCGTATTGCCAAGCTTGCCTTCCACGCCAAGGAAAGTCCCATCCGGACACGGGACAAAGTCTTCAATCTTGTATCTTCATAGTCTTGGAGTCCGGCCAATGATGATAGTTCGGCTATCCGGACACCCCCTAGTCGAGGACTCCCTCAGTAGCCCCCGAACCAGGCTTCAATGACTATTAGTCCGGCGTATATATTGTCTTCGGCTTTGAAAGGCGGGTTCTCCTCCAAACTCCATGTGCTTGCCGAATAGTGTCTGGCTTCCTTATAAATGTTGCGCTCCTTGGCTTCCACGTCCAATAATGGCCCTCTTCCACGTGTCGTATGAATGCAAAAAGCCAGGGTATTTTTACGTTTTACCCCCTAGCTGCGCGAATAAGCTGCCTATAAGAGGAGCAAGGATCTAGATCCGAATCACACCATCCTCCTTCATGAGTACTCATCGAGCGCCTCGACAAAATCCATTCCATCATGGACAGTCGACGCGGCTCCTCCTCTCGCGCTCCCAGCCCTCAGCCAGGAGATTGGAGGAGATGTTCAGTCCCGCACAATGAGCTAGTGATGCTCCAAGCAGAGGGATATCTTCCCCCAGCCTTCATGGTTCCGGTTCGAGCCAGACTGGCCACCTACAAGGGTGGAAAGCAGGCGGAGAGCGGCCCCAATCCCTCCAATGGAGAGCGGGTATGCTTCGTCCCTTATCTAATAAGGGGGCTCGGATTTCCCATACATCCGTTTCTCCGGGGGCTCCTGGAGTTCTATGGGCTCTAGCTTCACCACCTTACACCTGCCTCCATCTTGCACATCGCGGGCTTTGTAGCCCTTTGCGAGCTGTTCTTGGGCATCGAGGCCCATTTTGTGCTGTGGAAGAGATTGTTCTGCCTCGTACCCCGTTCTCACAAGGGGTCGATATATCAAGTGGGCGGAGCCGAAATATGGCGCATCGCTGGGACCGGATACCTATCCGGAACCCTGAAGAAGGCGTCTGAAGACTGGCCTTCGGAATGGTTTTATATGGAAGATGCCCCACTGCCGGACCCAGTTCGGATCGGCCTCCCGGAGTTCAGCAACGCTCCTCTGAAGAAACGCCTGAGTTGGCGCCCACGGAGCCCTCAACAGGAGAATGATAGGGGCGTCCAATATCTGATATGCCGAATAAGGTTACTGGCCCATTCCGGATTGACCATGATTGGAGTCATGGCCATGTGCATCATGCGAGGGGTGCAGCCGCTCCAATATAGGGGCCACCCTATGTGGGATTTCAACGGGGAGGATGACGCCACCCGTCATGGCCGCAAGGGGCCAGGATCGGTTGCCGATCTGGTGAAGATCTTGTCCGGCTTGTACAAGGGGGCGAAAGAGGACTTCCTTCACGTGAGTCCATTGAATGGATTCTCCATGAATAACCCTCGGAGCTGGGTAAGCGGACGTTTATCTACCCGATCCATATTTCCAAAGTTAAGTGTCTGACTTTGTGATTTCGACGCAGGAACTGCGCCGGGACGTGGAGGGCATACATAGCCTGACTCCACAACCCGAGGATCCGGGACGATCCCTTGATCCGGCCTCCGAAGAGGATCCGAACATAGAGGTGGAGCTGATCGATGGGGTGTTCCACCAACTTAGCATGGACAATGCTTTAGTCGCCATTATGGCCGACTACCCCGGTTTATCTCCGGCTTCCCAGGTAACTGTGACCGGAGTCCTGACATCATTACTTCATCCATGCTTATTTCTGACCACCGTATACCAATGGTGCCTCGCAGGAGGCGCCTTTAAGGCGGGAAGCCGAACCCGCGGCGGCTGACCAACAAGGGTTAGTGCGGCCCAGCAGGCGGAAGAGGAGTGCAGCGCGAATCGAAACGTCGCCACAACGGTATGGCGCACCACCGTCTTTATGGGAAAGATTCCTGGGAGGTATATTAACGCTCATGATTTTTCCAGGAGAAAGAGCGCTCGCCGGACTGTGCCCGGAGAGGTTACCAATCAAGCCTCTGCCAGCCAGGCTCCAACGCCTGGTCCGGAGGGGGAGGCGAACACAAGGCGTGAGCCGGATGCTCCTCCAACGGAAGATGCCGACAGGTTGTCCGCCACCAGGTCTGAGGTGGAGAGCGCCATGAAGCACAGGCGCCGCCGGACGGTTCTTCATGACACATGTTTCTCCCCAGAGGCGTTGAATGCCTTTAATGTGGGAGACGCGCACCTCCGTGCCGCTCGAGATGGTTTAACTAGGGCCATGGAGCAGTATGTGAAAGACATATGAGTGAGGAATTTTAATAGTTATATATGCCAGTAGCCCCCGAGACTTAAAATAGTTAAAATAACTGATTTAAGGATCATTTGTTATGCAGGATCTTACGGAGAAGAATACCCACCTGTCCCAGGAGCTTCAAGAGTGCAAGGCCCAACTTGAGGCCGCACTAGCCGCCGCAGGGGGAGCCACAGAGACCCCCTCTGGTAATACATACTTCGAAAAGGTAAGTAGTTTATGAAGTGCGGCGTGTGCGTAAGTCTGACAATAATATTGCAGAGGGTGCCAGACTAGATCCGGACAAGCAACATCTGCTGCGCCAGCTGAAGGCCGGCGAGAAGCTGCTTATGAGGGTGCAGCAGGAGAGGAACAAACTCCAAGATGCCAACACCCAGTTGGGCGAAGAACTAAAAGATGTTGGTCCAGGTATCGACTCCGTAAGGAGAATCGGCGGCTTCGTCGCGGCATTTACAGTAAGTGCTTGAGCAAACTCTTTTGAAAAGAAGAGTTCGGCGAGGAAGTCGATTGACAGAAATGTGTCTGTTGGTGTGCTCATAGGTCGTCCGGCAGAGGAAATGCCTGGTTCCACGGGTGACCTTCTTCCCGAGCTGCTGCAACTGCACGAACGTGTTCGGCAGGCGATGACCGGCGTCGTTCAGGCCCTATGGCCGTCCGTCTCCCTACCCGAGGGCCTTGGAGGGCTTGTTGAGAAGCTTCAGGGAGTACGGCAGCACTTCTGTCTATGGAAGATATCGGCCTACCGTCAAGGCGTCAGGGAGGCCTGGGCCATGGTGAAGACGCGGTACACGAAGGCTGATCCAAACCACATGGCCGAGGTCGGACCTATGGGGCCCGATGGGAAGAAGATCCCTGTGAGCCTAATGTACGGCAAAGTAGGGTTGGCCGCGAAATATTCCCAACGGGACTGTAAACTAGACAGCCTATTACATGGAATTGAAGAGGAGTACAATCAGTCAATTTGACGATGTAATTTAAAATGACATGTAAAATGCCTTCTAGCCGGATTGTAGATCGTTTGTCTTTGCGGACCTTTTCGCTTCAACCTTAGGACCCAACAGTCCGGAGTGTGTACAAATACCCTCACGGTTATATAAAAACCGGGGCATGCATGGAGACCAGGCGTAGGGGTCACTAGTGTTTTATCAGACAAGTGCCCAACTAGTTATGTTATATTACATGGTTAGTAAGAAACATCTTCCAGGGAGAATAGTTCCGTTAGGGGTTCCTTTCCCTGGGAGGCATGCCCTAAAGTGCATGTCCGGACTGCGAAAAGAGTAGAAAAGCATCTGGGGGGAGATAAATAAATAAGTAAGAAATCATCTTTCAAGCCACCGACCGAATATTCCCTTAAGAACGCTAGCTTTCGGCTTCACCCAGTCTGAGGTACACATCCGGCTGACCCGGCAGTAACAATCACAGAGGTGCTCCCTTTACCTCCTAGCCAAACAATCGAGAATGTAGGGGTAAGCACAGGAGCCAGGCAACCCAGCTTGGCCAAAACTTAAGTCATATCGATGCATATAATGGTGAATAAAAGGTACATGCGGAAGTTTGACACATGTGTTGGGCATGAAGCCCGTATAAATAAGCTTCTGTTAAAGAAGCCCCCAGGTGTAATGAGTGCGAGTAGCACGTCAAGTGTGTGCGAACAATGCGCAGATCAGCCCTCAAAGGCTTTACGAAAAAGGGAGGAAAAAAGAGAGAAACAGAAGACAGCTAGAGTATAAAATGTGGACGGAGGAAGGAGACGAACTCTGAGTCCGGCGCTAAGCGTAGAATCTTCGGAGACAGGCTGCGTTCCATGGGTTCGGCTCGAGTCGGTTGTCCGATGCGTTTTGTAGACGGTATGCTCCGCCGCTCAGGACTTCGTCGATGATGAAGGGACCTTCCCATTTGGGCTTGAGTTTGTCCTTTTTCTTGTCCGGCAGGCGTAGAACTAGTTCGCCAATATTGTAAGTTTTGGCCCGTACTTCTCTGCTTTGATATCTTCGAGCCTGCTGCTGATAGAATGCGGAACGAGCTTTTGCCACATCGCGCTCCTCTTCTAAGGCGTCCAAACTGTCCTGCCAATCCAACTCGGCCTCTCTTTCCTCGTATGTGCGCACGCGAGGTGAGTCATGAATTATATCGCAGGGCAAAACTGCCTCTGCACCGTACACCATAAAAAATGGTGTGAATCCGGTAGTGCGGTTTGGCGTGGTCCATAGCCCTCAGAGTACGGAGTCGAGCTCCTCCACCCAGTGCGTGTTAGATTCCGTGAGGGACCGCACTAACCTAGGTTTGATGCCGCTCATGATTAGACCATTTGCTCGTTCGACTTGACCGTTAGTTTGAGGGTGATAGACTGAAGCGTAGTCGAGCTTGATGCCCATATTTTTGCACCAGAGTTTAACCTTGTCGGCTGTGAAGTTCGTGCCGTTATCGGTGATGATGCTATGGGGGACGCCATAACGGTGTACTACCCCAGATATGAAGTTTATCACAGGTCCAGATTTGGCCGTTTTAACTGGCTTGGCCTCTATCCATTTGGTGAATTTGTCCACCATGACCAATAGGTATTTTTGCTTGTGGGTTCCCCCTTTAAGGGGTCCAAGCATGTCAAGCCCCGAGACCGCGAACGACCAGGTGATGGGTATAGTTTTGAGGGCGGTGGGTGGCATGTGGCTTTGGTTAGCAAAGAGCTGGCAACCGACGCATCGTTGGACTAAGTCCTGAGCATCTGCCGGGCCGTCGGCGATAAAATCTGTCGGAAGGCCTTGCCTACAAGGGCCCGGGCTGCGGCGTGGTGCCCGCCGAGTCCGGCGTGAATTTCAGCCAGAAGATTTCGCCCTTCTTCTTCGGAGATGCACCTTTGAAGGACTCCGGTAGTGCTTTTCTTATAAAGCTCTCCCTCATGGACCTTGTAGGCTTTAGGTCGCCGTACTATGCAGCGGGCCTCGTTTTGGTCTTCGGGAAGTTCCTGCCTAATTAAGTAGGCTAGGAATGGTTCTGTCCACGGGGCAGTGACTTCCATTATTTCGTGGGCTGAAGGTGTTATTTCATTGGCTGAGCCACCAATTGTGTCAGAATGGTCAGCGTTGGGCGGTGCGGTTGGTTCCGGTTTGTTGTTTCCGGACTCCTCTTCCCATAGTACGGATGGCTTAAAAAGCTGCTCCAGGAAGATGTTTGGAGGGACGGTGTCGCGCTTTGCGCCGATGCGTGCCAACACGTCGGCCGACTAGTTATTATCCCGGGCTACATGGTGGAATTCGAGTCCTTCGAACCGAGCTGACATTTTTAAGATGGCGTTACGGTAGGCTGCCATTTTCGGATCCTTGGTGTCAAAGTCTCCATTTACTTGGGATATTGCGAGGTTTGAATCCCCACGGACCTCTAGGCGTTGAATGCCCATGGAGATTGCCATCCGGAGACCATGTAAAAGGGCCTCGTATTCGGTTGCATTGTTGGAGTCCCTGTACATTATCTAGAGTACGTATTGGACTGTGTCTCCGGTTGGGGACGTCAAGATGACACCAGCCCCCAAGCCGGCCAACATTTTAGAGCCGTCGAAATGCATGATCCAATTGGAGTATGCGCCGTACTCTTTAGGGAGTTCGGCTTCAGTCCATTCAGCGATGAAGTCGGCCAAAACTTGCGACTTTATAGCTCGCCGTGGTTTGTAGGTTATGTCGAATGGCAAGAGCTCAAGGGCCCATTTTACAATCCTGCCCGTCACGTCGCGGTTGTTTATAATGTCATTGAGAGGTACTTCGGAGGCCACTGTTATCGAACACTCTTGAAAGTAGTGTCGCAGCTTCCGGGATGCCATGAAAACCGTGTACGCTATCTTTTGATAATGTGGATACCGGGACTTGCATGGAGTAAAGACAGTGGATACGTAGTACACTGGTTTTTGAAGAGGGAATTTGTGTCCTTCTGTTTCTCGTTCGACGACGAGCACTGCGCTTACAACTTGATGTGTTGCCGTGATATATAATAACATTGGTTCGCCCAAGTTGGGTGCGGCGGGACGGTTGTTGCCAATATGGCCTTTATTTCTTGATCGGCGCGCAGCATCCGTCCATTCGAAGTGTTGGTCTTGCCGGAGGAGGCGATAAAGGGCAATGCCTTTTCTCCCAGCGGGAGATGAAGCGGCTTAGAGCCGCCACGCATCGAACAATTTTGTATTTGTTTGAGGTCTTTTGGGATATCCAAGCGTGTGAGCTTCGGATCTTGGTTGGGTTTGCTTCAATTCCTCTACCGGATACAATGAATCCCAAGAGCTTTCCGGCTGGTACGCCGAAAACACATTTTTCCGGGTTGAGCTTAATGTCATATGCTCGGAGGTTGTCGAATGTGAGCCTCAAATCGTCTACTAGAGTTTCGACGTGTTTGGTCTTGATGACCACATCGTCTACGTATGCCTCCACTGTTTTGCTGATCTGGGTTGCCAGACATGTTTGAATCATGCGCTGATATGTTGCGCCGGCGTTCTTGAGCCCGAAGGGCATTGCGTTGAAGCAGAATGGTCCATATGGAGTAATGAATGCCGTGGCGGCTTGGTCTGTCTCCGCCATCTTGATTTGATGGTATCCGGAGTATGCGTCGAGGAAGCACAATGAATCGTGCCCTGCGGTAGCATCGATGATTTGATCGATGCGGGGAAGGGGGAAAGGATCCTTCGGACAAGCCTTGTTTACGTCTTTAGAATCGACACACAAGCGCCAGGATTTGTCCTTTTTTGGTACCATTACCAGGTTTGCTAGCCAGTCCGGATGTTTTATGTCTCTGATGAATCCGGCTTCTAATAGTTTGGCTAGCTCCTCTCCCATTGCCTGTCTTTTGGGTTCGGAAAATCACCGAAGAGCCTGTTTGACTGGCTTGAATCCTTTTAGGATGTTTAGGCTGTGCTCTGCCAGCCTGTGTGGGATTCCTGGCATATCTGAAGGGTGCCAGGCAAAGATGTCCCAATTTTCCCGAAGGAATTCTCGTAGTGCGGCGTCTACATCAGGGTTTAATTGTGCCCCAATGGAGGCCGTCTTTGTGGGGTCCGTTGGATGAACTTGGAATTTGACTATTTCGTCCGCTGGTTTAAAAGAGGCGGACTTGGATCTCTTATCGAGTATCACATCGTCCCTGTTCACCGTGGAGCGCAGCGTAGTGAGTTCCTCTGCCGCTAGGGCTTCGGATAGTGCCTCTAGGGCTAGTGCGGCTGTCTTGTTTTCGGCGCAGAGCGCTATGTCCGGATCACTGACAAGTGTGATGATTCCATTGGGCCCGGGCATTTTAAGCTTCATGTACCCATAATGGGGTATAGCTTGAAAAATTGTGAATGCCTCTCGCCCTAATAAAGCGTGATATCCGCTGCTGAACGGGGCCACTTGGAACGTGACCTCCTCGGACCTGTAATTGTCCGGTGAGCTGAACACTACATCTAGTGTAATTTTTCCTATGCGGCGTGCTTCCTGACTAGGGATTATTCCTCTAAAGGTTGTGCTGCTTCGCTCAATGCGGCTCTAGTCTATTTCCATTTTTTGAAGGGTTTTCTCGTAGATGAGGTTTAATCCGCTGCTGCCATCCATGAGTACCTTGGTAAGACGAAAGCCGTCCACTATTGGACTGAGGACCAATGCGGCTGGTGCTCGGGTTGTTCGGAATTTAGGTTCATCGCTGGCGTTGAAGGTGATAGCCGTGTCGCTCCATGGATTTGTTGTTGCTACTTGGTGGACTTCGGCGAGGCTGCGGATTGTTCGTTTCCGCAAATTATTTGATGCGAAAGTCTCGAAGACTATTAATATCGTACTGGTACTGTTGGGCTGGTTCTCCGGGGCTAGAAGCTCTTCGCCACTTTTGGCCACCTGCCATAGTATCCAACATGCTCGAAGGCTATGTGTTGGAGTGGCGCCCTCTGTACTATGGATTTCTGAGTCCGTGAGCCATCCCTCTAATGCGGTTCCGTGCCCTTTAGGGGTTTCGCTTTTGGTTTTTGTCCCGGTGCTGAGCATGATGCACCCTTTTATTTCGGACTAGGGTTGTGTTGGGCGGATTGTCCCAAAACTTAGTTTCGGTTTTCGGCACTCTCCATCGCACAAGTACTTTCATACTATGGGCCTTGGTCGTGGCGTGTGATTTCGCGACGACTTATGGCGTTCATGATTCCTTGTCCGTGCAATTATTGCGAGAAAATTGAGATTGCGCTTTCCTCACGGCCGTCCTTTATCCTGTCCATAACCGGGAGAATCGCCCGATAATGATGTCTTGTTTCAGCGGGCTCTTGCAGTTTGAGATAGATCACTTGTGTTTGGGTGGGCGGGTGGAATTAAGTTCGAACCCCGCCTCCTGAGGCTCAAGGGCCAAAAGTTTCGAATCGGAAGCTTGGATTGCTGGATGTTGTCCAACGAATCTGGTCCGCTACCTGACTTTAGGTTCAGTACTTGATTGACGTCTGTCCCTCCGCGGGAATCCGGCACGGAGGGATCAGGAATCCGGACATAATTGGTCTTTAATATAGAAGAAGAGTCGTCACGTTGTTCCTCTACCACAGCAATGTGGTGGGTAGCCTGGGGAGAGTTAATTTCTCTCAGATCGGTTTTAAGCCCAATCGATCGTGATCATGGCGACTCGAGGCGCGATGCGATCCAAGAGCTCGTTAACGGAGGAGAGCTCCATCGGATCTAGCTGCTCGGCGAATTTCGAATTGACGTGATGATCGCTTTTGATGACCTGAGAGGTCATTGTCGGAGCGGCGGCCGAACAGGCGGTCATAAGAAAACCACCTAGCCGGATAGTTTGGCCGGTGGCCAAAGGTCCCTTGGCAACGGCGTCGTCTTTAAAGACGGGAAGAGGCATCCTTCCTGATTGCGATGGCACAGAGGAACTCTCAATGAAAGCACCAATGTCGGTGTCAAAACCGGCGGATCTCAGGTAGGGGGTCCCGAACTGTGCGTCTAGGCGGATGGTAACAGGAGAGAAGGGACACGATGTTTTTACCCAGGTTCGGGCCCTCTCGGTGGAGGTAAAACCCTACTCCTGCTTGATTGATATTGATGATATGGGTAGTACAAGAGTGGATCTACCACGAGATCAAGGAGGCTAAACCCTAGAAGCTAACCTATGGTATGATTGTTGTTCGTCCTATGGACTAAAACCCTCCGGTTTATATAGACACCGGAGAGGGCTAGGGTTACAGTCGGTTACAATGGTAGGAGATCTACATATCCGTATTGCCAAGCTTGCCTTCCGCGCCAAGGAAAGTCCCATCCAGACACGGGACGAAGTCTTCAATCTTGTATCTTCATAGTCTTGGAGTCCGGCCAATGATGATAGTTCGGCTATCCGGACACCCCCTAGTCCAAGACTCCCTCACCCTCCCTAAGGTTCGGAGTGACATTTCCGTAGGATTTGTCCCTGTTCATGCTCAGGTACACAACGTCTAATAATACCATCTAGTCCTTCTTTATAAAGATGTGGGTCATCCCATAAGTAATGTCTTAAATCATAGAAGAATTTTTTCTTTTGTTGGTAAGTAAAGCTAGGTGGTATAGCAACAATATAATTAGCGTAGTCAGCATACCAAGGAGTACTATTAGCAACATTTACTGCAGCTAATTGCTCATCAGGAAAATTATCATCAATAGGAAGTGGGTCATCAAGCACATTTTCAAGCCTAGACAAGTTATCAGCTATGGGCTTCTTAGCTCCTTTTCTATCAATGATATGCAAATAAAATTCTTGTAACAAGAGAACCCAACGAATAAGTCTAGGTTTAGCATCTTTCTTCTCCATAAGATATGTAATACCAGCATGGTCTGTGTGAACAGTTACTCTAGAATCAACAATATAAGGTCTAAACTTATCACAAGCAAACACCACTGCTAAGAATTCTTTTTCAGTTGTAGCATAATTTCTTTGAGCACTATCTAAAGTTTTACTAGCACAATGAATAACATTCAATTTCTTATCAACTCTTTGTCCTAGAACAACACCAACAACATAATCACTAGCATCACACATAATTTCAAAAGGCAAATTCCAATCAGGTGGTTGAACTATAGGTGTAGTAATTAAAGCTTTCTTGAGTGTTTCAAAGGCTTCAAGACAATCATCATCAAAGACAAAAGGAATATCCTTTTGCAAACGATTTGTAAGAGGCCTAGAAATTTTAGAAAAGTCCTTGATAAACCTCCTATAGAAACCATCATGACCTAGGAAACTATGAATACCTTTTATGTCCTTAGGACATGGCATTTTCTCAATTGCATCAACCTTAGCTTGGTCCACTTCAATACCTCTTTTAGAAATTTTATGACCCAAGACAATGCCTTCATTAACCATAAAGTGGCACTTCTCCCAATTCAAGACAAGATTTGTTTGTTCACATCTCTGCAAAACTCGGTCAAGATTGCTTAAACAATCATTAAAAGACTTCCCATAGACAGAGAAGTCATCCATGAAAACCTCAACAATCTTTTCACAAAAATTAGAGAATATAGCCATCATGCATCTTTGAAAGGTAGCAGGTGCATTACATCGACCAAAAGGCATACGTCTATAAGCATAGGTTCCAAAAGGACAAGTAAAAGTGGTCTTTTCTTGATTAGGTTGAGAAACATGTATTTGTTAAAAGCCAGAATATCCATCAAGGAAGCAAAAGTGTGTGTGCTTAGATAATCTTTCAAGCATTTGATCAATAAAAGGCAAAGGGTAGTGATCTTTTCTATCTAAAATCAATTACCATTTATAGCCTATAACAATTCTTTGTGGGATAAGTTCATTATTATCATGTGGGACAACAGTTATACCTCCCTTCTTAGGGACACAATGAACATGAATTACCCATCTACTATCAGCTATAGGATAGATTATACCTGCTTCCAGAAGTTTTAATATTTCCGTTCTTACCACCTCTTTCATCTTTGGATTTAACCCACGTTGGTGATCAACAACTGGTTTAGCATCAGCTTCCATATTAATTTTGTGCTAACATAGAGTGGGACTAATGCCCATTAAATCATGAAGAGTATATCCAATAGCAGCTCGGTGCTTCCTTAGAACTTTCAATAATCTTTCTTCTTCATGTTCTGAAAGGTTAGCACTGATAATAATAGAATATATTTTCTTTTCATCAATACAAGCATATTTCAGAGTGTCTGGCAATTGTTTTAATTCAAACACAGGACCACCTTTAGGTGGAGGAAGACCTCCTAGAGTTTCAATAGGCCAATTGTGTTTAAGTAGAGGACGTTGTTCAAAGAAAATATTATCTATTTCATTTCTTTCATGCATATGTAAATCATTCTCATGGTCTAGCAAGTATTGTTCTAAAGGATCAGTAGGTGGCACAACAATATAAGCAAGACCAATTAATTCATCCTTACTAGGCAATTCCTTTTCATGATGATTTCTACTAAACTTGGAAAAATTAAACACATGAGACTCATCACCAAATCTAACACCAAGAGTTTGTTTCTTGCAATCTGTCTTAGCATTAACTGTGTTCAAGAAAGGTTTACCAAAGATAATGGGACAGAAGTCATCTTGTGAGGTACCAAGAACAAGAAAATCAGTAGGATATTTTATTTTCCCACACAAGACTTCAACATCTCTAATACTTCCACAAGGTGATATGGTGTCTCTATTAGCAAGTTTAATAGTAACATCTATGTCTTCTAACTCTGTAGGTGCTATGTCTTCCCTAATTTCTTGATATAACTTGTAAGGAATAGCACTCACACTAGCACCCATGTCACATAAACCATGATAACAGTGATCTCCTATTTTAACTAAAATGATAGGCAAGCCAATAACTAGTCTATTTTTATCCCTTTTTTCTGGTTTAGCAATTCTAGCAGTTTCCGCACAAAAGTAAATAACATGCCCATGCACATCTTGTTCTAAGAGATCTTTAACCATAGCAATACGAGGTTCTACTTTAATTTGTTCATCAGGTTTTGGTGTTCTAACAAAGCTTTTGTTAACCACAGTTGAAACTTTAGCATGTTCCTTTATCCTAACAGGAAAAGGTGGTTTCTCAATATAAGCAATAGGAACAACTGGATCAACATTATAGAGTATAGTTTCTTCTTTAACTTGTACCGGTTCTTTAGTTTCTTCTTTAATAGGTGGGTGATATTTAAACCACTTCTCTTTAGGGAGTTCAACATGAGTAGCAAATGATTCAAGAAGGAGGCTACTATCTCAGAGTCAAGTCCATATTTAGTGCTAAACTTTTGAAAAGCATTGGTATCCATAAAAGATTTAACACAATCATACTTAAGCTTTATACCTGACTCTTTACCTTCGTCGAGTTCCCAATCTTTAGAGTTGCGTTTAATTCTTTCCAAAATATCCCACCAGAATTCAATAGTTTTCTTCATAAAAGAACCAGCACAAGAAGTATCCAACATGGTTTGATCATTAGGAGAAAGCCAAGCATAAAAATTTTGAATAATAATTTCTCTTGAGAGCTCATGATTGGGGCATGAATATAACATTGACTTAAGCCTCCCCCAAGCTAGATACTTTCTCCTTCATGAGGCCAAAAATTATATATATAATTCCGATCTCGATGAACTAGATGCATATGATAAATTTTTTGGTGGAACTCCAATTTTAAACGATTCCAATTCCATGATCCAATATCATCGCATAGCCTATACCATGCCAATGCTTTTCCCTTCAAAGATAAAGGGAAAACGTTTCTCATCACCTCATATCCGGGTAAACCTGCAAGCTTGAACAATCCACAAATTTGTTCCACATATATCAAGTGCATATAAGGATGTGCTGTTCCATCTCCTGCATAAGGATTAGCTAGCATTTGTTCTATCACACCCGAAGGAATTTCATATTCAATATTTTCAGTAGGTGCAGTAGGTTGAGGGGCAATTAATATGGTTCCGAAAGAGGTGAAGATACCCTGAACAAACCCCTCAAAGGATTGTTTTCCATAGTAACAAGTCACAATAAATTTCAGCACACTATATAAATGTTTCCTTACCGAATTCCACTTACCAAAGGCGCTTTACTCCCAGGAAACGGCGCCAGAAAATAGCCTCGATGACCCGCAAGTATAGGGGATCAATTGTATCTCTTTCCTATAAGTAAGAGTGCCAAACCCAGCGAGGAGCAGAAGGAAATGACAAGTAGTTTTCAGTAAGGTAATGTCTGCAAGTGCTGAAATTAGTAGCGAGTAGTTTCATAGCAAGGTAATTTGTAATGAGCAAGTAACGTTAATTGTAACAAGTATGCAACAAGGTAGCCCAATCCTTTTGAGGCAAAGGAGAAGCCAAATGGTCTCTTATGATAAGCAAAGCGTTCTTGAGGGTACACGGGAATTTCATCTATTTAGTTTCATCATGTTGGTTTCATTTGTGTTCGCTACTTTGATAATTTGATATGTGGGTGGACCGGTGCTTAGGTGTTGTTCTTACTTGAACAAACCTCCTACTTATGATTAACCTTCCCGCAAGCATCCGCAACTACGAGAAAAGTATTAGGAATAAATTCTAACCATAGCATTAAACTCTAGGATCCAATCGGTCCCTTACGGAGTAATGCATAAACTGGGGTTTAAGTTTCTGTCACTCTTGCAACCCACCATATATTTACTAATCCACAATGCATTCCCTTAGGCCCAAATATGGTGAAGTTTCATGTAGTCGACGTTCACATGACACCACTAAGGGAATCACAACATACATACCATCAAAATATTGAACACATATCAAATTCACATGATTACTTGCAACATGATTTATCCCGTGACCTCAAGAACGGAAGTAACTACTCACAAACAATAAACATGCTCATGAATCAGAGGGGTATTAATATGCATAATGGATCTGAACATATAATATTCCACCAAATAAACCATATAGTAATCAACTACAAGATGTAATCAACACTACTAGTCACCCCCTAGCAACAATGTGTAGTTCTGGTAACAAGATTGAATACAAGAGATGAACTAGGGTTTGAGATGAGATGGTGCCGGTGAAGATGTTGATGGATATTGCCCTCCGCAAGATGGGAGGATTGTTGGTGATGATGATGATGATGATTTCCCCCTCCGGGTGGGAAGTTCCCCCGATGTAATCGCTCCGCCGGAGGGCAAAAGTGCTCCTGCCCAAGTTCTGCCTTGAGATGGCGGTGCTCCGTCCTGAAAGTCTTCTCATATTTTTTCTAGGTAAAAATCACGTATATACCAGAAGATGGGCACCGGAGGTGGTCCATGGAGGCCACAACCCACCAGGGCACGCCAGGGATGCCTGGTGCGCCCAGGTGGGTTGTTCCCACCTGGTGGCCTCCCTATGATGTTTATTGACTCCGGTATTTCTTAAATATTCCATAAAAATCCTTGTGGAGTTTCAGCTCATTTGGAGTTGTGCGGAATAGGTGGCCTGACGTAGGTTTTTCAGGTCCAGATTTCCAGCTGTCGGAATTCTCCCTCTTGGTGTGTTCCTTGCAAATTATGAGAGAAAAGGCATTAGAATTACTCCAAAAAGCATTATTATGGATAAAACATTATAAATAACAGTAAGAAAACATGATGCAAAATGGACGTATCAGTGGTACGAATGGAAGGCGCCCAGAAGCTTTGGTTGCGTTTTGGTAACAGTAAGAAAACATGATGCAAAATGGACGTATCAGTGGTACGAATGGAAGGCGCCCCAGAAGCTTTGGTTGCGTTTTGGTAACCCTTGCACTGATGATGGCCTAGAGTTTATCTACGCCTCTACCACTATCACCATTGGTGACGGTGCTAAGACACCGTTCTGGGACTCTCCTTGGCTGCTTGGGCGGAAGCCCAAGGATAATACACCGTTGATCTTCGAGGCCTCAAGGAGGAAAAAATTGGAAGGTGCGGGAGGCTCTCAAGGCAAATGCTTGGATTCTCAAACTCAACCCCGGCACCATTGTCACCGTTGGTCACATTCACGAATTCTTCACTCTTTGGATGCTTTTCCATGACTTCCACCTTGATGGGCAAGCTGAACATGATATCATTTGGAAGCACGCGAATGATGGGATCTACTCGGCGACTACCGCATATAAGGCTCAATTCCTTAGTTTAACTCTCTCAGACATGGACCGCATGGTTTGGAAGGCTTGCCCCCCAAGGCTTAATTTCTTCGCTTGGTTAGCTCTACAGGACCGTATTTGGACCGCCAATCGGTTGGAGAGGCGCGGTTGGGCAAACTGTGGCCTTTACCAACTATGCAAGAGAGAACAAGAAATGGGGCCTCACCTCTTCTTCAAGTGTCGGTACATGCTTAGTCTATGGATATCTATCATCGAGAAGCATGGGCTATCTCACGTCAACACCTCTGGGTGGCATCTTGATGAATCCGTCAATGAGTGGTCGGACAAACGAACTGATAACCATCAGCCAAATTGGCACGCCATGACTGTCGGTGTCAAAACCAGCAGATCTCGGGCAGGGTGTCTCGATCTGTGCATCTTAGGCTGATGGTAACAGAAAGTAAGGGACACAATGTTTACCCAGGTTCGGGCCCTCTCGATGGAGGTAAAACCCTACTTCCTACTTGATTGATATTGATGATATGAGTAGTACAAGAGTAGATCTACCACGAGATTGTAGAGGCTAAGCCCTAGAAGCTAGCCTGTGATGATTATGGTTGTGATCGTGATCGGCCATCTAAGGACCAACCTCTCTGGTTTATATAGACACTGGAGAGGGCTAGGGTTTACATGGAGTCGGTTACAAGGAAGGAAATACAATATCGGGATCGCCAAGCTTGTCTTCCACGCAAAGGAGAGTCCCATCCGGACACGGGACAGAGTCTTGAGTCTTGTATCTTCACGCTCCAATAGTCCGGACGAAGTATAGAGTCTGGCTGTCCGGATACCCCCTAATCCAGGACTCCCTCAGTAGCCCCTAAACCAGGCTTCAATGACGATGAGTCCGGCGCGCAATCTTGTCTTCGGCATTGCAAGGCGGGTTCCATCTCCGAATACTCCAAAGCACCTGTTACGACGAATAGTGTCCAGCCTCCCATCAATGTTGTACTCCTCGGCTTCTGTGCCTTAATAATGACCATCTCCATGTGTTGAGCGAATGCGAGGAGCCGAGGTATTTTAGCATTTGCCACCCCCGATCCTGCAGGTTAACCGTCTATTTGAAGAGACGGGGATTCTCAGATCCAAACCTCACTCTCTTCCCTCGAGCAAGCATCCAACAAGGCGCTCGGAAAAACCATTCCAACATGGCCGGTCGTCGCAGCTCTTCTTCTCGCTCCCCTCGCTCCAAGCCGGGGGACTGGGAAGAGTGTTCAGTTCCTCACAGCCGTTTGATAGAGTTACAGACTCAAGGGTTTCTCCCACCGGCGTTCATGGTCCCCGTCCGAGCCGGAATAGACACCTACAATGGCGGGGAGCAAGCGGAGGGATCTCCTAATCCATCTCCGGAGGAGCGAATATGCCTCATCCCGCATCTGCTAAGGGGCGTCGGGTTTCCTATCCACCCGTTTCTCCATGGGCTCCTGGAGTTCTACGGCCTCCAGTTGCATAACTTCACCCCTGCCTCCGTGCTACACATAGCAGGATATGTTGCCCTTTGTGAGCTATTTCTAGGCTGCGAGGCTCACTTCGGGTTATGGAAGAAGTTGTTCTGCCTCGTCCCTCGCAACTAGGGAAAATCCCTATGTCAAGTGGGCGGAGCCAAAGTATGGCGCATTGCCGAGACCGAATACCTATCCAGCACTCCCAAGAAGGCACCAGAGAACTGGCCTTCGGAATGGTTTTACGTTGACGACGTTCCCCTTCCAGATCCAGTCCGGACAGGTCTCCCTGGGTTCAACAATGCTCTGCCGAAGGCGCGTCGAAGCTGGCGCCCTCGGGGCCCCCAAGAGGAGGATACCAGATAAATACATTTTCTGATGAGCCAGATAAAGTTACTGGCCAAATCTGGGGTGACGATAGTCGAGGTCATGGCAATATGCATAATGCGGGGAGTGCAACCGCTTCAATATCGAGGGAAGCCCATGTGGCACTACAATGGGGAAGACGATGCCACCCGCTGTGGCCGTAAAGGTCCGGACTCTACCAAGGCTCTGGCGAGGATATTGTCCGATTTATATAAAGGGGAAGAAGAAGAATTCCTTCACATTAAACCGTGGGATGGTTTTTCTATGTACAACCCCCCAAACTGGGTAAGTCGTCATTCTTTCCCCTGCTTCACTTATTATGGCATTCTTTGCCAAGATTATTTACCTCGATATTTCCGAGCAGGAACTGAGGAGGGCCGTAGAAGGAATTTCTAGCCCCTCCCCGCAGCCAGAGGACCCCGGAAGGGCCCTCGATCTAGGGCTCGAAGAAGATGCGGATATTACTATGGAGTTCGTCAACGGGATATTTTATCAGGCGAGCAGTGATGGCGCCTCAGTGGCCATTACCGCCGACTATCCCGGACTGCTGCCCACGTCGCGTGTAAGCCAAGCCGAAAACCCTATCCTCCGAAGAGGATTCCTTTCTAATATCATGCCTTGCACCTGAAGTGTCGTGTTTTTGCATAGACGATGATCAGAGCACGGGACCGAGCCCCTAGGGGCCCGTCGGCAACGGGTGTCCGGATCGGGCAGGCTTAAGAGGAAGGCGGTTAGGGCCGAAACGCCGCTACAGAGGTAAGGTAAAAACCTGTTCTGTGATTATTGTATTTGAAACATGACAGCGCCCTTCATGCCCTGGTAGGAAGAGGAGTAGCCGGACTATATCCGGGGATCCTGCCAATCATGCCTCCACCAGCCGGATTCCAGAGCCGGCTTCGTTAGAGGAGGCGGACGTGGGGCCGATGCCGCATTGTCCTCCAACAGAGGACGCGGACATGCTCCTTGAGGGAGTCCTAGACTAGGGGGTGTCCGGACAGCCGGACTATCATCGTCCGCCGGACTCCAAGACTACTGAATCTGAGATTGAAGACTCCGTCCGGTGTCCGGATGGGACTTTCCTTGGCGTGGAAGGCAAGCTTGCAATACGGACATGTATATCTCCTACCACTTGTAACGCCTCATGTAACCCTAGCCCTCTCCGGTGTCTATATAAACCGGAGGGCTTTAGTCCGTAGGACACAACCTCCATTACAACAATCATACCATAGGCTAGCTTCTAGGGTTTAGCCTCCTTGATCTCGTGGTAGATCCACTCTTGTACTACCCATATCATTAATATTAATCAAGCAGGACGTAGGGTTTTACCTCCATCAAGAGGGCCCGAACCTAGGTAAAACATCGTGTCCCTCGTCTCCTGTTACCATCCGCCTAGACGCACAGTTCGGGACCCCCTACCCGAGATCCACCGGTTTTGGCACCGACATTGGTGCTTTCATTGAGAGTTCCTCTGTGTCGTCACCGATAGGCTTGATGGCTCCTTCAATCAACAACAATGCCGTCTAGGGTGAGACTTTTCTCCCCGGACAGATCTTCATATTCGGCGGCTCCGCACTGCGGGCCAATTCACTCGGCCATCTGGAGCAGATCGAAAGCTACGCCCCTGGCCGTCAGGTCAGATTCGGAAGCTTAAACTTCACGGCGGATATCCACGGAGACTTGATCTTCGATGGATCCAAGCCACAGCCGTGCGTGCCGCACTGTCACGAGGGGCATGATCTAACTCTGCCGCTGGACAGCGCCTTGGAGGCCGCACATGAATCCGCTCCGACCCGTAGTTCGGAGCCGATCGCGCAGACCGAGGACAAGTGGCTGGACACCTCCTCGGGGGCTGCACCTTCCACGGCGATGGAGCCAAACACTAACCCTGTCCCTTATAAAACTCGTGACTCTGAGGCGCCGGACTCCCTGCCGGACTCCGAACCTCCTGCGCCCCCTCCAATCGAATCTGATTGGGCGCCGATCATGGAGTTCACTGTCGCAGACATCTTCCAACATTCACCCCTTGGCGACATCGTAAATTCGCTAAAACATCTCTCGCTATCCGGAGAGCCCTGGCCGGATTATGGCCAGGATGGTTGGGACACGGACGACGAAGAAATTTGAAACCCTCCCACCACCCACTTTGTAGCCACTGTCGACGATCTAACAGACATGCTAGACTATGACTCCGAAGACATCGACGGTATGGACGACGATGCCGGAGACGATGAAGAACCAGCGCCTACAGGGCACTAGAAGGCCACCATGACCCATGATGTATATATGGTGGATACCCCAAAAGAAAGCGATAGCGAGGACCAACGGGGCACGGCAAGGGATAATCCCGGTGATAAACAACCAAAACGGCGAGGCAGACGCCGCCCTAAGTCCCGCCTCGACAACAACAGCGCTCCTACTGACCCAGCAATAGAGCAGGGCAAACCAGTGGACGACGAACATGCAACCAAGCAACCGTCCGAACAGGATGAGTCGGATAATCAATCCATGCCCGGCGAAACCAACAGTCCAGACGACCTCACGCCTGACACACCACCGGAGAACAAGAGCCTTCGGAAAAGACTCGTCGCCACTGCAAGAAGTTTGAAGAAGGAAAAACGGAAGCTCAAAACAGCGGAAGACATACTCAGAATGAGGTGGAGCAAAGTACTCAAAACCGCAGACAAATACGGCAATGGCCATCAATGAAAGAGCTATCCGAAGCGCAAGCTGCTGCCAGAATTTGACGAGGAAGCCATAGAGCCCCCACAGTCAAAAAACAAAGAGGCCGCCTGGCCGGATGGATGGCCAGATGATAGGCCAAAATCTACAAGCGGCGCCGCACATCAGCCGACTCACGACCCTGGGAAAACAGATGGCCCAGCCAGGCCCATTTACGGGCCAAAAAAGAGGGCCCCAGGAAGCAACACTACACGCCAAGTGTTCGAAGACAGCGGTACACCCAAATACAGGGGTGCCGCACACCCACTATGTTTCACCAATGAGGTGCTGGATCATGAATTCCCAGCAGGGTTTAAACCCATAAACATAGAGGCTTACGACGGAACAACAGACCACAGAGTCGGATGAGGATTATATACTACACATACATATGGCTAGAGGAGATGATCTCCACGCCATAAAATATCTACCCCTCAAGCTCAAAGGGCCAGCTCGGCACTGGCTCAAAAGCCTCGCAGAAAACACTATCGGAAGTTGGGAAGCGCTCGAGGGGCGCGTTTAGAGCAAATTTTCAAGGGACTTATGTCCGCCCTCCGGATCTGAGGCGATCTAAGTCACATAACTCAATAGCCCGAGAATCAGCGCAAATTCAGAACAGGTTCTGACCAAAAAGAACCAAATAGTCATTGTCCGGACGCGAAGCCTTAGCAGCTTTTAAACACAACGTCCGAGACGAATGGCTCGCCAGACACCTCGGCCAAGAGAAGCCGAGGACAATGTACGCGCTAACAAGCCTCATGACCCGATTTTGCGCGGGGGAGGACAGCTGGCTAGCAAGATGCAGCACCAGCGACCCGAGTACATCCGAGATTAGAGATGGAAACGGAAAATCACGGTGCAGAAAGGATCAGCGCCGGAATAAAGAAAAAAGCCCAAAGAATACGGCGGTTAACGCCGGATTCAAAAGCTCGCGGCCAAACAACAAAAACTGCCTCTTAAGGATAACAGTGATGAGCTATCCAACTTAAACAAAATTTTGGGTTGGATATGTCAAATCCACAGTACCCCCGGAAGGCCTGCAAACCACACCCACCGAGATTGTTGGGTTTTCAAACAGTCCGGCCGACTAAACGCAAAACACAAGGGGCTCGACGCGTCAAGCGAGGATGATGATAAACCCCACCAGCAGAGCACCGGAAAACAAAAGGCTTTCCCAGAAGAAGTTAAAACAGTAAACTCACTTCATGTGATATTACAGAAAAACAATGCGGTACCCGTCAAAATAAGTGCCGCACGGTCCACCCCAGCGGATCCTCGAAGTTGGACGTCAAAACCAGTCACTTTCGACCACCTGGACTATTCCAGAAGCATTCGGAACGCAGGATGGACTGCTCTGATACTGGATCCTATAATCGACGGACTACAATTTACACAAGTCCTGATGGACGGTGGCAGCGATTTAAACCTGCTATATCCGAACACAATCCGCAAGTTGGGGATAGACCTTACTAAAATTCGACATAGCCGCACTTCCTTCAAAGGAGTGACGCCAGGCCCTTACACCAAGTGCACAGGCTCCTTATCACTAGAAGTCGTGTTCGGGTCACCGGACAACTTCCGACGCGAAAAGCTGATCTTCCATGTCGCCCCGTTCAAAAGAAGCTATCAAGCACTATTGGGGCGTGAAGCTTTTGTTCGCTTCAACGCCATACCACATTACGCGTCTCTTACACTTAAAATGCCCGGTCCACGTGGCATCATTTCATTGCGAGGGTCATTTCAAGACCCCGGACACGGCTAGACGAGTCCGGCATAAAAAAGCTAGGGTCTCCCTAGCCACACACCCCTTCATAAGGGGTTGTGCGTATAAGCAACAATGAGCTAATATAGACTCCGCTTTACTTATTAATATTCTTTATATACCCTTTTTTCTTTCTTTTCGCACGATTGCCTTTCAAACTAAGTTCCTCTCTTTTTACAGATGAACAACGTGCGCTTTGTCGAGATAACGGCTGCTTGAAGACACGGTAGCGAGACATGCGGTAGGGACCCGGCACAAGGATTCTCTTCAGATTAAGACCCTGCGTAAACCTTTTTTACTGTCTCTTGTTGCTGTAATCCCCTGGTCTCTCATTATAACCAGAGTGGAGCCTGACATTTTGGCATCGGCCGCATCAGAGGACCTTGCCCGTACCTAGACACTAGGGGCTTAGGGCATTGTTTTGCCCATTATTATAAAGACCGAACACCTTAGGGAGTGTTCGGTGTCTCGAGATTAGGCCTTATATGCATCAGCTCCGAATCATGTCTTTGGTCAAATGTTGGGTTTGCGGCTCCTGTGTTTTGCTGCCTTCGTTCCGTATCATCGGCTAACGCGCACCGGAGAACTCTGCGATTGTGCCCCGGTTAATTTGGCGAGCACCTCGATGAAAGCCGGCCGATCATCATGCTACTGGCGAGACTGGTCAACCACTCTATCGACCACCGAATGTTTAGAATTCCTCCGCTTTGACGAAGGACCGTTTCGGTCGAGCAAACACGCGCCCAATTCGAGAGCGCGGTGCCCTCAGGGGCTATATCGTAGTCCCACCCTCGAACTCCAATGGCTAAGTGAAAGTGTTCAAGCATTATAGTCCGGTTGCCTCGTTCGCTACGCTACCACCTCCTCAACGGGACCGAGACGTCGGATTAAGTGTGAAAATGCGCTATTTTTGCGAACACCCCCGCACCTTGTGCGTGGGGGCTGAAGGCGAAGACTGCCATCTTTTAGGTTATACACATGTATACATAAACGGCCGCATAGGAGATATTTCAATGCTTGGAACGCACAAGTATAAAAAGCGATTACATCATAATCATTGTTTTACAAAATAAAACGTTCATTTGAACGTGACATTTTTCGAGCACTGCGACTCTATTACATGAGCACCACGCATAACTTCCCCGAAATAGTGCTCGGCGGGTAACTGGCTCTCGTCCGAACCCTGGGTTGCAACAGCGGCGGCATCCATCTCTGTCCAATGTGTCTTCACACGGGCAAGGGCCATCCGCGCACCCTCTATGCAGGCCGACCGCTTCATCTCCTTGATATGCGGCACCGCCCCAAGAAACTGCTGCAATAAGCCAAAATAGCTCTTCGGCTTGGGCCTCTCCGGCCAGACATGAGTAACGATATCCGTCATGGCAAGTCCGGACAACCTATTCAGCTCAGCCCATTCGGCCAACCGATTGGTCAGCGGAAGTGAACGATCCGGACTATGGAATTGAGACCAAAACATCTCTTCCGTCTTGTGATCCTTCTTACTTCGGAAGTGCACAACGGCATCCGCCGCAGTTGCCGCTAAGTCCATATATGGATCCTCCGGACCCCACAGCTGGCCAAGCTGGGCATACTTTGGATCCGTAAAACTGCGACGCAGCAGCATAGGCTTGCCAGCCACAATGTCTCCGGCCTGACGCAGCTCCTCCTTCATAGCCCGCATTGCAGAACGGGCATCCTTGGCTTCGGCGGTGGCCTTCCCCAGGTCTTCTCGCTCGGATAGGCGCTCCTTTTCAAGAGCCTCATTGCGGTCGGTAGCATCCTTCAATTTAACAGCCAGTTCGGCCATCTCTTCCCTGCTTCGGCAGTGTGCAGCCTTTTCGGCTTCTAACTCCTCGTCCGCCCTCGAGGCAGCCGCGTTACTCCTTCTGGCTTGCTCCTTGGCTTGAGCAAGTTTGGCCCGAAGGCTCTCCACAGCAGCAGCACCATCTGCGTTAAGCACAAATATTGTAAGAGGTGGGCTTTGGCTCCCTTAATAGGTGACTGCGGAGAGAAAACTCACCTTGCGACTCGTCAAGTCGCTTGTTGACTAGCGCGATGTCTGCATCCGCAACATCGAGTTGCCGCATTAATTCAGCAACTCCATCAGTCCGGCTAGCCCCCGGACCATCCGCCACCTGCATAGGAAAGGCGAGACTTAATACCTACGAGTTTGATCCTCGGCACGCTGTCGCTTTCGACAACATACCGAGTCTCAGGGGCTACTATCTATACAGGGCGCCGAACTACAAGGTAAAAATTTCGGTTATCCTCAGAAACACAAATAGGGATGTTTCTTATTAATGAACTCCCCTTTTTCTACTCATGGCTCGCTGGAGGGCTGATTTTTTAGAGAAGATCAGTGCGGTCGGGGCCTCCTGACGCCTTGAGACCCTCGGTGAATTTCTTCCCCGCTTAGGGGCTTTGGCCTCGGGTCTTGGAGGCGGTCCTCTTCTCCCTTGGAGGGAGGATTCTCGATCCCCTTCTTCAAGCGCCCCCTTAGGCGGTAGCTCCTTCATTTTCCCCTTAGCCTTCTTACAGGCGCAACCTCAACATTCGACCAGGCCACGGGCTCGGCCATGGTCTCGAGGGGGGCCGGACACCTTATCAGCTTTGCTTGCACTATCCACTCCTGTTGAAGGATGATGGGATAAAAGGCGAATTATAGAAAAGCAAACAAACGGTACGTCCGAACACTGAGCTACTTACTTGAGTATCCGGGGGATTGCAGCTTAGGCCGGCATCCTCGGTCAATTCCGGACACACCGCCTGTGATCCAAAGAACAACTTGTACATCTCCACGGGTGTCATACCCATGAAGTGTTGGAGAATCCTTGGTCCCTCCGGATTGAACTCCCATAGCCGGAGAGGACGGCGTTTGCAAGGCAGGAGACGCCTAATTAGCATAACCTGCGTCACCATGACCAGATTGATCTCCCTCGCCTGGAGGTCTCGAATCCGGCCCTGCAGTAGGGGCACGTCTTTTGACGGCCCCCAATTGAGCCCTTGGTTGACCCACGACATCAACCGTCGTGGAGGTCCCGAGCGGAATGGAGGCGGTGGCTTCTGCCTGCTGCCCTTTGGAGCGGTGATATAGAACCACTCCCGCTGCCACAAGCCGGGCTCCTCTTGGAAGGAGCCCTCGGGCCACGGGGCATCGACCCTCCTGCTTACGGCCGCCCGCCCGCCTTTCTGCTTGACGCCCCGATCATCTTGGCTCCACATTGAAGGTTTTCAGCCACAGGCGAAGTGGGGGTGACGCGGAGAAAGGCTTTGCAGACGACGATGAAGGCGGAGATATGGAGGATGGACTCCGGAGCCAGGTCGTGGAATTCCAACCCATAGTAAAACATGAGCCCCCTCACAAAAG
Source organism: Aegilops speltoides (assembly GCA_021437245.1). NCBI lineage: Eukaryota > Viridiplantae > Streptophyta > Magnoliopsida > Poales > Poaceae > Aegilops > Aegilops speltoides. Next base: position 253,273,330 of record CM038141.1, on the reverse strand, counting down.
GATCCGTCGGGAAGCCTAAACCCCGACGGAGGTGGGAAACAAAGACGACATACTCGCCGGGCTCAGGGGTGGGGATGGCCTGCCCTTCGGCGGGCAGCCTGTGCGATACCTCGTAAGACAGGTACTTGGCCTCACGCAGCTTTAGCACGTCCTCCTCCGTGACGGAGGAGGGCATCCACCGGCCCTGAAGGTCGGAGCCGGACATTGTTGAAGGTCCGAAGCGCTCGAATCTGGGGCTCTGAGTGTTTGGCACTTGGGGCAAAGAAAGGATTCGATGGAAGATTGAAGAAAAGAAACGAGCCTTGGTCCTATTATAAAGAGGGGGAATACCAAGAGCCGTCTCCGTGACCGTTCGGGATTCGCCTTCGATAGAGGAGGCGTGGCGACGGGCGCGGTTGGGTTACCCACGTCCGTATTGATGAGAATCCGGAATAAGGGGAACACGATCTACGCTTCGACAAGGCGTGCCAAGGAAACCGCTTAAACGCTACCGAGGCGATATAATAAAAAGCGATTCAAGTAAAGGCTTGGTAGTGGTGTGACGTCATGCCGCAAAATACGTCAGCAGATTGAACTTGTGTATATATTATTCTCTCTACGGTGGAACGTGGAATTTGTTTTGCAAAGCCGGACACTATCCTGGTGTTCACAATCTTCTTTGGATTATTCGGAGGGGGAACCCGCCTTGCAATGCAGAACATTATGCGCGCTGGACTCATCGTCATTGAAGCCAGGTTCAGGGACTCTTGAGGAGTCTGGACTAGGGGGTGTCCGGACAGCCAGACTATCATCGTCCGCCGGACTCCAAGACTACGAAGATACAAGATTGAAGACTCCGTCCCATGTCCGGATGGGACTTTCCTTGGCGTGGAAGGCAAGCTTGGGAATATGGATATGTAGATCTCCTACCATTGTAACCGCCTCTGTGTAACCCTAGCCCTCTCTGGTGTCTATATAAACCAGAGGGCTTTAGTCCGTAGGACACAACCAACATTACAACAATCATACCATAGGCTAGCTTCTAGGGTTTAGCCTCCTTGATCTCGTGGTAGATCCACTCTTGTACTACCCATATCATCAATATTAATCAAGTAGGACGTAGGGTTTTACCTCCATCAAGAGGGCCCGAACCTGGGTAAAACATCGTGTCCCTCGTCTTCTGTTACCATCCGCCTAGACGCACAGCTCGAGACCCCCTACCCGAGATCCGCCGGTTTTGGCACCGACACTTCCCGCCACAAATTCTGAAGTAGAGAGCGCCATGAATCACCGGCGCCGACGGGCCGTACTTCACCATAACATCTTTTCTGAAGAAGCATTTAATGCTTTCAATTCGGAGGACGCATACATCCGAGCTGCTCAAGGTGGGCTCGCCCGAGCAACGGACCAGTATACCAAAGATATACGGGTAAGAAAATTTGATAAGCATGTATATCTGTAGCCCCTGAGACTTGAAACGGTTGGAACAACTGTTTTAAGGATCAATTTATGCACATGTCCTTGTAGATAAGAATGAGCAATTGTCTCAGGAGCTGGAAGAGTGCAAGGCCCAGCTGAGGGCCATGGTTGCCAAGTTAGAGGAATCCCAAAAGGCCTCATCTGGTAACATTTGTCTCAATTGTACGAAGATGCACCAGTTAGTAAGTGGCTGGTATGACAAGTCTAACAGAAAATTATGCAGACAATCCCGGGGTGAATCCGGAGGGCGTAAGAGATGACGAGTCACATCTCAAGAGGCAGCTAAAGGCTGGCGAGCGCGTTCTTACGCAAGTTAGGCAGGATAAGAACAATCTTTAAGATGCCAATGTCCGGCTGGACATGGAATTAAAAGACGTCCGCGCTCAGCTGGCGGACTCCATGAAGGAGAACAAAAGGCTTCGACGCGGCATTTATGGTAAGTGCCTAGACGAACTATAGTACAGCTTGGCGAGGAAGCGTATTGAAAGAATTTTTATTTGTAGGTATGCTGATGGGCCGCCCTGAAGAGGAGATGCCCGCGTCTGCAAGAGATTTACTGCAGGACCTCTCACAACTGCACGAGCGAGCTCGGCAGGTGATGCAGGGCGTTGGTCAAGCCTTGTGGCCATCAAGCTTCCTGCCAAAGGGCATGGGGGAGCTTCTGGATATGCTTCAAGGAGCATGGCGACGCTTCCGATTATGGAAGATGTCAGCCTGCCGACAAGGTGCAAGAGAAGCCTGGGCTATGGTGAAGACGCGCTACACCAAGCTGGACCCGAACCATATGGCGAAGTCGGACGGCGGGGCGGATGGGCAAGAAATTCCGTGAGTCGGTGTATGACCAGGTAGCATTAGTCATAAATTATTCCCAACAGGATTGTAAGCTAGATAGCTTTGTTGGATGGTATAGAGGAGGAATATAGTCGGTCAAGTGATCGTAATTCAATGGACATAAGTAGTCCCTAACGGATTAAAATCATTTGTCATGGCGGACCTTTTAAGCTTCAGCCCCGGATCCTACAGTCCTGGGTGTGTCCGAATACCCGCTCAGTTATACAGAACTGGGGTATACGTGGAAACCAAGGGTAGGGGTCATAAGTGCTTGAACAGACAAGTACCCAACTAGTTATGTTATATTACATGGATAGTAAGAAACATCTTCCAGGAGAATAGTTCCGTTAGGGGTTCCTTTCCACAGTACGCATCTGACGATGCACATGTCCGGACTGCGAACAAGGACGCAGGGTACAAAACTTCTGGGGATTTACGTGTAATAAATGAATACATCTTTTGTTCACCGACCGAATATTCCCTTAAGGACGCTAGCTTTCGGCTTCACCCAGTCTGAGGAACACATCCGGCTGAACCGGCAGTAACAATCGCAGAGGTGCTCCCCTTATTCCCTAGCCGAATTAACGGGAACATAGGGCATGAACACAAGAGCCAAGTAACCCAGCTTGGCCACATCTTAAGTCATATCGATGCATATAATGGTGAAGAAAAGGCACATATGGAAAAAGAACGCAGATGTGATGGGCAAAAAGCCATTAAAGTAATTATATTTAGCTTCCGTATAGGAAGCCCCCAGGTATTGCTTACACACATAGTGCGGCCGGAGTGATACTGGCGTCCGTACTGTATTAAATACTTTGTGTGAAGAGGAAAAAAGGTCGAGAGAGGAAAAGGGAGGGAGCATAATTAAAAAGGAGGGGGTAAGGAGATGAACACTAAGTTCGGCACTAGGCGTAGAATCTCCGGAGTCTGGCCGCGTTCCATGGGTTTAGCTCGAGTCTGTTATTGGATGCATTACGTAAGCGGTACGCTCCTCCGGTGAGAACTTTATCAATGATGAAGGGACCCTCCCACTTAGGTTTGAGCTTGTCCTTCTTATTCTCTGGTAGGCGTAGAACGAGTTCACAAATATTATAAGTTTTGGCCCGCACTTCTCTGGTTTGGTACCGTCCAGCCTGCTGCTGATAGAATGCGGAGCGGGCTTTTGCGACATCGCGCTCCTCCACCAAGGCATCCAAGTTATCCTGCCGATCTAACTCGGCTTCCTTATCTTCATACATACGTACGCGAGGCGAATCATGTATTATGTCGCAGGGTAGTACTGCTTCCGCGCCGTACACCACAAAAAATGGTGTGTATCCGGTGTTGCGATTCGGCATGGTCCGCAGCCCCAGAGTCTGGTCGAGCTCTTGACCCGGTCGCGTCCGTCCGACTGGCATCAAGGATCGCACTAGTATGGGTTTGATGCCGCTCATGATGAGACCGTTTGCCCGTTCGACCTAACCGTTTGTTTGGGGATGGCAGACGGAAGCGTAGTCGAGCTTAATGGCCATTTTGCCGCACCAAGTTTTCACTTCATCAGCTGTGAAATTTGAGCCATTATCAGTGGTGATGCTGTGGGGGACGCCGTATCGGTGTACAACCCCGGATATGAAATCTATTACTGGTCCAGATTCGGCCGTTTTGACTAGTTTGGCTTCTATCCATTTGGTGAACTTGTCCACCATGACCAATAAGTATTTTTTCTTATGGCTCCCCCCTTTAAGAGGTCCGACCATATCCAGCCCCCAGACCATGAAGGGCCAAGTTATGGGGATTGTTTGGAGAGCGGTAGGGGGCATGTGACTCTGATTGGCAAAGAGCTGGCAACTGACGCAGTGTTGCACAAGGTCCTGTGCGTCTGCTCAGGCCGTCGGCCAATAGAAGCCTGTACGGAAGGCCTTGCTGACTAGTGCTCGAGCCGCTGCATGGTGCCCGCCCAGTCCGGCATGGATTTCAGCCAAGAGCTACTGCCCTTCCTCTTCGGAGATGCACCTTTGGAGCACTCCGGTCGCACTTTTCTTATAGGGTTCCCCCTCATGGACTTTGTAAGCTTTAGAATGCCAAACAATGCAACATGCTTCATTTTGGTCTTCGGGGAGCTCCTGCCTATTGAGGTAGGCCAAGAAAGGCTCAGTCCACAGGGCGATTACAGCCATGATTTCGTGGGCCGAAGATGTTATTTCGGTGGTGGAGCCTCCGATTATGTCCGATAGGTCGGAATTTGGGGGTGTATTCGGATTCGTGCTAGTATTGCGAGACTCCCTTCCCATACTACGGATGGCTTGAACAGCCTTTCCAGCAATATGTTAGGTGGGACAGGGTCGCGGTTAGCGCCGATGCAGGCGAGGACATCCGCCGCTTGATTGTTTTCTCGAGCCACATGGTGGAATTCGAGCCCCTCGAACCGAGCTGACATTTTGAGGATGACATTATGGTAGGCTGCCATTTTCGGATCCTTGGCATCAAATTCTCTATTTATTTGTGGTATTGCGAGATTTGAATCCCCGTGCACTTCCAGGCGTTGAATGCCCATAGAGACTGCCATCCGAAGACCGTGCAACAGAGCCTCATATTTGGCTGCATTGTTGGAGTCTGTGTATAATATTTGGAGGATGTACTGGACCGTGTCTCCGGTGGGAGATGTCAGGACTACACCTGCTCCCAATCCGGCCAGCATTTTAGAGCCGTCGAAGTGCATGATCCAGTTAGAGTATGCGCCGTACTCTTTAGGGAGTTCGGCTTCTGTCCATTCGGCGACAAAGTCAGCCAGTACTTGCGACTTGATGGCCCGCCGTGGTTTGTATGTTATGTTGAATGGAAGGAGCTCGATGGCCCATTTAGCAATGCGGCCCGTAGCGTCGTGGTTATTTATTATGTCATTGAGTGGTACTTCGGAGGCCACCGTGATCGAACACTCTTGAAAGTAGTGTCGTAGCTTCCGGGATGCCATGAAGACCGCGCATGCTATTTTTTGATAGTGTGGGTATCGGGATTTGCATGGGGTGAGGACCGTGGATACGTAATAAACCAGCTTCTGGAGCGGGAATTTGTATCCGTCTTCCTCTCGTTCGACGACGAGAACTATGCTTACAACTTGATGTGTTGCAGCTATGTACAACAACATAGGTTCGCCAATATTTGGCGCTGTTAGGACTGGATTACTGGCCAATAAGGTCTTTATTTCGTCCAGTTCGACAGCGGCTGCATACGTCCACTCGAAGTTTTTGGTGCACCGAAGAAGGCGGTAAAGAGGTAGTGCCTTTTCTCCTAACCTGGAGATAAAGCAGCTTAAGGCAGCCACGCATCCAGCTAGTTTCTGGATGTGCTTTAGGTCTGTTGGTATAGCCAACTGCGACAGAGCTCGGATTTTTGCCGGATTCGCTTCAATTCCTCTATTGGAAACAATGAAGCCCAGCAGTTTCCCAGAGGAGACGCCGAAAACACATTTTTCGTGGTTCAGCTTGATGTCGTATGTTCGGAGGTTATCGAACGTAAGCCTTAAGTCGTCTATTAGGATTTCAACGTGTCTTGTTTTTATGACCACGTTGTCCATGTATGCCTCCACTGTTTTGCCGATTTGCTTTTCCAGGCATGTTTGAATCATGAGTTGATAGGTTGCGCCGGCATTTTTAAGCCCGAAAGGCATAGTGTTGAAGCAGAAAGGACCATATGGCGTTATGAAAGCTATTGCAGCTTGGTCGGACTCTGCCATCTTTATTTGATGGTATCCGGAGTATGCGTCGAGGAAACACAGTGAGTCATGTCCTGATGTGGCATCGATGATTTGGTCAATGCGAGGGAGGGGGAAGGGATCCTTGGGGCAGGCCTTATTAGGGTCTTTGAAATCAACACATAGGCGCCAGGATTTGTCCTTCTTTGGTACCATTACCATATTTGCTAGCCAATCCGGATGCTTGATATCTCTGATGAATCCGGCCTCGAGTAGTTTGGCTAGCTCCTCCCCCATGGCTTGTCGTTTGGGCTTTGAAAATCGCCTTAGAGTCTGCTTGACAGGTTTGTATCCTTTTAATATATTCAGGGTGTGTTCGGCTAGTCTGCATGGGATGCCTGGTGTAGGATCGAAGAAGGTGAGAGTGTCTAGAGGGGGGGTGATTAAACTACTCGACAAGATAAAAATTATGCCTTTTGACAAAGACAAGTTTTTGGCAGATTTTGCATAACACACAAGTCAAGTAGCATACTACACATGCAATTCTAGAGTATGGGCAGCGGAAAGTAAATTGCACAAGTAGTAAAGAGAAGTGGAGAAGATCAAACGCAATTTGGAGACACGGAGATTTTTCTCGTGGTTCCGATAGGTGGTGCTATCGTCATTCCACGCTGATGGAGACTTCAACCCACGGAGGGTAACGGCTGCGAGAGTCCACGGAGGGCTCCACCCACGAAGGGTCCACGAAGAAGCAACCTTGTCTATGCCATCATGGCCTACGCCCACGGAGGGCTAGCCTTACTCGGGGTAGATCTTCACGAAGTAGGCGATCTCCTTGCCCTTACAAACTTCTTGGTTCAACTCCACATCTTGACGGAGGCTCCCAAGCGACACCTAACCAATCTAGGAGGCACCACCCTCCAAAATGTAATAGATGGTGTTGATGATGATGAACTCCTTGCTCTTGTGCTTCAAATGATAATGTCCCCAACACTCAACTCTCCTCACTAATTTGGCTGTGGTGGAAGAAAGGATTGAGTGGAAAGCAACTTGGGAAGGCTAGAGATCAAGCTTCATATGGTGGGAGTGGAGCAACTTGATCTCAACACAAGGGTAGGTAGTTCTCTTCTCAGAAATGTAAGGTAGGAGTGGTAGTTCTTTCTGATGGCTCTCTCCACGAATGAAGAGGGGGTGGAGGGGTATTTATAGCCTCCACACAAAATCCAACCGTTACACACATTTGACCAATCTCGGTGGGACCGAAGTTGACAACTCGGTGAGACCGAAAGTTCAAATCATGTGAACGTTGGGATTTTGTTGGAAATATGCCCTAGAGGCAATAATAAAAGTATTATTATATTTCCTTGTTCATGATAATTGTCTTTTATTCATGCTATAACTGTATTATCCGGAAATCGTAATACACGTGTGAATACATAGACCACAATATGTCCCTAGTGAGCCTCTAGTTGACTAGCTCGTTGTGATCAACAGATAGTCATGGTTTCCTGGCTATGGACATTGGATGTCGTTGATAACGGGATCACATCATTAGGAGAATGATGTGATGGACAAGACCTAATCCTAAGCATAGCACAAAGATCGTGTAGTTCGTTTGCTAGAGCTTTTCTAATGTCAAGTATCTCTTCCTTAGACCATGAGATCGTGTAACTCCGGATACCGTAGGAGTGCTTTGGGTGTATCAAACGTCACAACGAATCGGGTGACTATAAAGGTGCACTACGGTATCTCGAAAGTGTCTGTTGGGTTGACACGGATCGAGATCGGGATTTGTCACTCCGTGCAAGCGGAGAGGTATCTCTGGGCCCACTCGGTAGGACATCATCATAATGTGCACAATGTGACCAAGGGGTTGATCACGGGATGATGTGTTGCGGAACGAGTAAAGAGACTTGCCAAGAACGAGATTGAACAAGGTATCGGTATACCGACGATCGAATCTCGGGCAAGTAAAATACCGCTAGACAAAGGGAATTGTATACGGGATCGATTGAGTCCTTGACATCGTGGTTCATCCGATGAGATCATCGTGGAACATGTAGGAGCCAACATGGGTATCCAGATCCCGCTGTTGGTTATTGACGGAGAACGTCTCGGCCATGTCTACATGTCTCCCGAACCGTAGGGTCTACACACTTAAGGTTCGATGGCGCTAGGGTTATAAAGGAAGCTTGTATGTGGTTACGAATGTTGTTCGAGTCCGGATGAGATCCCTGACGTCACGAGGAGTTCGGAATGGTCCGGAGGTAAAGATTTATATATGGGAAGTCTGTTTTGGTCACCGAAAAGTTTGGGGTTTATCGGTAATGTCTGGGACCACGGGAGGGTCGAGGGTCCACCAAGTGGGGCCACCTGCCCTGAGAAGGCTGCGTGGGCCAAGTGTGGGAGGGACCAGCCCCTAGGTGGGCTGGGCGCCCCACCAAGGCCCAAGGCGTGGGAAGTGGGGAAGGGGCAAACCCTAGGGCAGATGGGCCCTAAGGCCCACCCCAGGTGCGCCTCCCCTCTCTCCCCTCGCCGCCACCCAGTTGGATCTCGAGGCTGGCCGCACCCCTTGGGGTGGGAAACCCTAAAGGGGCGCAACCCCTCTCCCCTATAAATAGTGAGGCATAGGGCTGCCCGAGAACACACAGAATACACGTGATTCGATCTACGCCTTTGGTTGCAGCCCTCTCCTCTCTCCCAAGTACTCCTCCTCTCCCGTGGTGCTTAGCGAAGCCCTGCTGGATTGCCACACTCATCCACCACCACCACGCCGTTGTGCTGCTGCTGGATGGAGTCTTCCTCAACCTCTCCCTCTCTCCTTGCTGGATCAAGGCGTGGGAGACGTCACCGGGCTGTACGTGTGTTGAACGCGGAGGTGCCGTGCGTTCGGCACTTGATCATCGGTGATTTGAATCACGATGAGTACGACTCCATCAACCCCATTCACTTGAACGCTTCCGCTTAGCGATCTACAAGGGTATGTAGATGCACTCTCTTTCTACTCGTTGCTGGTCTCTCCATAGATAGATCTTGGTGACACGTAGGAAATTTTTTGAATTTCTGCTACGTTCCCCAACAAAGGGCATCATGAGCTAGGTCTATTGCGTAGATTCTTTGCACGAGTAGAACACAAAGTAGTTGTGGGCGTTGATGTTGTTCAATATGCTTACCGTTACTAGTCCAATCTTGTTTCGACGGTATTGTGGGATGAAGCGGCCGGACCGACCTTACACGCTCTTCGTGAGACAGGTTCCACCGATTGACATGCACTTCGTGCATAAGGTGGCTAGCGGGTGCCGCCTCTCCACTTTAGTCGGAATGGATTCGATGAAAAGGGTCCTTATGAAGGGTAAATAGCAATTGGCAAATCACGTTGTGGTTTTGCGTAGGTAAGAAACGTTCTTGCTAGAAACCCATGGCAGCCACGTAAAACATGCAAACAACAATTAGAGGACGTCTAACTTGTTTTTGCAGGGTATGCTATGTGATGTGATATGGCCAAAAGAATGTGATGAATGATATGTGATGTATGAGATTGATCATGTTCTTGTAATAGGATTCACGACTTGCATGTCGATGAGTATGACAACCGACAGGAGCCATAGGAGTTGTCTTAATTTATTGTATGACCTGCGTGTCATTGAACAACGCCATGTAATTACTTTGCTTTATTGCTAACCGGTAGACATAGTAGTAGAAGTAATAAGTTGGCGAGACAACTTCATGGAGACACGATGATGGAGATCATGATGATGGAGATCATGGTGTCATGCGGTGACGATGATGATCATGGAGCCCGAAGATGGAGATCAAAGGAGCAAAATGATATTGGCCATATCATGTCACTATTTGATTGCATGTGATGTTTATCATGTTTATGCATCTTGTTTACTTAGGACGACGGTAGTAAATAAGATGATCCTTACAAAATTTCAAGAAGTGTTCTCCCCACGGTATGCACCGTTGCTACGGTTCGTCGCTTCTAAGCACCACGTGATGATCGGGTGTGATGGATTCTTACGTTCACATACAGCGGGTGTAAGACAGTTTACACAGCGAAAACACTTGGGGTTAACTTGACGAGCCTAGCATGTGCGGACATGGCCTCGGAACACGGAGACCGAAAGGTCGAGCATGAGTCGATAGTAGATCGATCAACATGAAGATGTTCACCGATGATGACTAGTCCGTCTCACGTGATGATCGGACACGGGCTAGTTGACTTGGATCATGTAATCACTTAGATGACCAGAGGATGTCTATCGAGTGGGAGTTCATAAGATGAACTTAATTATCCCAACATAGTCAAAAGATCTTTGCAAATTATGTCGTATGCTCGCGTTTTAGTTCCACTATTTAGATATGTTCCTAGAGAAAATATAGTTGAAAGTTGACAAGAGGCGATTATGCGGACAATAGAAAGCTTATGTCCTTAATGCACCGCGATGTCTTTGAACCCCAAACGTTGTTTGTGGATGTTGCGAACATCGGACATACACGTTTTGATAACTACGTGATAGTTCGGTTAAGCGGTTTAGAATTAAGGCACCAAAGATGTTTTTCAAACGTCGCGAACATATGAGATGTTTCGAGGGCTGAAATTGAGATTTCAGGCTCGTGCCCACGTCAAGAGGTATGAGACCTCCGGCGATTTTCTTAGCCTACAAACTAAGGTAGAAATGCTCAATCGTTGAGCTTGTGCTCGATTGTCCGAGTGCAACAATCACTTGAATCGAGTGGGATTTGATCTTCCGGATGAGATAGTGATGTTTCTCCAAAGTCATTGCCACCAAGCTGCTAGAGCTTCGTGATGAACTATAACATATCGAGGATAGATATGATGATCCTTGAGGTATTCGTGATGTTTGACACCGCGAAAGTAGAAATCAAGAAGGAGCATCAATTGTTGATGGTTGGTGAAACCACTAGTTTTAAGAAGGGCAAGGGCAAGAAGGGATACTTCATGAAATGGCAAATCAGCTGCTGCTCCAGTGAAGAAACCCAAGGTTGAACCCAAACCCGAGACTAAGTGCTTCTGTAATAAAGGGAGCCACCACTGGAGCAGAATTACCCTAGATACTTGGTAGATGAGAAGGCTGGCAAGGTCGATAGAAGTATATTGGATATACATTATGTTAATGTGTACTTTACTAGTACTCCTAGTAGCACCAGGGTATTAAGATACCGGTTCGGTTGCTAAGTGTTAGTAACTCGAAATAAAAGCTACGGAATAAGCGGAGACTAGCTAAAGGTGAGTGACGATATGTGTTGGAAGTGTTTCCAAGGTTGATGTGATCAAGCATCGCACGCCCCTCTACCATCGAGATTTGGTGTTTGCGTTTTGCATAGACATGATTGGATTATGTCTATCGCAATACTGTTATTCATTTAAGGAGAATAATGGTTACCCTATTTATTTGAATAATACCTTCAATGGTCTTGCACCTAAATGAATGGTTTATTGAATCTCGATCGTAGTGATACACATTTTCATGCCAAAAGATATAAGATAATAATGATAGTACCACTTACTTGTGGCACTGCCATGTAAGTCATATTGGTGTAAAACGCATGAAGAAGCTCCATGTTGATGGATCTTTGGACTCACTCGTTTTGAAAAGTTTGAGACATGCGAACCATGTCTATTGGTGTATCGCATGAAGAAACTCCATGCAGATGGATAGTTTGGACTCACTTGATTTTGAATCACTTGAGATATGCAAATCATACCACATGGGCAAGATGATTAAAAAGCCTCGGTTTTCAGTAAAATGGAACAAGATAGCAACTTGTTGGAAGTAACACATTTTGATGTGTGCAGTCCAATGAGTCTTTGAGGCATGCAAATGAATATCGTTATGTTCTTACTTCACAGATGATTCGAGTAGATGTAGTATATTTACTTGATGAAACACAAGTCTGAATTATTGAATGGTTCAAGTAATTTCAGAGTGAAGTTCAAGATCGTCGTGACAAGAGGATGCAATGTCTATGATATGATCATAAAGATGAGTATCTGAGTTACGAGTTTGGCACACAATTAAGACATTGTGGAAATTGTTTCACAATTAATACCGCCTGGAACACCATAGTTTGATGGTGTGTCCGAACATCATAGTTGCACCCTATTGGATATGGTGCGTACCATGATGTCTCTTGTCGAATTACCACTATCGTTCATGGGTTAGGCATTAGAGACAACCACATTCACTTTAAATAGGGCACCACGTAACTCCGTTGAGATGACACCGTATGAACTATGGTTTAGAGAAACCTAAGCTGTCGTTTCTTAAAGGTTTGGGGCTGCGACGCTTATGTGAAAAAGTTTCAGGTTGATAAGCTCGAACCCAAAACGGATTAAATGCATCTTCATAGGATACCCAAAACAGTTGGGCATACCTCCTAATTCAGATCCGAAAACAATAGGGATTGTTTCTTGAATCGGGTCCTTTCTCGAGGAAAAGTTTGTCTCGAAAAGTTGAGTGGGAGGATGGTGGAGACTTGATGAGGTTATTGAACCGTCACTTCAACTACATGTGTAGCAGGCATAGGAAGTTGTTCTGTGGCACCTACACCAATTGAAGTGGAAGCTTATGATAGTGATCATGAAGCTTGGATCAAGTCACTACCGTACCTCGTGGGGTGACAAGGATGCGTACTACTTTAGAGTGGTACAGTAATCCTGTCTTGAAGGTCATGTTGCTAGACAACAATGAACCTACGAGCTATGGAGAAGCGATGGTGGGCCCATATTCCGAAAAATGGTTAGAAGCCATGAAATCTGAGATAGGATCCATGTATCAGAACAAAGCATGGACTTTGGTGGACTTGCCCAATGATCGGCAAGCCATTGAGATAAATGGATCTTTAAGAAGAAGATGGATGTGGACGGTAATGTCACCGTCTATGAAGCTCAACTTGTGGCGAAGAGTTTTTTCACAAGTTCAAAGAGTTGACTATGATGAGATTTTCTCATCCGTAGCGATGCTTAAGTCCGTCGGAATCATGTTAGCATTAGCTGCATTTATGAAATCTGGCAGATGGATGTCAAAAACGAGTTTCCTTACCAGTTTTCGTAAGGAAAGGTTGTATCTGATACAATCAGAAAAGTTTTGTCGATCCTAAGGATGCTAAAAGGTATGCTAGCTCCAGCGATCCTTATAAGGACTGGAGTAAGCATCTCGGAGTTGGAATATGTACTTTGATAAGATGATCAAAGATTTTGGGTCTATACAAATTTATGAGAAACTTGTATTTCCAAATAAGTGAGTGGGAGCACTATAGAATTTCTGGTGAGTATATGTTATTGACATATTGTTGATCAGAAATGATGTAGAATTTCTGGAAAGCATATAGGGTTATTTGAAAAGTGTTTTTCAATGGAAAACCTGGATTAAGCTACTTGAACAATAAGCATCAAGATCTATAAGATAGATCAAAATGCTTAATAGTACTTTCAAATGAGCACGTACCTTGACATGATCTTGAAGGAGTTCAAGATGGATCGACCAAATAAGAAGTTCTTGCACGAGATGTAAGGTATGAAGTTAAGACTTAAAAGCTCAACCACGGCAGAATAGAGAAAGGACGAATGTCGCCCCTATGCTTCGACGTAGGCTCAGTAGTATGCTATGCCGTGTACCGCACCGGAAGTGTGCCTTGCCATGAGTCACTATAAGGGTACAAGAATGATCCAGAATGGATCATTGGACAGCGATCAAAATTGTCCTTGGAGTAAATAAGGACATGTTTCTCGATTATGGAGGTGATAAAGAGTTCGGCGTAAAGGGTTACGTCGATGCAAGCTTTAACACCTATCCGAGTGACTCGAGTAGCAAACCGGATCGTATAGTGGAGCAACCATTTGGAATAGCTCCAAGTGGAGCGTGAAAGCAGCATTTACAATATGACCTAGAAATTTGCAAAGCACACACGGACTGAAAGGTTCAGCCCGTTGACTAAAACCTCTCTCACAAGCAAAACTTGATCAAACCCCGAACTCATTTGATGATGTTGGTCACATGGCGATGTGACTGTCAATGTTAAATCACATGGCGATGTGAACTAGATTATTGACTCTAGTGCAAGTGGGAGACTGTTGGAAATATGCCCTAGAGGCAATAATAAAAGTATTATTATATTTCCTTGTTCATGATAATTGTCTTTTATTCATGCTATAAGCTGTATTATCCGGAAATCGTAATACACGTGTGAATACATAGACCACAATATGTCCCTAGTGAGCCTCTAGTTGACTAGCTCGTTGTGATCAACAGATAGTCATGGTTTCTGCTATGGACATTGGATGTCGTTGATAACGGGATCACATCATTAGGAGAATGATGTGATGGACAAGACCCAATCCTAAGCATAGCACAAAGATCGTGTAGTTCGTTTGCTAGAGCTTTTCTAATGTCAAGTATCTCTTCCTTAGACCATGAGATCGTGTAACTCCGGATACCGTAGGAGTGCTTTGGGTGTATCAAACGTCATAACGAATCGGGTGACTATAAAGGTGCACTACAGGTATCTCCGAAAGTGTCTGTTGGGTTGACACGGATCGAGATCGGATTTGTCACTCCGCAAACGGAGAGGTATCTCTGGCCCACTCGGTAGGACATCATCATAATGTGCACAATGTGACCAAGGGGTTGATCATGGGATGATGTGTTGCGAACGAGTAAAGAGACTTGCCAATGCGAGATTGAACAAGGTATCGATATCGACGATCGAATCTCGGGCAAGTAAAATACCGCTAGACAAAGGGAATTGTATACGGATCGATTGAGTCCTTGACATCGTGGTTCATCCGATGAGATCATCGTGGAACATGTGGAGCCAACATGGGTATCCAAATCCGCTGTTGGTTATTGACCGAGAACGTCTCGGTCATGTCTACATGTCTCCCGAACCCGTAGGGTCTACACACTAAGGTTCGATGGCGCTAGGGTTATAAAGGAAGCTTGTATGTGGTTACCGAATGTTGTTCGAGTCCGGATGAGATCCCTGACGTCACGAGGAGTTCGGAATGGTCCGGAGGTAAAGATTTATATATGGGAAGTCCTGTTTTGGTCACCGAAAAGTTTGGGGTTTATCGATGCGTCTGGGACCACCGGAGGGTCCTGGGTCCACCAAGTGGGGCCACCTGCCCCGAGAGGCTGCGTGGGCCAAGTGTGGGGGGACCAGCCCCTAGGTGGGCTGGGCGCCCCACCAAGGCCCAAGGCGTGGGAAGTGGGGAAGGGGCAAACCCTAGGCGATGGGGCCTAAGGCCCACCCCCGGTGCGCCTCCCCTCTCTCCCCTCCGCCGCCACCAGTTGGATCTGGAGGCTGGCCGCACCCCTTGGGGTGGAAACCCTAAAGGGGGCGCAACCCCCCTCTCCCCCTATAAATAGTGAGGCATAGGGCTGCCCAGAGAACACACAGAATACACGTGATTCGATCTCTGCCTTTGGTTGCAGCCCTCTCCTCTCTCCCAAGTACTCCTCCTCTCCCGTGGTGCTTAGCGAAGCCCTGCTGGATTGCCACACTCATCCACCACCACCACGCCGTTGTGCTGCTGCTGGATGGAGTCTTCCTCAACCTCTCCTCTCTCCTTGCTGGATCAAGGCGTGGGAGACGCCACCGGCTGTACGTGTGTTGAACGCGGAGGTGCCGTGCGTTGCACTTGATCATCGGTGATTTGAATCACGATGAGTACGACTCCATCAACCCCGTTCACTTGAGCGCTTCCGCTTAGCGATCTACAAGGGTATGTAGATGCACTCTCTTTCTACTCGTTGCTGGTCTCTCCATAGATAGATCTTGGTGACACGTGGAAATTTTTGAATTTCCCAGCAGCAAAGTTTCAGAGGGTGCTTGATACGCCCAACCGTATCTATATTTTTATTGTTCCATGCTATTATATTATCTGTTTTGGATGTTTAATGGGCTTTATTATGCACTTTATATTATTTTTGGGACTAACCTATTAACCGAAGGCCCAGCAAATTGTTGTTTTTTTGCCTATTTTAGTGTTCCGCAGAAAAGGAATATCAAACGGAATCCAAACGGAATGAAACCTTAGCGAGGATCATTTTTGGAACAAACGCAATCCAGAGACTTTGGAGTGGAATCCAAGGAAGCAACGAGGTGGCTACGAGGCAGGAGTGATGTCTACTACACAACCTTCTTCTTGTAGACGTTGTTGGGCCTCCAAGTGCGTAGGTTTAGGACAAGAGTCAAATTTCCCTCAAGTGGATGACCTAAGGTTTATCAATCCGTGGGAGGCGAGGATGAATATTGTCTCTCTCAAGCAACC
The DNA here is from genome assembly GCA_021437245.1 of Aegilops speltoides. Classification (NCBI taxonomy): domain Eukaryota; kingdom Viridiplantae; phylum Streptophyta; class Magnoliopsida; order Poales; family Poaceae; genus Aegilops; species Aegilops speltoides. The sequence goes on along the minus strand of CM038141.1, from coordinate 253,257,068 downwards.
TCGCAACCAAATAACAAAGAGCCTCTTGTGTTCCCTAACACACCCAATACAATGGTGAATTGTATAGGTGCACTAGTTCGCGTAAGAGATGGTGATACAAGTGCAATACGGATGGTAGATATAGGTTTTTGTAATCTGAAAATATGAAACAGCAAGGTAACTAATGATAAAAGTGAGCGAAATGGTATTACAATGGTAGGAAACAAGGACTAAGGTTCATACTTTCACTAGTGCAAGTTCTCCCAACAATAATAACATAATTGAATCATATAACTATCCTCAACATGCAACAAAGAGTCATCCAAAGCTTAATAGCGGAGAACAAACGAAGAGATTATGGTAGGGTACGAAACCACCTCAAAGTTATCCTTCCGCCGATCTATTCAAGAGTCCATAGTAAAATAACACGGCTATTCTTTCCGCTCAATCTATCATAGAGTTCATACTAGAATAACACCTAAGACACAAATCAACCAAAACCCTAATGTCACCTAGATACTCCATTGTCACCTCAAGTATCCGTGGGCATGATTATACGATATGCATCACATAATCTCAGATTCATCTATTCAACCAACACAAAGTACTTCAAAGAGTGCCCCAAAGTTTCTACCGAGAGTCAAGACGAAAAACGTGCCAACCCCTATGCATAGGTTCATGGCGGAACCCGAGTTGATCACCAAAACATACATCAAGTGGATCACGTGAATATATAACGCAAATCACGAAAGCAGAAGTGACATTTCTTTTACACAACCACGCTAACATGGCCACGTAAATCACTAGCTAAAGTAAATACCATTATACTTATATCCCAATGTAAAAGGTTGAGTACGTGTTCAATAGTAGTCGCACACACGCACTGCCTCTCGTAATCTCACACACACACACACACCAACCAATACGTGACACCCACTTAAGGCACACGATAAAGCCATAATTTGTGCACCCATGGTACACGGATGTTATGTGCGATTTATTTGACGGGTGAACCAAAACAGAGCTGCATTCATTTCTCCCACCGCTTTCTAGTCGCCACCGGCAGCCATGGCCCTACCGGGTGACAACATACTATACTACCGAGCGGCGCTTTAATGAAATTTTAGTGGTCATGCATGCATCTTTTGTGCTAGCAATCCTATATAACATCGTCGCTTCCTTCGACATGCGCAAGGTGGAAGAGGAAGGAGAAGGAAGGGGCTATGGAGTAACATTTTTACCACAATTTTTAGGAAACGAGTGCAATAATTGAGTAGTTTTGCAAACTACCAAGATTACACCAAACGGTTCAAAACCTATATCTTTGAAAGCGCCGCTTCCTGCGTGAAACGGCAAGGCCGCTCGAGCGCGTCGTGACATGCCAGCCAGAGCGAGGCGACTCTCACGGCACCGCTTTGAAGCGCACGACGGCCGAGAGAGCGCCGCTTCGATGCACGGGTTGCCCACGAGGTGGCCATAGCCCCTGCTTGGATCCATGGGTTAGAGTTAGTTTGAGTTAGTTGGGGCTCAAATAGCCCTAAAGTATCCAAGCATGAGGGCTTAAATTGGAGCAAGTTGCACCGAACCCATCGAAAAACTATCCCACCCAAGAGGTGCTAATCGAGATAGTTCTCATTGGGACCATCGAAAAACACTTTCTCTCTCCATCAAGTGCATTTATTGTCAATCTAACTCTGTACCCAAACACCTCTTTGGCTACAGTTAGTTCACGGTTAGTCATGAGTTAGTCTAACCTCTAGCTAAGTTAAAGTATCCAAACAGAGCAGGATAGGACGCAAGTTGGTCAAAGCATACAACAAATTGCACATGAAAGAATTTTTTCTTTTTGAAAACAGAACGTGAAAGGAATTTTCTTTAGAATGCTCTGGCATGTCGCTAACATGTGATGAGTTAACCGACCTCAATAGACGGCAAAAACGCTTAGCCCGCCGACTTTGAGAGAGACGAGAGGAGAAGGATACGGGCTGCTGGATTACTAGAGATATGTGTCACACGGAAGCCAAGGAATATGGTGATAGCGTTAGCCATGTACTAGTATGATGTAACTACACTGGCCGTGTTTCAGACTCTTCCACCATTGTGGAGATCATTGGTTGATTTTATATTGCTGAATAATATAAAATATTATGAGTGTAGACGCCCACCCCGAGGTTCCTTGCTCCTTGGTCATTGGGAATCTATGTTCTTCCACTCTATTTTTATGTGAGCTTTGTTCATCCTTTTGCCAACACACGACACATCTAGCATCAAGGTGTATGTGTCATGCAAGGATCGCTCCATCTATATGAAGAACATGTGGACCTGAACTACAAGATGACATGTACCCAGAGGGACGGCAAACCGTAATGTATGCAGAAGTGAAGTAGAAAGGCACAAATAGTATGAACATGCATGGCATATAGGCATTTGTCTCTTACTACCACTAAATGTTGTACATGCAATGGCCGGTGATGTTATGGAGCACGTGACTAAGTACTTTACTACTACTATATTAATTGGAGGCACATATTAGGTTTTATGTTTGTTTATGTGTTGTCTAGAGGGGGGTGATTAGACTACTCGACAAGATAAAAATTATGCCTTTGACAAAGACAAGTTTTTGGCAGATTTTGCATAACACACAAGTCAAGTAGCATACTACACATGCAATTCTAGAGTATGGGCAGCGGAAAGTAAATTGCACAAGTAGTAAAGAGAAGTGGAGAAGATCAAACGCAATTTGGAGACACGGAGATTTTTCTCGTGGTTCCGATAGGTGGTGCTATCGCTGCTCCACGCTGATGGAGACTTCAACCCACGAGGGTAACGGCCATGAGAGTCCACGGAGGGCTCCACCCACTAAGGGTCCACGAAGAAGCAACCTTGTCTATGCCATCATGGCTCACGCCCACGGAGGGCTAGCCTTACTCGGGTAGATCTTCACGAAGTAGGCAATCTCCTTGCCCTTACAAACTTCTTGGTTCAACTCCACATCTTGACGGAGGCTCCCAAGCGACACCCAACCAATCTAGGAGGCACCACCTCCAAAAGGTAATAGATGGTGTTGATGATGATGAACTCCTTGCTCTTGTGCTTCAAATGATAATCTCCCCAACACTCAACTCTCCTCACCGATTTGGCTGTGGTGGAAGAAAGGATTGAGTGAAAGCAACTTGGGAAGGTTAGAGATCAAGCTTCATATGGTGGGAGTGGAGCAACTTGATCTCAACACAAGGGTAGGTAGTTCTCTCTCGAAATGTAAGGTAGGAGTGGTAGTTCTTTCCGATGGCTCTTCCACTAATGAAGAGGGGGTGGAGGGTATTTATAGCCTCCACACAAAATCCAACCATTACACACATTTGACCAATCTCGTGGGACCGGTTGACAACCGGTGAGACCGAAAGTTCAAATCATGTGAACGTTGGGATTTTCGTGGGACCGAAAATACAATCTCGTTAGTCCGATTCGTAAAGACAAGAGCTTGCCAATCTTGGGACTGACTTCATCATCTCGGTGACACCGATTTGATGACGAAGGTTACGTGCTTATAACTCAAGTTTCGTGAGACCGAGTTCGTAATCGGAAAATCCGGGATTTCTAGGGTTTGGCTTTATGGCTGAGGTGGTTCATCTCTTGCAGACTGAGTTTGGAATATCGGTGGGACCGAGATTACTTATGAGTGTATATGGCAAAGGAGTTGCCGATAGTTTAGGAGATGTATCACTAAGCACTTTGAGCAACCAGATCATTATCATAACCTCATCCCCTTTAATAGTATTGGCTTTCCTATGGACTCAATGTGATCTTGGATCACTAAACCAAAAATGGAGTCTTGAGCTTTTGCCAATGCTTGCCTTTAGCATTTTGAGGGTCCACCTCTTCATCCTTTTGCCATGCCAATGTGATTGAATTTCCTAAACATACTTGATAAAAGCATTAGTCCAACCACAAAGTATGTTGTCATTAATTACCAAAACCACCCAGGAGCAATGTGCTTTCACCGGCATGTCCGATGGGTGCCAAAGTAAAATGTCCCAATTTCACGCAGAAGTCTCGTGCATCACAAGGCCCATTGTGTGGCTCAACTGTGTCCCGATGGAAGCTGTGTTCGTGGGGTCCGTTGGATGGACCTGGAATTTGACTATCTCATCTGTGGGTTTGAATGAGGTGGACTTGGGTCGCTTGTCAAGTATCACGTCGTCCCTGTCCATGGTGGCACGCAGCGTTGTTAGTTCTTCGCCTGCTAGGGCTTCGGATAATGCTTCCGTGGCTAGTGCTGCGTTTTGTTTTCGCGTGAAGTGCGACGTCCGGATCATCGCTAGAGTGATGATTCCATTGGGTCCGGCATTTTAAGCTTCATGTACCCATAATGGGGTATAGCTTGAAAGCTTGTAAACGCGCCCCGCCCTAAAAGGGCGTGGTATCCGCCTGAAAGGAGCCACTTGGAATGTAATTTCTTCGATCAGAATTCTCCGGTGCCAATACCACATCGAGTGTGATTTTTCCCGCGACACCGCGCTTCCCGATCGATAATTCCCTCAAGGTTGTGCCTTTGTTCAATGCGGCTTTTATCAATTTCCATCTTGTTGAGTGTTTCTTCATAGATCAAGTTTAATCCGCTCACCGCATATGAGTACTTTAGTGAGCCGAAAGTCGCCCATGATTGGGCTAAGGACCAGAGCGGCCAGGTGCCCGACAGTCTGAATCGAGGTTCGCCACCGGCATTGAAAGTTATAGCAGTTGTCGCTCCACGGGTTTATTTTTGCCACATGGCATATTTCAAAGGAGCTTCGATGAGCTCGCTATGCCTATTGTTTCAAAGTAAAGTCCCAAGACAGTTAGTACCGTGATTGTGTTCGCTGCAGGATGTTGTTCTCGCTTATGGCTTACAAGAAGATCCTAGCCACTTTTTGCAACCTCGCCGAGTATCCAACATGCCCTAAGGCTATGAGTTGGTGTTGTGTCTGGCTTACTGTGGAGTTTACATGGCCCATTGAGCCATTCTTCCAATAAGGTTCCACGCCCTGGGGTGGGCTTTGGTTTCTTGGGGATTGGATCAGGCGACTTACGAGAGTTCGCCCGTTTAGCTCGGACAAAGGTTTTCGTGAGAGCCGGACTGTCCCAAAATTATGTTTGGGTTTTCCAGGCGCTTTCCATCGCACAGTACTTCTGTACTATGGTTGCCAAGTCAGCAAAGTGTATTATGTCCCGGAGACTTATAGCATTAAGGATTCCTTTGTTCATGTAGTTTTTGCAGAAAAGTGAGACTACGTCCTCCTCACGACAGTCCTTGACCTTATTTAGCACAAAGAGGAATCTGGCCCAGTAGCGATGTACTGTCTCCTGGGGCTCTTGTCTGATATGGGAGTGTTGGGGAACGTAGTAATTTCAAAAAATTTCCTACGCACACGCAAGATCATGGTGATGGCATAGCAACGAGAGGGAGAGTGTATGTCCACGCACTGTGAGACCATAAGCGGAAGCGCTATGACAACGCTGTTGATGTAGTCGACGCCTTCACGATCCGACCGATCCAAGTACCGAACGACGGCACCTCCGAAGTTCAGCACACGCTCAGCTCGATGACGCATCCCCGGCCCGATCCAGCAAAGCGCCAGGATGAGTTCCACAAGACGACGGCGTGATGACAATGATGATGTTCTACCGCGCAGGTTTCGCCTAAACTCCGCGACGATATGACCGAGGTAGAATATGGTGGAAGGGGCACCGACACGGCTAAGGAACGATCCGTAGATCAACTTGTGTGTCTATGGGGTGCCCCTGCCCTCAGATATATAAGGAGGGAGGGAGGAGGAGGCCGCCCTTGAGGGCGTACATGGGGAGTCCTACTCCCACCGGGAGTAGGATTCCCTTTCCTAGTCCAACTAGGGGCCCTTCCATGTAGTAGGAGTAGGAGACTAGGAGGGAAGAGAGAAGGAAGGAAGGAGGGGTGCGCCCTCCCTTAGTCCACCCGGACTAGGCCTTGGGGCACGCTGCCTGCCCTAGGCAGCCCTCTTCTGCAGGCCCAATAAGGCCCAATACTTCTCCCCGCGAATTCCTGTAACTCTCCCAGATTCAAAATACCCAATCACTCGTAACATTTCCGAACTCCGAATATAGTCGTCCAATATATCGATCTTTACGCCTCGACCATTTCGAGACTCTCGTCATGTCCCCGATCTCATCCAGACTAACTCCTTCGTACATCAAAACTCATAAACTCATAATATAACTACCATTGAAACCTTAAGCGCATGGATCTTACAGGTTCGAGAACTATGTAGACACGACCTAGAACTATTCTTGGTCAATAACCAATAGCGGACCTGATGCCCATATTGGTCTTACATATTCTACTTAAGATCTTTATCGGTCAAACCGCATAACAACATACGCTGTTCCCTTTGTCATCGGTATGTTACTTGCCCGAGATTCGATCGCCGGTATCCAATACCTAGTTCAATCTTGTTACCGCAAGTCTTTTACTCGCTCCGAATACATCATCTCATAACTAACTCATTAGTTACATGCTTGCAAGGCTTAGGTGATGAGTATTACCGAGAGGGCCCAGAGATACCTCTCCGACAATCGGAGTGACAAAACCTAATCTCAAAATACGCCAACCCAACATGTACCTTCGAGACACCAGAGATCACCTTTATAATCACCCAGCCATGCCAGACGCTTGGTAGCACACAAGTGTTCCTCCGTAAACGGAGTTGCATAATCTCATAGTTGTAGGAACATTGTATAAGTCATGAAGAAAGCAATAGCAACATACTAAACGATCAAGTGCTAAGCTAACGGAATGGGTCAAGTCAATCACATCATTCTCCTAATGATGTGATTCCGTTAATCAAATGACAACTCTTTTGTCCATGCCTAGGAAACATAACCATCTCTCGATAAACGAGCTAGTCAAGTAGAGGCATACTAGTGACACTATGTTTGTCTATGTATTCACACATGTATTATGTTTCCGTTAATACAATTCTAGCATGAATAATAAACATTTATCATGAAATAAGGAAATAAATAATAACTTTATTATTGCCTTTAGGCATATTTCCTTCAGCCTCTCACTTGCACTAGAGTCAATAATCTAGTTCACATCGCCATGTGATTTAACACCAATATTCATATCTCAGATATGATTAACACCCATAGTTCACATCATCATGTGACCAACATCCAAAGGGTTTACTAGAGTCAATAATCTAGTTCACATCGCTATGTGATTAACGCCCAAAGAGTACTAAGGTGTGATCATGTTTTGCTCGTGAGAGAAGCTTAGTCAACGGGTCTGCTACATTCGTGAGCCATATGTATTTTGCAAATATGTTATGTCCACAATGCTCGCACGGAGCTACTCTAGCTAATTGCTCCCACTTTCAATATGTATCCAAAGTTGAGACTTAGAGTCTTCGATTAGTGTAAAAGTTTGCAATCGATGTAACTTTTACAACAAACTCTTTTATCACCTCCATAATCGAGAAACATCTCCTTAGTCCTTACTAAGGATATTCTTGACCAATGTCCAAGGATCTACTCCTAGATCACTATTGTACCCCTTGCCAAATTCAGAGCAAGGTATACAATAGGTCCGTACATAGCATATCACACTTTATAGAACCTATGACCGAGGCATAGGTAATGACTTTTCATTCTCTTTCTATTTTATGTCAGTGGTCGGGATTTGAGTCTTACTCAATTTCATACCTTTGCAACACAGTGCAAGAATTCTTTCTTTGACTATTCCATTTTGAACTATCTCAAAATCTTGCCAAGGTATGTACTCATTGAAAATCTTATCAAGCCGCCTTGATCTATCTCAATAGATCTTGATGCTCAATATGTAAGTAGCTTTTATCGAGGTCTTTTCTTTTAAAGAATTCCTTTAAAACACTCCTTTATGCTTTGCGTAAAATTCTAAATCCTTTCTCGATCAACAATATGTCACTAATCGTAAAGGTCAGAGTGCTCCCACTCACTTTATTCTAAATATAGGCTTCATCGTAAGTCCATATAAAACTATATGCTTTGATCAACTTATCAAAGCGTATATTCCAACTCCGAGATGCTTGCATCACCATAGATGGATCGCCGAGCTTGCACATTTTGTTAGCACCTTTAGGATTGACAAAACCTTCCGTTGCATCATATACAACTCTTCTTTAATAAATCCATTAAGGAATGCAGTTTTGACATCCATTTGCCAGATTTCATAAAATGTGGCAATTGCTAACATGATTCGCATAGATTTAAGCATCGATACGAGTGAGAAAATCTCATCGATTCAACACCTTGAACTTGTTGAAAACCTTTCGCAACAAGTCGAGCTTGGTAGATAGTAATACTACTATCGCTGTCCGCCTTCCCTTGAAGATCCATTCATTTAACATGGCTTGTCGATCATCGAGCAAGTCAATCAAAGTCCATACTTTGTTCTCATACATGGATCATATCTCAGATTTTATGGCCTCGAGCCATTTCGCTGAATCGGGCTCATCATCCCTTCCTCATAGTTCATAGTTTCATCATGGTCTAGTAACATGACTTCCGCAACATGATTACTACACCACTGTGCGGATCTTACTCGAAGACCCACGAGGTTCTCAGAGTAACTTGATCTCAAGTTTCATGATCATCATCATTAGCTTCCTCACTAATTGGTGTAGGAATCACCGAACTGATTTCGTGATGAACTACTTTCCAATTCGAGAAGGTACAAATTACCTTATCAAGCTCTACTTTCCTCCCACTCACTTCTTTCGATAGAAACTCCTTCTCTAGAAAGGATCTATTTTTAGCAACGAATATCTTGCCTTCGAATTTGTGATAGAAGGTGTACCCAACTATTTCCTTTGAGTATTCTATGAAGACGCACTTCTCCGATTTGGGTTTGAGCTTATCAGGATGAAACTTTTTTCACATAAGCATCGCAACTCCAAATTTTTAGAAAAGACAGCTTAGGTTTATTGCTAAACCATAGTTCATACGGTGTCGTCTCAACGGATTTAGATGGTGCCCTATTAATGTGAATGCAGCTGTCTCTAATGCATAACCCCAAAACAATATTGGTAAGTCAGTAAGAGACATCATAGATCGCACCATATCGAATAAAGTGCGGTTACGACGCTCGACACACCATAACGCTGTGGTGTTCCGTATGGAGCTATGAAACTATTCCACATTGTTTTAATTGAAGACCAAACTCAGAACTCAAATATTCATCTCTACAATCAGATCATAGAAACTTTATTTTCTTGTTATGATGATTTTCCCACTTCACTCCAAATTCTTTGAACCTTTCAACTATTTCTGCACTTATGTTTCATCAAGTAGATATACCCATATCCGCTCAAATCATCTTGTGAAGGTCGAAAATAACGATACTTGCCACGAGCATCAACACTCATTGGATCGTATACATCGGTATGTATTATTTCCAAAAAGTCAAGAGTTTGTTCCATTGTTCCGAGAACGGAGTTTTAGTCATCTTGCCCAAAAGGCACGGTTCGCAAACATCAAATGATTCATAACCAAGTGATTCCAAAATCCATCTTTATGGAGTTTCTTCATGCGCTTTACATCGATATGACCTAAACGGCAAAGTGCCACAAATAAGTTGCACTATCATTATTAACTTTGCATCTTTTGGCTTCAATATTACGAATATGTGTATCACACGATCGAGATCCAACAAACCATTTTCATTGGGTGTATGACCATAGAAGGTTTTATTCATGTAAATGTAACAACAATTATTCTCTAACTTACATGAATAACCGTATTGCAATAAACATGATCAAATCATATTCATGCTCAACGCAAACACCAAATAACACTTATTTAGGTTTAACACTAATCCCGAAAGTATAGGGAGTGTGCGATGATGATCATATCAATCTTGGAACTACTTCCAACACTCATCGTCACTTTCCTTCAACTAGTCTCTGCTTATTCTCAGAACTCCTGCTTCGAAGTTACTAATCTTAGCAACCAACAAGTATCAAATACTCAGGGGCTACTATAAACACTAGTAAGGCACACATCAATAATCAGATATCAAATATACCCTTGTTCACTTTGCCATCCTTCTTATCCACCAAATATTCGTGGCATTTCCGCTCCAAAGGACCATTTCCTTTGCAAAGGTAAACACTCGCCAGTGCTATTGTCCAGCTTTGGGCTTCTTTGCAGGAGTGACAACTTGCTTGTCTTTCCACTTGAAGTTCCCTTCTTTCCCTTTGCCCTTCTCTTGAAACTAGTGGTCTTGTCAATCATCAACACTTGATGGTCTTTTTTGATTTCTACCTTCGCCGATTTCAACATCACGAAGAGCTCGGGAATCGCTTTCGCCATCCCTTGCATACTATAGTTCATCACGAAGTTCTAGTAACTTAGTGATGGTGACTAGAGAATTTTGTCAATCACTATCTTATCCGAAGATTAACTCCCATTTGATTCAAGCGATTGAAGTACCTGCATAATCTGAGCACATGCTCACTAGTTGAGCGATTCTCTCCATCTTTTAGCTTTAGAACTTGTTGGAGACTTCATATCTCTCAACTCGGTACTTGCTTGAAATATCAACTTCAATTTCGAACATCTCATATGGTCCATGACGCTCAAAACGCCTTTGAAGTCCCGATTCTAAGCCGCTACATGGTGCACTAAACTATCAAGTAGCCATCATATTGAGCTAGCCAAACGCTCATAACGCCCGCATCCGCTTCCCGCAATAGGTTTGTCACCCAGCGTGCATCAAGGACATAATTCTTCAGGCAGCAATGAGGATAAACCTCGATCATGGATCCAATCCGCATCATTGCTACTAACATTTTTCAACATAATTTTCTAGGAACATATCAAAATAAACATATGAAAGCAAGAACGCAAGCTATTGATCTTACAACATAATTTTCAAAATACTACCAGACTAAGTTCATGATAAATTTAAGTTCAATTAATCATATTACTTAAGAACTCCCACTTAGACAAACATCTCTAGTCATCTAAGTGATTACGTGATCCAAATCAACTAAACCATAACCGATCATCACGTGAGATGGAGTAGTTTTCAATGGTGAACATCACTATGTTGATCATATCTATTATATGATTCACGATCGACCTTTCGGTCTCCGTGTTCCAAGGCCATATCTGCATATGCTAGGCTCGCAAGTTTAACCTCGAGTATTCCGCTGCAGCAAAACTGGCTTGCACCCGCTGTAGATGGACGAGAGCTTATCACACCCGATCATCATGTGGTGTCCGGGCACGATTTAACTTTGGCAACGGTGCATACTCGTGGAGAACACTTCTTGATAATTAGTGAGAGATCATCTTAAAATGCTACCACAATCAAAGCAAGAATAAGATGTATAATAGATAAACATCATATGCAATCAAAATATGTGACATGATATGGCCATGATCATCTTGCGCCTTTGATCTCCATCACCAACGCATCGTCATGATCTCTATCGCCACCGCACGACACCATGATCTTCATCATCTTGATCTATATCAATGTGTCATCACATGGTCGCCTCGCCAACTATTGCTCTTAACTATGGCTATCGTGACAGCGATAAAGTAAAGCAATTATTTGGCACTTGCATCTTTATGCAACAAAGAGACAACCATAGGGCTTCGCCAGCTGCCGATAACTTCAACAAAACATGATCATCTCATACAACAACTTATATCTCATCACGCCTTGACCATATCACATCACAACATGCCCTGTAAAACAAGTTAGACGCCCTCTACTTTGTTGTTGCAAATTTTACGTGGCTGCTACGGGCTTAGCAAGAACCGTTTACCACGCATCAAAACCACAACGATAGTTTGTCAAATAGACTCCGCTTTAACCTTCGCAAGGACCGGGCGAGTCACACTCGGTTCAACTAAAGTTGAGAAACCGACACCCGCCAGCCACCGTGTGCAAAGCACGCCGGTAGAACCAGCCTCGCGAAGCGCACGCTGCGTAATGTCGGTCCGGCCGCTTCATCCAACAATACAACCAACCAAAGTATGACATGCTGGTAGGCAGATGACTTATATCGCCCGTAACTCACTTGTGTTCTACTCGCATATGACATCAACGCATAAAACCTAGGCTCGATGCCATCATGGGGAACGAGTAATTTCAAAAATTCCTACGCACACGCAAGATCATGGTGATGGCATAGCAACGAGAGGGAGAGGTATGTCCACGCACTGTGAGACCGTAAGCGGAAGCGCTATGACAACGCTGTTGATGTAGTCGACGCCTTCACGATCCGACCGATCCAAGCACCGAACGACGGCACCTCCGAGTTCAGCACACGCTCAGCTCGATGACGATCCCCGGCCCGATCCAGCAAAGCGCCGATGAGTTCCACAAGACGACGGCGTGATGACGATGATGATGTTCTACCGCACAGGGTTTCGCCTAAACTCCGCGACGATATGACCGAGGTAGAATATGGTGGAAGGGGCACCGCACACGGCTAAGGAACGATCCAGAATCAACTTGTGTGTCTATGGGGTGCCCCTGCCTCAGATATAAAGGAGGGAGGAGGAGGAGGCCGGCCCTAGGAGGGCGCGCCATGGGGAGTCCTACTCCCATCGGGAGTAGGATTCCCTTCCTAGTCCAACTAGGGGTCCTTCCATGTAGTAGGAGTAGGAGACTAGGAAGGGGAACAGAGAAGGAAGGAAGGAGGGGTGCGGCCCTCCCTTAGTCCACCCGACTAGGCCTTGGGGCGCGGCCTGCCCTAGGCAGCCCTCTCTCAGCAGGCCCAATAAGGCCCAATACTTCTCCCCGAATTCTCATAACTCCCTAGACTCCAAAAAATACCCAATCACTCGAACCTTTCCAAACTCCGAATATAGTCGCCCAATATATCGATCTTTACGCCTCGACCATTTCGAGACTCCTCGTCATGTCCGCGATCTCATCCAGACTCAACTCCTTCGTACATCAAAACTCATAAACTCATAATATAACCGCTATTGAAACCTTGTTGCGGATTCTGGGTTCGAGAACTATGTAGACATGACCTAGAACTATTCTGGTCAATAACCAATAGCGGACCTGGATGCCCATATTGGCTCCTACATATTCTACGTAAGATCTTTATCGGTCAAACCGCATAACAACATACGTTGTTCCTTTGTCATCGGTATGTTACTTGCCCGAGATTCGATCGCCGGTATCCAATACCTAGTTCAATCTCGCTATCGCAAGTCTCTTTACTTGTTCCAGAATACATCATCTCATAACTAACTCATTAGTTACATGCTTGCAAGGCTTAGGTGATGAGTATTACCGAGAGGGCCCGTAGATACCTCTCCGACAATTGGAGTGACAAAACCTAATCTCAAATACGCCAACCCAACATGTACCTTCGAGACACCAGAGATCACCTTTATAATCACCCAGCCACGCTAGGACGCTTGGTAGCACACAAAGTGTTCCTCCGTAAACGGAGTTGCATAATCTCATAGTTGTAGGAACATTGTATAAGTCATGAAGAAAGCAATAGCAACATACTAAATGATCAAGTGCTAAGCTAACGGAATGGGTCAGTCAATCACATCATTCTCCTAATGATGTGATCCCGCTAATCAAATGACAACTCTTTGTCCATGCCTAGGAAACATAACCATCTCTCGATAAACGAGCTAGTCAAGTAGAGGCATACTAGTGACACTATGTTTGTCTATGTATTCACACATGTATTATGTTTCCGTTAATACAATTCTAGCATGAATAATAAACATTTATCATGAAATAAGGAAATAAATAATAACTTTATTATTGCCTCTAGGGCATATTTCTTCGGGAGAGATGGTTTAAGTCCGGTGGGTGGGCATAGCTAACCGGATTCTGATCCGATCTAGCACCTGTGGGCATGGGAGCTTCCGAGTTTGATAACTGATCCGGAGTGTCGCCTAATTTTTCCAGCCCAACACCCGATTCTAAGTCCGGGACCTGGTCATGTCTTCCTTGAGCGGTGTCCGCTCAGTGGAGCTCGGTGATCCGGACATAATTCGTCCTCAAAATAGAGGGTAATCCATGTGTGGTTCCTCCACTACCGCTATCACATGGGTGGCCGGGGGGATTTAATGTCCTTTGGTCGGGTTTAAGCCCGATCTGGTCATAGTCTCAGAAGCGACTCCCAAAGCGGCGATGCGATCCAAGAGCTCATTAAGGGAAGAGAGCTCTGCAGATCCATCTGCTCGCGAAGTTCGAATTGACGCTGAAGGTTATGCGTGATGACCCAAGAGGTCATCATCGGGCGCGATGTACCAAGGGGAAGCCATGATGAAGCCGCCAAGTCAATGAGTTTGGCCTACAGCCGCTTCCCCTGAGGTAATGCTGTCCCCGATAATGAGATTTAGTCATAGAGCCTTGCGGCAACGACATAGAGGAACTCTCAATGAAAGCACCAATGTCGGTGTCAAACCGCGGATCTCCGTAGGGGGTCCCGATCTGGCATCTTAGGCTGATGGTAATGTAAAGTAAGGGACACAATGTTTACCTGTGTTTGGGCCCTCTCGATGGAGGTAAAACCCTACTCCCGCTTGATTGATATTGATGATGTGAGTAGTACAAGAGTAAATCTACCACAAGATCGTAGAGGTTAAGCCCTAGAAGCTAGCATGTGATGATTATGGTTGTGATCGCCATCGGCCTTCTAGGACCAACCTCTCCGATTTATATAAACATCAAGAGGGCTAGGGTTTACATGGAGTCGGTTACAAGGAAGGAAACACAATATCCGGATCGCCAAGCTTGTCTTCCACGCAAAGGAGAGTCCCATCCGGACACGGACGGAGTCTTGCGCCTTGTATCTTCACGCCCAACAGTCCGGACGAAGTATAGAGTCCGGCTGTCCTGATACCCCTAATCCAGACTCCTCAATGACCTCCCTCACCATGCTCATCTCATGGACCGCTTGGAATAAGCGAAAGGCTAGAGTGTTTCACAAAATTTGCTCCACCACTTGTTCTTCTTAGATCCATTCTTGAAGAAGCAGTTATGGGTTTCGCCACAAGAAAGAAACTTGGGATTGTAATTTTGTGTGAGTAACTTCCATGTCGCTTGTATGTGTTGGGTTATGTAAAACTCTAAACTCTATTCTCTCCTTATTTAATAGATGAGGCAAATCGATGCCTCCATTTCAAAAAAAGAAACATCGATTTATTTTTTTATGGCATGAAGGCCCTCCACCGCAGCCGACTATGGCGTAACACCCAGCAGCAGCCGCAGCCACCCTGCATCGTGACATTAGTGACAATTTTTGCATACCTCTGATCCATTCGACTCTGCTGGGGAGAGCTAATGGGTGATTGTTGCGCGTGGCGGCGACAAGGTCGAGATCGATGACGGGCAACCACTCAGGCTGGTTCACTCCAAGCACGACGTGGTTGCCATCACCTTGTCGTAGGACTTATCGTCGATGATGTTGAGGGCCATCGCTGTTGCTAGATGTGGAGCATGTGGACCACCTCGTGGTGGTCGTGACAACTCCCATAAACCTCGCCGGACTCGAGGTCGTCCGCTATGAAGTAGATGCTGGCCTACACCGTGGCCACCAGGGCCAAGGCAGACACGAGGAGAGGCGGTTGGGTGGGCCAGGGCAGAAGGGGTGAAATGGAAGGGAATAAGACCGGGAGAGGGGATTGGGTGGCCCGAGGGTGTCGGAGTCCTATGTTTCGGGTGTCCGAACTCCCGCAAACTTGCCCCACTTTTGTCTCCAATTTGCAGGAGAAATCACGTGGGATCAGCCTCATGGACCGACACAGTCGGCGCTGGTGGTTTCCGGGTCGACATCACGGTCCGAAAGGTTATGGAGGTTTGTGGGTCTGCCTTGAAGATACCTTTTAGTCTCTTTTAGTTTACGCATTGAGGCTCCAATCATTAATTGTTGCCTAGCCTAGCTTCATTGGGATAGTAGTACTGAAAATACAGTATAGTAGTACTGAAAACACCTTACATGTAGCAAACCGAGCAGCAAAGTTTCAGGGTGGTGCTTGATACGTCTCCACCGTATCTATATTTTTTTATTGTTCCATGCTATTATATTATCTGTTTTGGATGTTTAATGGGCTTTATTATGCACTTTTATATTATTTTTGGGACTAACCTATTAACCGAAGGCCCAGTGCAAATTGCTGTTTTTTTGCCTATTTTAGTGTTCCGCAGAAAAGGAATATCAAACGGAATCCAAACGGAATGAAACCTTAGCGAGGATCATTTTTGGAACAAACGCAATCCAGGAGACTTTGGAGTGGAATCCAAGGAAGCAACGAGGTGGCCACGAGGCAGGGAGTGATGTCTACTACACAACCTTCTTCTTGTAGACGTTGTTGGGCCTCCAAGTGCGAGGTTTGTAGGACAAGAGCAAATTTCCTCAAGTGGATGACCTAAGGTTTATCAATCCGCGGAGGCGAGGATGAATATTGTCTCTCTCAAGCAACCCCGCAACCAAATAACAAAGAGCCTCTTGTGTTCCCAACACACCCAATACAATGGTGAATTGTATAGGTGCACTAGTTCGCGAAGAGATGGTGATACAAGTGCAATACGGATGGTAGATATAGGTTTTTGTAATCTGAAAATATGAAACAGCAAGGTAACTAATGATAAAAGTGAGCGAAATGGTATTACAATGGTAGGAAACAAGGACTAAGGTTCATACTTTCACTAGTGCAAGTTCTCCCAACAATAATAACATAATTGAATCATATAACTATCCCTCAACATGCAACAAAGAGTCACTCCAAAGCCGCTAATAGCGGAGAACAAACGAAGAGATTATGGTAGGGTACGAAACCACCTCAAAGTTATCCTTTCTGCTCGATCTATTCAAGAGTCCATAGTAAAATAACACGAAGCTATTCTTTCCGTTCAATCTATCATAGAGTTCATACTAGAATAACACCTTAAGACACAAATCAACCAAAACCCTAATGTCACCTAGATACTCCATTGTCACCTCAAGTATCCGTGGGCATGATTATACGATATGCATCACATAATCTCAGATTCATCTATTCAACCAACACAAAGTACTTCAAAGAGTGCCCCAAAGTTTCTACCGGAGAGTCAAGACGAAAAACGCAGCCAACCCCTATGCATAGGTTCATGGCGGAACCCATGAAGTTGATCACCAAAACATACATCAAGTGGATCACGTGAATATATAACGCAAATCACGAGCAGGAAGTGACATTTCTTTTACACAACCACGTTAACATGGCCACGTAAATCACTAGCTAAAGTAAATACCATTATACTTATATCCCAATGCAAAAGGTTGAGTACGTGTTCAATAGTAGTCGCACACACGCACTGCCTCTCGTAATCTCACACACACACACACACACCAATTACGTGACACCCACTTAAGGCATACGATAAAATATAATTTGTGCACCCACTGGTACACGGATGTTGCGATTTATTTAAGCCGGACGGTGAACCAAAACAGAGCTGCATTCATTTCCTCCCACCGCTTCTCTTTCTAGTCGCCACACCGCAGCCATGGCCCGGCTGAAGGTGACAACATACGCCATACTCCCGCTGGAGCGGCGCTTTAATCTGGAAATTTTAGTGGTCATGCATGCATCTTTTTGTGCTAGCAATCCTATATAAGGGTTGATCGGTCGCTTCCCACGGACATGCGCGGGCGGTGGAAGAGGAAGGAGAAGGGAAGGGGGCTATGGAGTAACATTTTTTACCACAATTTTTAGGAAACTGAGTAATAATTGAGTAGTTTTGCAACTACCAAGATTACACCAAACGGTTCAAAACCTATACTTTTTATAGCGCTGCCTCCTGCGTGAAACGGTCAGGCCGCCTCGAGCGCCGCTGCCGCATTAATGCCAGCCAGAGCGGAGGCGACCTCTCACTGGCACCGGCTTTGAAGCGGCACGACGGCCGAGAGAGCGCCGCTTCCCGATGCACGCGGCTGCTCCGCGTCGAGGCTGGCCATAGGCCCTGTTTGGATCCATGGGTTAGAGTTAGTTTGAGTTAGTTGGGGCTCAAATAGCCCTAAAGTATCCAAGCATGAGGGCTTAAATTGGAGCAAGTTGCACTGAACCCACTGAAAAAAACTATCCCACCCAAGAGGTGCTAACTGGAGATAGTTCTCATTGGGACCACTGAAAAAACACTTTTCTCTCTCCATCAAGTGCATTTATTGTCAATCTAACCCTGTCACCCAAACACCTCTTTGGCTACAGTTAGTTCACGGTTAGTCATGAGTTAGTCTAACCTCTAGCTAAGTTAAAGTATCCAAACAGGAGCAGGATAGGACGTGCAAGTTGGTCAAAGCATACAGTCAAATTCGTACATGAAAGAATTTTTTTCTTTTTGAAAACAGAACGTGAAAGGAATTTTCTTTAGAATGCTCTTGGCATGTCGCTAACATGTGATGAGTTAACCGACCTCAATAGACGGCAAAAACGCTAGCCCGCCGCACTTTGAGAGAGACGAGGAGGGAGAAGCGATACGGGCTGCTGGATTACTAGAGATATGTGTCACACGGAAGCCAAGGAATATGGTGATAGCGTGGGTTAGCCATGTACTAGTATGATGTAACTACACTGGCTGCCGTGTTTCAGACTCTTCCAAATTCATTGTGGAGATCATTGGTTGATTTTATATTGCTGAATAATATAAAATATTATGAGTGTAGACGCTCCACCCCGAGGTTCCTTGCTCCTTGGTCATTGGGAATCTATGTTCTTCCACTCTATTTTTTTGCGTGAGCTTTGTTCATCCTTTTGCCAACACACGACACATCTAGCATCAAGGTGTATGTGTCATGCAAGGATCGTTCCATCTATATGAAGAACATGTGGGACTGGAACTACAAGACAGACATGTACCCAGGAGTGGACGTGCAAACCTGTGTAATGTAGCGCAGTAAGTGAAGTAGAAAGGCACAAATAGTATGAACATGCATGGCATATAGGCATTTGTCTCTTACTACCACTAAATGTTGTACATGCAATGGCCGGTGATGTTATGGAGTACGTGACTAAGTACTCTACTACTACTATATTAATTGGAGGCACATATTAGGTTTTATGTTTGTTTATGTGTATGCCCCGAGACCTTCCAACTAGACCTGTCTTTCTCTCCGAGTCGCACTTTGTATCGTTCATACCACTAGTACAATAGTACTACTACGTGTGGTCTCCGACCAAGAAGTGGAGACGCTCTACCACGCTGTTCATGTCCCACTCCTTCCGCTGATGTGTGGGACATCCAGCAAGTGCCGTGTGTTTGGCACTCCTTTGTCGTAAGAGTTGAAACGCTAGCATTCATTAGAAATAAAAAATAAATATAAATCACCAGTGATACTATACCACACAGTTTCCTTGCTCCTATATATCGGAAAGAATACTTCCGCTCGCCGACATGTGGGACATCGACCATCCTGGTCCACTTGCCATGCCCGTAGAACTCCAACGGAGAGTTGTAGGATCGAAAGTATGTCTAGAGGGGGGGTGATTAGACTACTTGACAATATAAAAATTCTTCCTTTTGACAAAGAACAGTTTTTGGCAGATTCACAATTATGATCAAGTCAAGCATCACCCTACACATGCAATTCTAGAGTATAGGCAGCGGAAAGTAAATTGCACATGTAGTAAAGAGAGGTGGAGAAGAGCAAACGCAATTTTGGAGACGCGGTGATTTTTCTCGTGGTTCCGAGTAGGTGGTGCTATCGCATTTCCATGTTGATGGAGACTTCAACCCACGGAGGGTAACAACAAGAGAGTCCACGGAGGGCTCCACCCACTAAGGGTCCACGAAGAAGCAACCTTGTCTATTCCATCATGGCTCACGCCCACGGAGGGCTAGCCTTACTGTAGATCTTCACGAAGTAGGCGATCTCCTTGCCCTTACAAACTTCTTGGTTCAACTCCACATCTCGACGGAGGCTCCCAAGCGACACCTAACCAATCTAGGAGGCACCACCTCCAAAAGGTAATAAATGTTGTTGATGATGATGAACTCCTTGCTCTTGTGCTTCAAATGATAATCTCCCAACACTCAACTCTCCTCACCGATTTGGCTGTGGTGGAAGAAAGGATTGAGTGGAAAGCAACTTGGGAAGGCTAGAGATCAAGCTTCATATGGTGGGAGGAGCAACTTGATCTCAACACAAGGGTAGGTAGTTCTTCTCGTAAATGTAAGGTAGGAGTGGTAGTTCTTTTCGATAGCTCTTCCACGAGTGAAGAGGGGGTGGAGGGTATTTATAGCCTCTACACAAAATCCAACTGCTACACACATTTGAGCAATCTCGGTGGGACCGGTTGACAACTCGGTGAGACCGAAAGTTCAAATAATGTGAACGTTGGGATTTTCGGGGACCGAAAATACAATCTCGTGAGTCCGATTCGTAATGACAAGAGCATGCCAATTTCGTGGATCGACTTCATCATCTCGGTGACACCGATTTGATGACGTATGTTACATAAGCTTGGCAACTCAAGTTTCGTGAGACCGAGTTCGTAATCGGAAAATCCGAAGTTTTCTAGGGTTTGGCTTTATGGCTGAGGTGGTTCATCTCTGTGACTGAGTTTGGAATATCGGTGGGACCAAGACTACTTATGAGTGTATATGGCAGTGAAAGTTGCTGATAGTTTAGAGATGTATCACTAAGCACTTGAGCAACCAGATCATCATCATAACCTCATCCCTTTAATAGTATTGGCTTTCCTATGGACTCAATGTGATCTTGGATCACTAAACCAAAATGGAGTCTTGAGCTTTTGCCAATGCTTGCCTTAGCATTTTGAGGGTTCCACTTCTTCATCCTTGCCATACCCATATCACCGAACTTTCTGAAATAATTCTCAAGTAACTATTAGTTCAATGATATATATGTTATTAATTACCAAAACCACCCGGGATTAGTTGCACTTTCAATCTCCCCTTTTGGTAATTGATGACAACAT
Organism: Aegilops speltoides; assembly: GCA_021437245.1. NCBI lineage: Eukaryota > Viridiplantae > Streptophyta > Magnoliopsida > Poales > Poaceae > Aegilops > Aegilops speltoides. Next base: position 253,236,116 of record CM038141.1, on the reverse strand, counting down.
ATAGATCAAAGCTTCACAAAGGATATAATCAATGAATAATATCGTCGCTTTGAGAAGTATGTGATAAGCAAGAGCTCCCCTAAATTTGTGCATTATTTAAGATTTGTGTTTGAATGCAAATGCACAATCGATTAGGATCATGGGTCACTCTTCCATGTCACATACATCTTGGTGGAGCGCATAAAATGATAAGAATGAACAGCATGCACCCAATCACCAAGACATGAGTAAATGGTCATACAAGATAGGAATGGCATATGATAAGCATTAAGCACACATTAAAGCATAGTACCACCAAGCACTCATTAAGGTAGAATCAAACATAGTATCAAACACATCAATGTCTCGAAACCAAAAGTATCTCAAAGAAACCGCAAAAGAATGAAAGAGCAAAAGCGCAAAGACAACAGCACTCTCTCTCGAAGTCCTATGATCTATACACTTTTCCCTTTGGCAACAAGTTACCAAAAGTTCAAAAAGCATAGAGCTGTTGCCACCGGGACTCACGCTGGCGGCTCCTGGTGGGTTGATGTCGGAGGATATGACAAGATCGGCGAAGACTTCAACTGATGTCTCAGGCCGGAGGAGTGCTCATCGAGCCGAGCTGTAGCAACCGATGGAACTGTGGAGGTGCCAAGCTGTAGTCCTGGTTCACCATCGAATAGCAGCTGATCGGGTCCTGTGGGAACCGGAGCAATCTGCTGATAAGCATCCTGGACTAAGTCATCCTGCATCTCACGATAAGCTCTTCCTTCTCCCGCTTTTCTTCTTCAATGTCCGCCAAGCTTGTTGACAACACTTGCACTTCAACACCTTCACGCCCAGAGCGTGTATCTTGTCTTCAACAATCCTCTCTAGGCTCTCCCGAGACTGCATAATGCTGGCCAGCGTTGTTCAATCCTTTGGGTAGCTTCAAGAATCTGCTCTCCAAACTCTTTGGTTTAGTCATACATGCCGCCGCTTCCTTGTCACTTTTGGCTTTCTTGGCAGCTTCGATCTTGGCTTGACCTTCAACAGATGTTGGATCCTCCTCACCATCACAACAACATTGTCTTCATGCTCGCTGTAACGGTAAATGTTCTCTATCCAACAAGAATGTGCCCGTGCCAAACTTGGCATTGATAAGCATCTCAATCATGGGCAAATCCACATGACCTTTTCTCGTCACCGCAGTTCCTCTTAATGGTTTCTACCATCAAGTCCATCACCTTGAAAGGTGCTTTCATCAAGTATGTGCAGCATGTTGATAGAGTATCCTCTGATCATGCGGTGATCTCCAGACTTGGGCATCAAGGTATGCCTCAGAATAGTATTAGTGGTAGGTAGACCTGCCTGGAGATAGTAGACTGAGCCGAGCCTCCAGATTCCCAAATCCTTTGCTGGAACCTCTTTGTACATGTTCTTCATGGATTCATGATTCTTCTTTGGAATCCCATATACATCAATATCATCATCTCGTTGCACTGGAGCATTCAGAATTTCTGCCCATTCTTCAACAGAAGAAGAAAATCTTTAACCTTCACCATCCATACAATCTTTCCATCGGTAGAAGTGAGCTGTGGCATAGAATTGCATAATCATCTCATCGCTCCAACTGGTCAATTTCTGACCTACAAAGTCCGCAACACCACATGCGTGAAACTTTCATGCACATGTGGAAAGAAATCTCGTGTTCTTCGCTGTCAATGTATTTCCAATGACATATCCGTGTCCGCGACTATGGGCTTCTTATCCATCAAGACGGTCTCATAGAAGTCCCGCTGCTCTCCGTGTGAAATCTGGGATCTACAAATAGTTCTTTCTCCTCACGGCATATGGGTCGCTTTGTCTCCATAGCCCGAGACCTCTATCTTTCCTTGCCTTCATATCCTCAGCTTGAGGATGAGCATCATTATGTAGTGGCAGTTTAACTAAGTTTCAAAGAAAACTGCTCCTTCATCATCCGACTCACTGGTGGCACATCATCCTTGTTCTTTTCAGACGCCGGAATGTTCTCGACGGTCTTCTTGGGCTTGGCAAGCAGTTTTGCTGAGCTGCCTTAGCTGGAGCAGATTGCTTGGGCTTTGATGTGGCTCCAGCTTAATGGCATCACCCATGAGCTTAGGCTTCGAGGAGGCTGGGGTGCTTCTCATCCTCATCCTCTTCTCGCTGCATCATGCACTATCCTCTTTCTCTTGGAGGTTTTCTTCACTTTGCTTGCAGCTGCCTCTCCCAAATTCAGCTTCTTAGCAACAGTTGACTGCTTGACTTTGCTGGTGCCCTTCTTAGTTTGTTGACTTTGTTGCTCTTTGGCAACAACCTTCCTTTTGGGCTTTGAGGTCACCTCTTCCTCAACAACAAAATCTGAGTCTTCATCATCTGAATTCCTCTTCTTTCTAGCTCTGGTGGCTGCAGGAGGTAAGCCACTTGGTGTACTCCTCTCACCATCATCTGATGAGCTGCTAGGATCGTGACTAGTGCCTCGCCTCGAATGTCTCTGCAATGGGTGTCTCGACCTGTTCGACCGCTACTAGCATCCGATATGGCCGACAACCTATGAATAGATAAGGTGTAGGCAGAGAAGAAGAGTCATCACAAATGCGAAGTTTTTGCAAAAAATGAGTTCAAATTCTAGTATTAGGTTTTCACAGAAGACATTTCGGTCGACTGAGTTTAAGATTCGTGAATCCAAGTGTTTAACCAGAGCTTTCACACCACTTTCGGTTTGATCAAGTGGGTTTCGGTCCTGCCGAAAACACTAGGGTTTCACAGAATTTTCATTTCGTCACACCGATTTGCACAACTCGGTTGGACCGAAGGGTGCAAAGGTAATGGCTATAGGCCAAATCGGTCATATACCGAAACTATAAAATCGGTCTCACCGAGATGTGTTCGGCGGAAACCTAACCCTAAAACTTTTACTCAATCTAGTTCAAACGAACTAATCTGGTGTACAAGAGGATTTCAATCGTGGCAAGATTCTAGGCAATCCAAACGCGCATTGAATCGGAGATGGGAGCACGAGGGATCAAACTCACCCTAACTTGGTGGAGTTTTCACGGTGGCAACGGCGCGGAGAAGATGTCCGCTGACGGCGACGGAGACTCATGGAGAGGGCTACAAGTTTATTTACGGCGACGATCCGGAGACCAAGGCGACGACAAAGAAGGGGTGGGGGCTAAACGCTTGAAGAAGGAATCAACGCATGCCCTTGGAGTATATATATACTTCATTGCCGGTGGGACCGAAGTTGTAAAACTCGTGGCACTGAGATGGATAACTGCTAGGCAGTTATGCACTTCGTCACGCCGAAAATCACAACTCGGTTTCACCGAGGTGAAAACCTAGATCAGTCTAAATGCTTTCGTTCAACCGAGTTTGAGTGAGTTGGTCCGACCAAATCAATTAGAAGGTTTTGGAAGTTAGCCTTTGACGGATCGGTGGTCTGAAGTGCTCCTCACCCGAGGGTCCGAAAATGACTTGTTCAAAATTTGTGATGTAAGCATGAATAGAATTTGAGACAAGAAAGCATAGATAGCTAGGAGGTACTTAGGCATTCTTGTCCATCCATTTGGTCGTAAAAATCAAAACGACCAAAACAACAAATGGATGTCCTTGAATGGATAAAATTATGCATCCAACATGCTCACACAATAAGATAGCAAATGAAATATGTGTCAAACATGCACAATCAAAACTCTAGCTACTATCACACAATTTGTCGATGACTAGGTCATCTTTATATGAGTATATTGACTTAGGAGCCAAATGAGAACATTTGATCATAGGTCATACTCATCGCTTAAGCACAAGTGGGGTTACCACTTTTACATAAAGCATTGACGTGTTCACATCATTTGAAGATGCTTTAGCTCAATTTTTAGAGCAAAGCTCCCCTAGATGTGAGAACCCCTTTAAAGGGTCAAACTAACCTTGGGTTGTCGAGAAGACTTCATGTAGATGTTGAAGATGTGGATGCTCAATGTTGATGAAGATCATCAAGAGTTGGGAGCAATCCTTTGGATTCGGCACTTTCAATACCTACATGGGTTAGTCCCACAAGGAACAAACAAGGATATCCATGGACATAGATTGAAGTTCACAATAGATGATGTCCATGAAAGCAATGATTACCTTGTCCCTTGACTTACCAACAAGAGGGTTTGTGACTCCATGAACTAGTGCACAATGTGGAAGTTGATTGCACAAGTTTTTGCCAAAATGAATGTGAGTGAAGTATGTTGGCGAGTCACCCTCAAGAACTTTCTAGTTCTTCTCTTCGATCCACATCATCTTGATGGGAATCCTTGGGGTTGTAGTTGAGCTTGACGAAGTAGAACTTGACGCTTCCTTGGGAACCCACATGACCTTGACTTGAGGTGCTTCAACAAATGCATCAATCTCCTCTTGAAGCTTGTTCTTGCCTTTTAGCTTGTGGTCTTGTGGTGGAAGGTCATCTTGTGCTTGTTCCACATTGGAAGAAGTAGGATCATACTTCTCCTTTTGAAGAACAAACTGTGGAGTAGGATATTGACCTTCTTCCCATTCAACACCTTCGGCGCTGAACTTTCGCCAAAACCAATTCCTTGATTCTTCCGTGCCTTCCTTGCTTAAGTAACAATTTCTCAAAGTTCTTGCTTCCGCAAGGCTCTTGTAGACACCTTTCTATGATACCTTTCAATAAACTATTTTCTTGCTCAAGTGTAACTTGGCTTGAAACATTGTTAGTGGAATCAAGAGAACTACTAGAAGCAACAATATTGGATTTAGCATGGTTATTGTTACTACTAGAGGAGGAATTTTTCTTATGCTTGTCATGCTTAGTCTTAATGGGTGGCAAGAAATTAGACAAGAGAAGTCGTTTGGCAAGATATGAAGAACTCTTCTTTCGGAGATCGTCATTGATTGCTTTTAGAAACTCATGTTCTTGCTCTAGAGTGAGCTTCTCGAAGCGTAGCTTCTCATGAGATCTTAGGAGCTCTCTATGATCTTCTTGAGTTGTTTCATGAGCTAACTTAAGAGTGTTTAGTTCTTTAGTTAGACGCTCAATCTCCTTCATAGCATTGTCATTCGACTCTTCTCGACTATAAAGACTACTAGCATGTTCATCGTTATCGGGTTCATTGATTTACCATGTAAGAGCTCATCTTCACCAAGCAAGTCATCCTCATCACTATCAAAGTCAATGAATTCAGGTGTGATACCTTGGGGTCTTTAGCCATGAAGCATCTTCCAATTCCCTCATTTGGTGAATCAAATAAGTCGAGGAGTTGGAGTTGGAGGATACGAGAGCAAGACCGCAACACCTTCATCTTGATCAGAGTCGGAGTTGGAGTGATAGCTTCCTTCGATTGATTGTCGGAGTCGGAGCCGAGACCCATTCACCTACATGAGCTTGATGTTTTCTTCTTGTGTAGCTCCTTGATGACTTGTCTTTCCTCTCCTAATCCTTGCTTCTCCGAGAGGATCTTCGCTCATAACGATCATCTCTACTCCTTCTCTCTTTCCGAGGTGACTCATCTCTTGAGCTTCTTCTTCTTGGAGATTCTTCTTCTTCTTGTGGGGAGCCAGACACTCATTTGAGTAGTGTCCGGTCTTCCACAATTGTAGCAGTTTTGATCACAACTAGAAGATCTCTTTTCATCATATGATCTTGACTTTGAGCTTCTCTTTGCCTCTATTCTTGTAGAATTTGTTGAAGTTCTTGACCATTAGGCTTATCTCTTCATTGGAAACTAACTTGTCACTTGAGGTTGTGGGAGCATCACTTGTAGCTTTGTAAGCACCACTTGACTTGTTGTGAAGCTCTTCCTTATCCTTAAGTGTCATCTCATGAGCAACAATTCTTCCAATGACTTCGGTTGGCTTGAGATTCTTGTAGTTTGGCATCATTTGGATCAAAGTGCACACGGTGTCATACTTTCCATCCAAAGCTCGAGAATCTTCTTGATGATGAATCGGTCGGTCATTTCTTCGCTTCCTAAGCCGGCAATCTCATTTGTGATGAGAGCAAGCCTAGAGTACATTTCAATGAATTCTTCACCTTCCTTCATCTTGAACTTGTCAAGTCGACCTTGAAGAACATCTAGCTTTGACTCCTTCACGGACTCGGTACCTTCGCATTTCAACCAAAGTATCCCAAATCTCTTTTGCATTCTCAAGACGGCTGATTTTGTTGAACTCCTCGACACAAGGCATTGAAGAGAATGTCACAAGCTTGAGCATTGTTTTGCAACATCCGCAATTCTTCCGCTAGAAGCTTCGTGATCCGAACTTTTCCTTCCTCAAGAATTCACCTTGCATACCAACACAAATAATGCCCTATGCGGCTGGGTTATGGCCAAGAATATGCATTTTCATTTTATGCTTCCAACTAGCAAAATTTGTACCATCAAAGTAAGGACCTCTACTTAAAATTACCCTCACTAGACGCCATACTCTCCTAGGTTGTGAAACCAAGCTTATGGAGTCCAATGCAATGGAAACCAATACAATGGAGACCAAAGCTCGATACCACTTGTAGGATCGAAGTATGTCTAGAGGGGGTGATTAGACTACTTGACAATATAAAATTCTGCCTTTGACAAAGAACAGTTTTTGCATTCACAATTATGATCAAGTCAAGCATCACCCTACACATGCAATTCTAGAGTATAGGCAGCGGAAAGTAAATTGCACATGTAGTAAAGAGAGGTGGAGAAGAGCAAACGCAATTTTGGAGATGCGGTGATTTTTCTCGTGGTTCCGATAGGTGGTGCTATCGCATTTCCACGCTGATGGAGACTTCAACCCACGGAGGGTAACGGCCATGAGAGTCCACTTGAGGGCTCCACCCACGAAGGGTCCACGAAGAAGCAACCTTGTCTATTCCATCATGGCCTACGCCCACGGAGGGCTAGCCTTACTGTAGATCTTCACGAAGTAGGCGATCTCCTTGCCCTTACAAACTTCTTGGTTCAACTCCACATCTCGACGGAGGCTCCCAAGCGACACCTAACCAATCTAGGAGGCACCACCTCCAAAAGGTAATAGATGTTGTTGATGATGATGAACTCCTTGCTCTTGTTCTTCAAATGATAATCTCCCCAACACTCAACTCTCCTCACTGATTTGGCTGGTGGAAGAAAGGATTGAGTGGAAAGCAACTTGGGAAGGCTAGAGATCAAGCTTCATATGGTGGGAGTGGAGCAACTTGATCTCAACACAAGGGTAGGTAGTTCTCTTCTCGTAAATGTAAGGTAGGAGTGGTAGTTCTTTCGATAGCTCTCCACGAGTGAAGAGGGGGTGGAGGGTATTTATAGCCTCCACACAAAATCCAACTGCTATACACATTTGAGCAATCTCGGGACCG